>CM031956.1:20796682-20974527 GCA_018749465.1 Paracanthobrama guichenoti
GCCATGAATACACATTTTGAACATTTGTTTTTCTTCTTGTATTTATGATAGTGTTGACATTTAAAATATTATTAATTATGCTGTATTTATCGTTGGAGTTCAGTAAGTAGCAAGAGGAGCATAAGGAAATGAAAGAGGGTGTAAGAAAAGGTTGTTGTGTGTTGTTCTTTAGTCCTGCAAAAGATTGATTAATTGGTTTACCAGGTGAACTTTTAGTTTATTACACAGTAAAATCTAATTAGTTAGACTTATTTAAAAAAAAAAAGCATGCAAACCGATTGCCTTAAAAAAGTGAAATAGGAATATATTGTACTGACAAAAGCTTAGTACAGTTCACTTACACTTCTAGTAGCTAAATAGAATAAATGCTAACTCAAATTGAATTGTTACCATTGTTGTGTTTTGCATGCTGAATGTTGAAGTCTGTGTGTGACTCAAGCATGGTCAATTGCATGATATTGTCACAAATATAGAGGAACTGTATCAACCGAATTAAGTTTCACAAGGTGTTTATCATTATTCAACATGAACAATAGACTAGTTAGTGACTTTGCTACAAGCTATAGATCATCTTTCAAAAACAACCTATTTATCTCTTCCTTTCATTTGAAACCAAACAACTGATTTTGTTGCATTGCTGCATATATTTATTTTATTTATTTATTTATTTTTTGCTTGACAAAGTGGCACTCAAACCAATCAATTAATATTAACTTGGTGTTTCTGTAGTATGTGAATAGTACAGATTATTAGATTTTTACAATTAAGTTAAGACATAAAGTTAACTAAACAGTTAGTTAGAACAGCTGTTGGATTGTACAGTGTAGTTGTGTCTTCATCGTTAGTTCTCCAGCTCATGTTTAATCAAAGAATGTTTAAAAACAATGCAGGCTAATCTTTAAAATTGAGTACTGTCAATTATTTATTTTTATTTATTTTTCTCAAGTTACAGTCTCTAGCCAAAAATGTATTGTACTTTATATTTAAATGTAAACAGTAAGCTTTATGTCTTGGCTAGACTTGTAAAATCAAGAGAGAGCACTTTTTGTCAAAGTTAATCACATGTTTCAATCACAATGTCCTGACTATGTAAGGCTCTAGAACACAGCAGATGTGAAATCAGATGTAACAATGCTGAAACCTGTGACCTGACATTAAACTTCAAATTCAACAGTGGCTGTTTTTATAGTTTTCAATTTAAATGTTCTTGTTTATCCCCTGACCATGTTCAGCAAATGTTTTGCTTTAGAGTGTTTTGTGATGAAATGGGGTGTTCACACTCATGTAGCTTTTACACATTATCTCAGTGCACTGCAGTTTTAATCAGGAGGCCACTGTGTGTCACTCTTGCTCTACCAGCTGTGTTAAAGAAAGGAGTGTCTCTCCTCCTCGTCGTCATCACCCCTCTCTCTCTCTCTCTCTCTCTCTCCCCCTCTCTCCCTCTCTCCCATGGCTCTCTTGGCTCTCTCTGTTTCTATCTCCCTCTCTTCCATATATCTCGTGTTGTATTAAACCTCTTCACTACAGAACGTCGGGCTCAGTGGTTAAAAATCATCTAGTAGTTTGAGAAATATCCTACGTGCTTGTGGACCAAATTGCTTGGAGTATTTTTGATGGATACGGTACTTGGATTTACTCTCGCTGTGGTTTTGTCCTGATGATAGAAAAGGGAGGTTTGGCTTATTCCTTTTGTCTGTCGTGGACCGAGACGGATCCTTTTCTCAATTGGAGTCAAACAATCTTTGGTTCCTTTCAGGGCTGTTGTGGAGAATAAATAAGCAAATATGTTTAGATATACGCAGGGGGATTTCATAGTGTGCTTTTCAATTGCTTTGACATGCCATCTCTTGGAGACTGTAACCGGACAGATCTCATACAGTGTGTCGGAAGAGGTGAAACGGGGAACCACAGTCGGTAATATAGCTAAAGACATTAACCTTTCAGTAAAGGATCTGCAATCAAGGGGCTTCCGTATAGTGTCAGGCTCAAAAAAGCAATATTTTAGTGTGAATATAGAGACGGGCGCTTTGCAGGTGAGCGAAAGGATTGATCGCGAGGGGCTTTGCGCAGGCGCAATCTCATGCTCCGTTAACCTGGAAGCCGTGGTGAACAGTCCACTGCAACTCTACCGGGTAAGAATAAACATTCTCGATATTAATGACAACTCCCCAGTGTTTCCTATGAGCTCCGTAGTTATTAATGTTAGTGAAAGCACCGCGCCCGGTGTACGCTTTCCACTGGAGAGCGCGCATGACGCAGACATTGGAGTGAATGCATTAAAAAACTATAAGCTTACAGCTAATGATTACTTCTCATTAGATGTTCAAACTCATAGTGATAAGACGATCTCCGCTGAATTAGTGCTTCAGAAGGCTTTAGACAGAGAGAAGACACCGCGCCTCGAGTTCACAGTGACTGCGGTAGATGGCGGATCTCCTGCCAGAACAGGAACCCTAATGATCGAAGTTAATGTGTTAGATATCAATGATCACGCTCCAGTTTTCAGTAAGTCATTATATAAAGTCTCCATAGCCGAGCACGCGCCAATTGGCACCATAGTAACCAGACTACAAGCTCGAGATCTAGATGAAGGGTTGAATGCGGAGATAGTTTACTCCTTTATTAGTCGAACGCCCCAAAATATTCTGGAGAAGTTTGATATTGACGCGCAAAATGGAGATGTTAAAATTAAAGGTGATATTGATTATGAGGAGAACGCCGCTTTTGAGATCAGAGTTCAAGCTACTGATAAAGGGCAGGTGACTATGTCAGGCCACACTAAGCTTTTAATAGAGGTTCTTGACATTAACGATAACCCCCCAGATGTGACTGTAACATCACTTCTTAGCCCGGTGGAGGAAAACGCGGGGAAGGGAACGGTAATTGCCCTAATGACGGTATCAGATCCAGACTCGGGTAAAAACGGGGCACTGAGCGTTAGCCTTTTAGGCTCCAGTCCGTTTAAATTACAGTCGTCCTTTCAGAACTACTATTCATTAGTTTTAGATGGCGTACTAGATCGAGAAAACGTAACGGAGTACAACATCACAGTGATTGCTGAAGACGAAGGGTCACCGCCAATGTCCAGAGCTAAAGTAATACAAGTGCAGGTCTCTGATGTGAATGACAATGCACCGCGCTTCCCAAATTCTGTAGTGTATGCATATCTGCGTGAAAACAGCAAAGTGGGTTCCATTATATCGACTATAACGGCCTTTGATGCGGATATCATGGACAATGCGCATTTAACATACTCTTTACTGCAAAGCTCTGTGAATGGTACACCTGTATCAGCGCTCCTCAGAGTCGACTCATTGACAGGAGAGATCGAGAGCATGCAGTCGTTTAACTATGAGGAGATCAAAACGTTTCAGTTTAAAGTTCAGGCCACAGACTCTGGTGTTCCTCCGCTCAGCAGTAACGTGACTGTAAATGTTTTTATCCTGGATGAGAATGACAACAGTCCCGGGATTCTCGCGCCCTATTCCGAGCGCGGTTCCGTTAACACGGAGAACATTCCCTATTCTGCTGACGCGGGCTACTTTGTGGCCAAGATCAGGGCTGTAGATGCAGATTCTGGTTACAATGCGCTGCTGTCTTACCACATCTCTGAACCCAAAGGAAACAATCTGTTCCGAATCGGAACCAGCAGCGGCGAGATCAGGACTAAGAGGAGAATGAGTGACAATGACCTGAAAACTCACCCGCTGGTCATTTTGGTTTGTGATAACGGAGAGCCCTCACTGTCAGCGACTGTGTCTATTGATGTCGTGGTTGTTGAGAGCGCAGGTGACGTCAAGGCTCCGTTCAGACACGCGCCGATAAAGGAGGAGAGTTTCTCGGATTTAAATCTGTATTTGCTGATCGCCATTGTGTGTGTGTCCGTCATCTTTTTACTGAGCCTCATCAGTTTGATCGCTGTAAAGTGCCACAGGACAGACGGCAGTTTGGGCAGGTACAGCGCCCCGATGATCACCACACACCCTGACGGGAGCTGGTCTTACTCCAAATCTACTCAGCAGTATGACGTGTGTTTCAGCTCGGACACACTGAAGAGTGACGTAGTGGTTTTCCCCGCGCAATTTCCGCCTGCAGATGCAGAACTGATCAGTATTAATGGAGGAGACACTTTTACCAGAACACAAACACTCCCTAATAAAGAGAAGGTAAGATATTAAAGATTTCGATTTTGTTTTATTGCGTTTATTTGTAGAAGGTGAGAAATTATAGGATTTTTTTTTTTTTTTTAATTTCGTTTCTTTAAATAAATTATATATGTAAGAGCCAATTTAATATGGCAATAATTTGTATATTATTATTGTTGTTGATTTGCAGTTAATAACTGAACGTATTATTATGTAACTTTCCTTGAGAGGCAATTCTGATATTTCCTGTGTTTATATATTTCAGTATTATTCCTATGTTTTCTAATGTATAATTTCTGTTCTGTTTCTTTAATGGCTACGCCCACTTGTTGTTGCGGAAGATTGAATTTGAACGGATTCGGGCACAGGAAGAAAGGGAGAAACAGTTTTCTTACCGTCTTGTCTGTAATTTATGGATAAATCTTGTGTTTAAACGTTTAAGGTAACACAAGATAAAGGTTTGACAAGTGTCATAGGATACAGGAAACAAAAGGATTTTGTACATTTTTGTATTTTTTGTGTTTGATTAAACTCGCAATTGTTTACGGATTTTTGACTGACTTTTTGACGAGTAAGAACCCTTTTTCCTGCCACTACAGCGCAAGTTAAGTTAACCTAGGACTTTGCATCAATAATATATTATATATATATATATATATATATATATATATATATATATATATATATATATATATATATATATATATATATATATATATTATAATTTATCGTTCCAAACTACTGTATTTTGTGTTTTACACAAGAATGTGTTTTAATAGTGTTTTGCAAAAGTATGTGGATGGAGCTGTCCCTGGTTCTGAACTGGATAGTGATTTTGAAATGTTTGAAATGCACATCGGTTCGACTACTTGTTTTTATGTTAATTTAGTTCTTATTTTTGTATTTAGTAGTTGTTTAGTAGCCTATATGCTAGCAGTGGAACTTTCTAAATTGTGATAATTAAATGTGGTAGATTTATTTGAGAATGTAACTCTCTTCTCGATATGAAGGACTTCTATGGGGAAAACGTAGTTTACTTGTGATAGTGAAAATGCCTCAGAATACTGTCAGATAATGGACACGCTGAAACATCAACATATCTTAAAGCATTAGTTAAAGAAATACACGTATTTCAAATTCGAAATTCAGTATGATCATCATCTGTGTGTGTGTGTGTGTGTGTGTGTGTGTGTGGATATTAATTCATAAATCCGCTTGGTGTCACCATAGACCGATGAATCTCGAATCATCTCCCGTGTCTTGAAGCTCCTCCTGGTTTTAGTGGGGAGGAGATTTCACAGGGCTTTGTTTCAGAGAGACTGGAAGAGAGTGTACGAAGGCCTCGTGTTTTCTCGTCGGTAAAATGGAATATTGTTTAATACGTCACTATTCGCATTGAAGCACTTGGAATACCATCTTTCATTTCGTGGATTATTGCGCGGGATTCACTGGATGTCGCAATGCTCTCGACGTATCGAAGGAGATCTGTTGTGACCTGTATTGTGTTCGTTGTTTTGGAGTGTTGTTGGGACGCGGTATCAGGGCAGCTCTCTTATTCCGTTTCAGAGGAGCTGAATCCGAGAACATCCGTGGGGAATCTCGCTAAGGATCTAAACCTTAATGTTCAGGAACTGGAGTCGCGCATGTTTCAGATTGTCACGGGATCCAAGAAAAAATATTTCGAGGTAAATCTAAAAACTGGATTTCTGTATGTAAGTGAAAGAATAGACCGAGAGGAGCTTTGTGCCAAATCGCCGAAATGTACAGTCAATGTAGAAGCGGTTATCAACAATCCATTGAAGCTTTATCAAATAGAGGTTAATATTGTGGATGTAAACGACAATTCACCGTCTTTTAGTGCCAAAACTCAATATTTAGACATCGCAGAGAACACTTTGCCAGGCGTAAAGTTCCCTCTTTCTTATGCGTCTGATGCGGATGTAGGAAAACACACAGTGAACACATATAAATTAAGTCAAAATGAGTATTTTTCTTTAGCTGTGCACAAAGGAGGAGAGCAGAGTGTGTCTGCCGAGCTAGTTCTACAAAAAGCTTTAGATCGAGAGAAACAGCCTGTGATCCAGCTCACACTGACCGCTGCAGACGGAGGAAATCCACCGAGATCAGGCACGTCTCAGATAATTATTAAGATTTTAGATAATAATGATAATGCTCCTGAATTCAGTCGCCCCTTGTATAAAGCGAGTCTTGTTGAAAACGTGCCGGTTGGTACCACTGTAATAATTATAAACGCAACGGACAAAGATGAGGGTACCAATAGTGAGATCGTTTACTCACTTAGAGAGACAGATCAAGATCACATTTTAGATATTTTTGATATTGATCCGAATACTGGCGCAATCACAGTCAAAGGCAATATAGATTTCGAGGAGAACAATGCATTTGAGATCCGCGCACAGGCCAGTGACAAAGGGCGGCCTCCGATGTCCACGCACTGCAAAGTCCTGGTGGAGGTGCTGGATATTAACGACAACGAGCCAGAGATCACCGTGACGTCACTCCTCAGTACAGTGAAAGAGGACGCCAGTATTGGCACTGCTATCGCTCTCGTGTCCGTGATTGACAGGGACGGTGGTAAAAACGGTATAGTTAATTGCGCGGTGTCCAATAAAGTGCCTTTTAAACTTGAGACGAATTACAAAAATTACTATTCTCTAGTGGTAGATGGGCCTTTAGACAGAGAGCGCGCGTCCCAGTATAGCGTGACCATCACAGCTACTGATGAAGGCACTCCGCCTCTCTCCAGCACCAGTGTCATTGCTGTACACGTTTCTGATGTCAATGACAACGCGCCGCGCTTTCCAGAGCCCGTCATTAATGTTTATGTGAAGGAGAACAGTCAGATTGGAGCTGTTATTCATACAGTATCTGCTTTAGATCCTGACGTAGGTGATAATGCCCGGATGACATATTCTTTACTAGAAAGCTCTAAAAGCGGCCCGGTGACATCCATGATCAGCATAAACTCTGACAGTGGAGATTTACACAGTTTACAGTCGTTTAACTATGAGGAGATCAAAACGTTTCAGTTTAAAGTTCAGGCCACAGACTCTGGTGTTCCCCGCTCAGCAGTAACGTGACTGTAAATGTTTTTATCCTGGATGAGAATGACAACAGTCCCGGGATTCTCGCGCCCTATTCCGAGCTCGGTTCCGTTAACACGGAGAACATTCCCTATTCTGCTGACGCGGGCTACTTTGTGGCCAAGATCAGGGCTGTAGATGCAGATTCTGGTTACAATGCGCTGCTGTCTTACCACATCTCTGAACCCAAAGGAAACAATCTGTTCCGAATCGGAACCAGCAGCGGCGAGATCAGGACTAAGAGGAGAATGAGTGACAATGACCTGAAAACTCACCCGCTGGTCATTTTGGTTTGTGATAACGGAGAGCCCTCACTGTCAGCGACTGTGTCTATTGATGTCGTGGTTGTTGAGAGCGCAGGTGACGTCAAGACTCCATTCAGACACGCGCCGATAAAGGAGGAGAGTTTCTCGGATTTAAATCTGTATTTGCTGATCGCCATTGTGTGTGTGTCCGTCATCTTTTTACTGAGCCTCATCAGTTTGATCGCTGTAAAGTGCCACAGGACAGACGGCAGTTTGGGCAGGTACAGCGCCCCGATGATCACCACACACCCTGACGGGAGCTGGTCTTACTCCAAATCTACTCAGCAGTATGACGTGTGTTTTAGCTCGGACACACTGAAGAGTGACGTAGTGGTTTTCCCCGCGCAATTTCCTCCTGCAGATGCAGAACTGATCAGTATTAATGGAGGAGACACTTTTACCAGAACACAAACACTCCCTAATAAAGAGAAGGTAAGATATTACAGTATTGTCATTGCGATTGTTTGTTCTCTTTTTGTAAAGCGACTTGGATTTCTATAGTTTTGTCTTGTTGACCTGTGCTCTTATTGAGTAAAAATACACAGCTTAATTTTGTTATTTAAAATGGTAAAAGTGCTTAATGGTTAAGTGTTTTGCTGAAATATACAGACTAATAGGAATTGCTTGAATGTTGCGCTTTGGTGGAGCTGTCCGTGGTTCTGGAGTAGATTGTGGTCGTGGCTGGTTTGAAATGCACATCGGCGCAATAAATACGTTCCTCTTTTTACTAATACTAATATATATATTTTTCTTTTTTTTTTTTTTTTTTTTTTTTTTGTGGTTACAGACGTTCTTACTATATTGTGAAATTATGGAGAAGCCCTACAAATGAACAACTGCAATATGGCTAATTTAAATGTATTTTTTTATTTATTTATGCTATTATATCTATACATTTATTCGTTCATATGAGCTTATTGTAGTACTGAAAAGTAATAGGATATTATAGAACTGCATGTTGCTCATTATGAAATATTTTAAGCTGCTTTGAAATATAGATCTTTAATTTGATACGAAAGACGAATGTAAAAAAAACGAAAATAGTTTGCGATGGTGAAAATGTCCTAAAATCCTCGCATATGTTGAGTATCCTCTGAAAAATGCCAGCTAACTGCAATTCGGTATGATGATCCATTTTTATTTTATTTTTTTGCTAGACATTAATTCATAAATCCGCTTGGTGTCACCATAGACCGATGAATCTCGAATCATCTCCCGTGTCTTGAAGCTCCTCCTGGTTTTAGTGGGGAGGAGATTTCACAGGGCTTTGTTTCAGAGAGACTGGAAGAGAGTGTACGAAGGCCTCGTGTTTTCTCGTCGGTAAAATGGAATATTGTTTAATACGTCACTATTCGCATTGAAGCACTTGGAATACCATCTTTCATTTCGTGGATTATTGCGCGGGATTCACTGGATGTCGCAATGCTCTCGACGTATCGAAGGAGATCTGTTGTGACCTGTATTGTGTTCGTTGTTTTGGAGTGTTGTTGGGACGCGGTATCAGGGCAGCTCTCTTATTCCGTTTCAGAGGAGCTGAATCCGAGAACATCCGTGGGGAATCTCGCTAAGGATCTAAACCTTAATGTTCAGGAACTGGAGTCGCGCATGTTTCAGATTGTCACGGGATCCAAGAAAAAATATTTCGAGGTAAATCTAAAAACTGGATTTCTGTATGTAAGTGAAAGAATAGACCGAGAGGAGCTTTGTGCCAAATCGCCGAAATGTACAGTCAATGTAGAAGCGGTTATCAACAATCCATTGAAGCTTTATCAAATAGAGGTTAATATTGTGGATGTAAACGACAATTCACCATCTTTCAGCGAAAAATCACAAACGCTAGACATTGCGGAAAGCACCCTTCCCGGAGTTAGATTCTCTCTCCATCACGCTACAGACGCAGATGTTGGGAAAAATACTGTTACTACTTACAAGCTGAGCTCGAATGAATATTTTTCTTTAGCTGTGCACAAAGGAGGAGAGCAGAGTGTGTCTGCTGAGTTAGTGCTGCAGAAAGCTTTAGATCGAGAGAAACAGCCTGTGATCCAGCTCACACTGACCGCTGTAGACGGAGGAACCCCCTCTAAAACAGGAACTTCTCTCATAATTATTAAAGTTTTGGATATTAATGATAATACTCCCGTTTTTAGTAAGCCCTTGTATAAAACAACCGTTTTTGAAAATGTGGCTATTGGAACGACGATTGCTGTGTTAAATGCAACAGACCTGGATGAAGGCAGTAATAGTGATATTGTTTATTCTATAATTAAAAGAGATCAGAGTAAAATCCTGCAGATTTTTGATATTGATCCGAATACTGGCGCAATCACAGTCAGAGGCAATATAGATTTCGAGGAGAACAATGCATTTGAGATCCGCGCACAGGCCAGTGACAAAGGGCAGCCTCCGATGTCCACGCACTGCAAAGTCCTGGTGGAGGTGCTGGATATTAACGACAACGAGCCAGAGATCACCGTGACGTCACTCCTCAGTACAGTGAAAGAGGACGCCAGTATTGGCACTGCTATCGCTCTCGTGTCCGTGATTGACAGGGACGGTGGTAAAAACGGTATAGTTAATTGCGCGGTGTCCAATAAAGTGCCTTTTAAACTTGAGACGAATTACAAAAATTACTATTCTCTAGTGGTAGATGGGCCTTTAGACAGAGAGCGCGCGTCCCAGTATAGCGTGACCATCACAGCTACTGATGAAGGCACTCCGCCTCTCTCCAGCACCAGTGTCATTGCTGTACACGTTTCTGATGTCAATGACAACGCGCCGCGCTTTCCAGAGCCCGTCATTAATGTTTATGTGAAGGAGAACAGTCAGATTGGAGCTGTTATTCATACAGTATCTGCTTTAGATCCTGACGTAGGTGATAATGCCCGGATGACATATTCTTTACTAGAAAGCTCTAAAAGCGGCCCGGTGACATCCATGATCAGCATAAACTCTGACAGTGGAGATTTACACAGTTTACAGTCGTTTAACTATGAGGAGATCAAAACGTTTCAGTTTAAAGTTCAGGCCACAGACTCTGGTGTTCCCCCGCTCAGCAGTAACGTGACTGTAAATGTTTTTATCCTGGATGAGAATGACAACAGTCCCGGGATTCTCGCGCCCTATTCCGAGCTCGGTTCCGTTAACACGGAGAACATTCCCTATTCTGCTGACGCGGGCTACTTTGTGGCCAAGATCAGGGCTGTAGATGCAGATTCTGGTTACAATGCGCTGCTGTCTTACCACATCTCTGAACCCAAAGGAAACAATCTGTTCCGAATCGGAACCAGCAGCGGCGAGATCAGGACTAAGAGGAGAATGAGTGACAATGACCTGAAAACTCACCCGCTGGTCATTTTGGTTTGTGATAACGGAGAGCCCTCACTGTCAGCGACTGTGTCTATTGATGTCGTGGTTGTTGAGAGCGCAGGTGACGTCAAGACTCCGTTCAGACACGCGCCGATAAAGGAGGAGAGTTTCTCGGATTTAAATCTGTATTTGCTGATCGCCATTGTGTGTGTGTCCGTCATCTTTTTACTGAGCCTCATCAGTTTGATCGCTGTAAAGTGCCACAGGACAGACGGCAGTTTGGGCAGGTACAGCGCCCCGATGATCACCACACACCCTGACGGGAGCTGGTCTTACTCCAAATCTACTCAGCAGTATGACGTGTGTTTTAGCTCGGACACACTGAAGAGTGACGTAGTGGTTTTCCCCGCGCAATTTCCTCCTGCAGATGCAGAACTGATCAGTATTAATGGAGGAGACACTTTTACCAGAACACAAACACTCCCTAATAAAGAGAAGGTAAGATATTACAGTATTGTCATTGCGATTGTTTTTTTCTTTTTGTAAAGCGACTTGGATTTCTATAGTTTTGTCTTGTTGACCTGTGTCTCTTATTGAGTAAAAATACACAGCTTAATTTTGTTATTTAAAATGGTAAAAGTGCTTAATGGTTAAGTGTTTTGCTGAAATATACAGACTAATAGGAATTGCTTGAATGTTGCGCTTTGGTGGAGCTGTCCGTGGTTCTGGAGTAGATTGTGGTCGTGGCTGGTTTGAAATGCACATCGGCGCAATAAATACGTTCCTCTTTTACTAATACTAATACTTTTTCTTTTTTTTCTTTTTCTTTTTTTTTTTGTGGTTACAGACGTTCTTACTATATTGTGAAATTATGGAGAACCTACAAATGAACAACTGCAATATGGCTAATTTAAATGTATTTTTTTATTTATTTATGCTATTATATCTATACATTTATTCGTTCATATGAGCTTATTGTAGTACTGAAAAGTAATAGGATATTATAGAACTGCATGTTGCTCATTATGAAATATTTTAAGCTGCTTTGAAATATAGATCTTTTAATTTGATACGAAAGACGAATGTAAAAAAACGAAAATAGTTTGCGATGGTGAAAATGTCCTAAAATCCTCGCATATGTTGAGTATCCTCTGAAAAATGCCAGCTAACTGCAATTCGGTATGATGATCCATTTTTATTTTATTTTTTGCTAGACATTAATTCATAAATCCGCTTGGTGTCACCATAGACCGATGAATCTCGAATCATCTCCGTGTCTTGAAGCTCCTCCTGGTTTTAGTGGGGAGGAGATTTCACAGGGCTTTGTTTCAGAGAGACTGGAAGAGATTGTACGAAGGCCTCGTGTTTTTCGTCGGTAAAATGGAATATTGTTTAATGCGTCACTATTCGCATTTTTACTTGGAATACCATCTTTCATTTCGTGGATTATTGCGCGGGATTCACTGGATGTCGCAATGCTCTCGACGTATCGAAGGAGATCTGTTGTGACCTGTATTGTGTTCGTTGTTTTTTCCATTTGGGACGCGGTATCAGGGCAGCTCTCTTATTCCGTTTCAGAGGAGGCTGAATCCGGGAACATCCGTGGGGAATCTCGCAAAGGATCTAAACCTAAATGTTCAGGAACTGAGTCGCGCATGTTTCAGATTGTCACGGGATCAAATAAAAATATTTCGATGTAAATCTAAAAACTGGATTTCTGTATGTAAAAGAAAGAATAGACCGAGAGGAGTTTTGTGGAAGGAGCAGCAAATGTACAGTCAATGTGGAAGCGGTTATCAACAATCCATTGAAGCTTTATCAACTGGAGGTTAATATTGTGGATGTAAACGACAATTCACCTATCTTTCAGTCAAAAATCACAAACGCTAAACATTGTGGAATCAGCCTTCCCTGGTTAGATTTCTTCTCCATCACGCGTTTGACGCAGATGTGGGAAAAATTCTGTAAAGACTTACAAGCTGAGCTCAAATGAATATTTTTCTTTAGCTGTGCACAAAGGAGGAGAGCAGAGTGTGTCTGCTGAGTTAGTGCTGCAGAAAGCTTTAGATCGAGAGAAACAGCCTGTGATCCAGCTCACACTGACCGCTGTAGACGGAGGAAAACCTCCAAATCAGGAACTTCTCTCATAATTATTAAAATTTGGATATGTAATGATAATACTCCCTGTTTTAGTAAGCCCTTTTATAAAACAACGAATTATTTTGAAAATGTGGCTATTGGAACGACGATTGCGGTGTGGTAAATGCAACAGATGCTGGATGAGGGCAGTAATAGTGATATTATTTATTCTATTTTAAAAGAGATGATGAGTAAAATCCTGCAGATTTTTGATATTGATTCGAATACTGGCGCAATCACAGTCAGAGGCAATATAGATTTCGAGGAGAACAATGCATTTGAGATCCGCGCACAGGCCAAAGACAAAGGGCAGCCTCCGATGGCCACTCACTGCAAAGTTTTAGTGGAGGTTATGGATATTAATGACAACGTACCAGAAATCACCGTGACGTCACTCCTCAGTACAGTGAGAGAGGACGCCAGTATTGGTACAATGCTATCGGATTGATCACCGTGAAAGAGGAGACGGTGGTAAAAACGGTATAGTTAATTGCGCGGTGTCAATAAAGTGCCTTTTAAACTTGAGAACGAATTACAAAAATAAATATTCTCTGGTTGTTGACGGTCCTTTAGACAGAGAGCGCGCGTCCCAGTATAGCGTGACCATCACAGCTACTGATGAAGGCACTCCGCCTCTCTCCAGCACCAGTGTCATTGCTGTACACGTTTCTGATGTCAATGACAACGCGCCGCGCTTTCCAGAGCCCGTCATTAATGTTTATGTGAAGGAGAACAGTCAGATTGGAGCTGTTATTCATACAGTATCTGCTTTAGATCCTGACGTAGGTGATAATGCCCGGATGACATATTCTTTACTAGAAAGCTCTAAAAGCGGCCCGGTGACATCCATGATCAGCATAAACTCTGACAGTGGAGATTTACACAGTTTACAGTCGTTTAACTATGAGGAGATCAAAACGTTTCAGTTTAAAGTTCAGGCCACAGACTCTGGTGTTCCTCCGCTCAGCAGTAACGTGACTGTAAATGTTTTTATCCTGGATGAGAATGACAACAGTCCCGGGATTCTCGCGCCCTATTCCGAGCTCGGTTCCGTTAACACGGAGAACATTCCCTATTCTGCTGACGCGGGCTACTTTGTGGCCAAGATCAGGGCTGTAGATGCAGATTCTGGTTACAATGCGCTGCTGTCTTACCACATCTCTGAACCCAAAGGAAACAATCTGTTCCGAATCGGAACCAGCAGCGGCGAGATCAGGACTAAGAGGAGAATGAGTGACAATGACCTGAAAACTCACCCGCTGGTCATTTTGGTTTGTGATAACGGAGAGCCCTCACTGTCAGCGACTGTGTCTATTGATGTCGTGGTTGTTGAGAGCGCAGGTGACGTCAAGACTCCGTTCAGACACGCGCCGATAAAGGAGGAGAGTTTCTCGGATTTAAATCTGTATTTGCTGATCGCCATTGTGTGTGTATCCGTCATCTTTTTACTGAGCCTCATCAGTTTGATCGCTGTAAAGTGCCACAGGACAGACGGCAGTTTGGGCAGGTACAGCGCCCCGATGATCACCACACACCCTGACGGGAGCTGGTCTTACTCCAAATCTACTCAGCAGTATGACGTGTGTTTCAGCTCGGACACACTGAAGAGTGACGTAGTGGTTTTCCCCGCGCAATTTCCTCCTGCAGATGCAGAACTGATCAGTATTAATGGAGGAGACACTTTTACCAGAACACAAACACTCCCTAATAAAGAGAAGGTAAGATATTAGCATTTAATGACGCTTAGTTGCAAAATATTCCTAAGCATATGAAAGATTGGGTTTTGTGATGTTCAAAGCATTACTCTTTTTTTTGTGGCCTCATGTTCTTTTATACGTTCCTTTATGCGTATTTCCCTGAGTAGCTGATTATATTGATTTTGGCTCATTGTGTTGGAAGGTTGCGCTCTGTGCAGCTGTGTAGCACGGTTTTATATTCAATTCACATTTATTTATATAGCACTTTTCACAATATATATCGTTTCAGTGCAGCTTTACAGAAAATGCATGCATCTACATTACAATTTAAAGTGATTTGTTGTCAGAGGAGACGGTGTCCAAGTTATGGATTTCAGAAAAGTGCATTTACAAATCACACAGTTTGCTCACGCTGTACAAACAATGGGCTCATTGAAGTAAAGAATGCATGTTGTTAACAATGATTAGGGTATATAGAGAAATACATTTCGCATGGGTGCATGTTGATGCAGATCTGCGTCTTTATATAGGCACTCTTGTTACTGTTCGAGATATTTAAGTCTATCTCATGTCCTGTCTGCGTGGACGGAGGGTGTCCCTTATTGCAGTGGCATTTAATGTTTTGTTATTTTATTTTAAGGGTCAATTCTTTATTCGTATGCGTTATTTTAGTCGAATCTCATGTTTACAGCTTGACTGCATTTTTTTCTTTTATATGCTTATTTTTCGTCACTTTAAGTTTTATAGTAGATGAACTTGAAGGGACGAAAAATAAGCATACGGAAAAATCAAGCTGTAAACATGAGATGATAGGCCTGTATGGTGAAATTAGAAATGCAAGTGGTTGTGTTCATTTCCTTTTCTTTTTTTTTTTTTTTTTTACAAACTAAATGTATAAATTAGGTAATACCATAAAACGTGCCTTTATAATAATTAACTTCCCAGGTGACTTGAAAAAAAAAAAAAAAGTCTCAGTATATTATGTTTGACAATGTCTCCATAACCGCATGATTTGTTTTGAACCCGCTGTACAGCATGCGTATATTTTATTTTATATTTTTTCCACAAGATGTCACTATGAGTCTACAGATTTCATTGTGCATCACTTTTACAAAGCTCCTCCCTGTTTGTTGAGGGTTTTATTTCTCGCGGAGCGCTTTGTTCTCCAGTCTTCGGTCTGTGTTTGTTAGAGATTCACAGTTTTGTGCTTGCCTCTGAAAACACCCTTTTGTTTTTAAACGGCTATGGTTACGGAATATAGATGCAATGGTGCGACAACGACAAAAGACGTCGATCTTTCTCATTGTATTCTTCTGCGTTTGGAAATTCTCTAATGGGCAGATTATGTATTCCTTGTCGGAGGAGGCAAAACCGGGTACAACTGTCGGGAATTTAGCAAAGGACTTCAGCCTGAATTTAGACGACCTGGAGCTTCGGGGATTTCATATCGTTTCAGGTCAGAATGAGAGGTATTTCGACCTAAATCGAAAGACGGGAACACTTCATATTAAAGACAGAATAGATAGAGAGGCGATATGCGGACGGAGCTCAAAATGTGTGTTGGAACTGGAGGCCATTGTAAATTCTCCGTTGAATATGTATCGTTTTGAAGTAAACGTCTTAGATATAAATGATAATGCACCTGCATTTGCCTCTGAGAAAAAATATCTAAATATTTCAGAGCTGGCTTTGCCAGGAGAGAGGTTCCCGTTACAGAACGCGTTTGACGCGGATGTGGGCAGAAATTCTGTAAAGAGCTACAAGCTGAGTCCAAACGAGCATTTCTCTCTGGATGTACAGGGCGGAGGAGAGCAGAGTGTGTCTGCTGAGTTAGTGCTGCAGAAAGCTTTAGATCGAGAGAAACAGCCTGTGATCCAGCTCACACTGACCGCTGTAGACGGAGGAAAACCTCCAAGATCAGGAACAATGCAGATAATAGTACATGTTGAGGATGTAAACGATAACATTCCTGTATTTAGTAAATCACTGTATAAAGCTCGTGTGAGTGAGAATGCGCCACATGGTACATCAGTTGTAACCGTTCATGCAAGTGATTTAGATGAGGGTCTGAATGGGGAAGTAGTTTATTCTCTTCTCAATCATGACTCTAACAAAAACATAATGCCATTTGTTATAGATTCCACCTCTGGTCTGATATCTGTCCAAGGCAATATAGATTACGAAGAATATGCTGCAATTGAAATACGCGTCCAGGCAAAAGATAAAGGCCAAAACCCAAGAATGGCTCACTGTAAAGTTTTAATCGAAATTCTCGATATCAACGATAATGTACCTGAAATATCAGTGACATCTCTCGCTGAAACTGTGAGAGAGGACGCTGGTGCTGATACAATGGTGGGGTTGATAACTGTTAAAGACGCGGATGCGGCTAAAAACGGTGCTGTTATTATTAAGATACGCGATTCTGTACCATTCAAGTTACAAAATACTTACAGAAATAAATATTCGCTGGTAGTAAACGGTCCTCTAGACAGAGAGCGCGCGTCCCAGTATAGCGTGACCATCACAGCTACTGATGAAGGCACTCCGCCTCTCTCCAGCACCAGTGTCATTGCTGTACACGTTTCTGATGTCAATGACAACGCGCCGCGCTTTCCAGAGCCCGTCATTAATGTTTATGTGAAGGAGAACAGTCAGATTGGAGCTGTTATTCATACAGTATCTGCTTTAGATCCTGACGTAGGTGATAATGCCCGGATGACATATTCTTTACTAGAAAGCTCTAAAAGCGGCCCGGTGACATCCATGATCAGCATAAACTCTGACAGTGGAGATTTACACAGTTTACAGTCGTTTAACTATGAGGAGATCAAAACGTTTCAGTTTAAAGTTCAGGCCACAGACTCTGGTGTTCCTCCGCTCAGCAGTAACGTGACTGTAAATGTTTTTATCCTGGATGAGAATGACAACAGTCCCGGGATTCTCGCGCCCTATTCCGAGCTCGGTTCCGTGAACACGGAGAACATTCCCTATTCTGCTGACGCGGGCTACTTTGTGGCCAAGATCAGGGCTGTAGATGCAGATGCTGGTTACAATGCGCTGCTGTCTTACCACATCTCTGAACCCAAAGGAAACAATCTGTTCCGAATCGGAACCAGCAGCGGCGAGATCAGGACTAAGAGGAGAATGAGTGACAATGACCTGAAAACTCACCCGCTGGTCATTTTGGTTTGTGATAACGGAGAGCCCTCACTGTCAGCGACTGTGTCTATTGATGTCGTGGTTGTTGAGAGCGCAGGTGACGTCAAGACTCCGTTCAGACACGCGCCGATAAAGGAGGAGAGTTTCTCGGATTTAAATCTGTATTTGCTGATCGCCATTGTGTGTGTGTCCGTCATCTTTTTACTGAGCCTCATCAGTTTGATCGCTGTAAAGTGCCACAGGACAGACGGCAGTTTGGGCAGGTACAGCGCCCCGATGATCACCACACACCCTGACGGGAGCTGGTCTTACTCCAAATCTACTCAGCAGTATGACGTGTGTTTTAGCTCGGACACACTGAAGAGTGACGTAGTGGTTTTCCCCGCGCAATTTCCGCCTGCAGATGCAGAACTGATCAGTATTAATGGAGGAGACACTTTTACCAGAACACAAACACTCCCTAATAAAGAGAAGGTAAGATGAGTTAATACATATTTTGTTTTATTGGTGAATTAAGTCTTTGCTCCGATTTCGAGCTACACATCACACTGGCATCCTCTTTTGTCTTGCTTAGTTAGATAATAATATTTGTAGTTTTTGTTTAGAGTACACGTGAAACATACTTGTGTTTTGTTTATTTATATTAACTATAATACAAATAACTATTGCATATGGTGGACGAGCGCTGTTCTGTGTTAAAGTGGAAGTGGAGCTGTTCGTGGTGCTGAACACCGCCCGTCCAAGATAGCATAGAACATCTCATGTTGGTTTTTATTTATTTTTTTTATTTTTTTTTTTTTTTCATTGTTGAATGACAACATTTATATTGCGCAATACAGGTAAAAAAGAAAAAGAATATTTTATTTTGGCAAGAGGTGACCCATTTGATTAAACAACACACATGCTGCTAAATCATTTAAAGGGTTTGCATCGCAAACTTACTCTGTTTACACGCATTGCATCTTCATAAAAACAAACAACAACAACAAAAAAATCCATCTATATTCTGAAAGTCAAGATTTTTTGGGGGGTCTTTGTGGTGTTTAAGTAATATTTTAATTGACATTTTAAATAATTCGTTCATTTCCCATTCAGTTGAAACAAACTTTTTTATAGAACTATTTTATTCTGGTTGATTTAGTTATAGAAGTAATGATAGAATTACTATTCATTTATTTGTTTGGATATTTTATGATTACTTAAAACAGAGAATATCTTGCTTTTGATTTGCTGATGTGATGGTCGAAATTGTCCGCGCGATGTCAGTATCTGACTGTTGTGTGCGCTTTCCTGGCATGGCGAGGCTCCTCCTTATTTTCCTCTTTCGTTCGTCCTGCATTAGGGCTTTGTTAGTCCTCCGCCATTGTCCTCGGATACAGTCTACTCGTGGATTTAGCAGAAAGCGTTGTACAGACATGCCGGAGGATTTCGGTGATCTAACTTTCATGGCAGTGATTTTGTAAAATGGCTTTAACAGAGGGACGCATTTTCAATCCGTTGATTTTTCTCGGTGTCTTTCTTCGCTGTGGGATTTTTGCAGATGGCCAGATTGTGTATTCCTTATCGGAGGAGGCAAACCCAGGCACTACAGTTGGAAATTTAGCTAAAGATTTTAACTTGAATTTGCAGGACATTGAAAGACGCGGATTTCAAATTGTATCGGAGAACAACAGAAGGTATTTCGATTTGAATTTAAAGACCGGTGTTCTTCACGTTAAGGAGAGAATAGACCGAGAGGAGCTATGCGAACAGAATGTGAAGTGTTCTTTACCTCTAGAAGCAATTGTTAATTCACCTTTGAATATATATAGATTTGAGATAAACGTGCAAGATGTTAATGATAACCCACCAATATTTCGCACCTCAAAGACAGCAATAAATATTACGGAGTTAGCTATTCCAGGTGAGCAGTTCGCTCTACCAAGCGCGTTTGACGCAGATGTGGGCAGTAATTCAGTAAAGAGCTACAAGCTGAGTCCAAACGAGCATTTCTCTCTGGATGTACAGGGCGGAGGAGAGCAGAGTGTGTCTGCTGAGTTAGTGCTGCAGAAAGCTTTAGATCGAGAGAAACAGCCTGTGATCCAGCTCACACTGACCGCTGTAGACGGAGGAAAACCTCCAAGATCAGGGACAACAGAGATCATAATTAACGTTGTCGATGTTAATGATAACATTCCTGTTTTCAGTAAGTCTTTGTATAAAGCCAGAACCACTGAGAATGCGGCACGTGGTACTCACGTGATTACTGTTAAAGCTGTTGATTTAGACGAGGGCGTAAACGGTGATATAATTTATGCAATTGTTAACAAAGACAAAAATGTCGATGCATTCTCGATAAACCCTGAAACAGGAGAAATCACTGTACAAAAAGATGTAGATTACGAGCAGAGGAATGCAATAGAACTTCGAGTACAAGCGAAAGATAAAAGTAATAACCCCAGAGCGGCACACTGTAAAGTGTTGGTCGAAATCGTAGATGTCAATGATAACATACCGGCGATATCAGTGACGTCACTAGTGAGCTCTGTTAAAGAAGATGCTGCCATTGGCACAATGGTTGGAATGATAACTGTAACTGATAATGATGCTGGTAAAAACGGACAGGTAACCTTGAAGATTGAGGGCTCTGCTCCTTTTAAAGTTCAGAACTCGTACAAAAAATTATTACACTTTAGTTGTTGACGGTCCACTGGACAGAGAGCGCGCGTCCCAGTATAGCCTGACCATCACAGCTACTGATGAAGGCACTCCGCCTCTCTCCAGCACCAGTGTCATTGCTGTACACGTTTCTGATGTCAATGACAACGCGCCGCGCTTTCCAGAGCCCGTCATTAATGTTTATGTGAAGGAGAACAGTCAGATTGGAGCTGTTATTCATACAGTATCTGCTTTAGATCCTGACGTAGGTGATAATGCCCGGATGACATATTCTTTACTAGAAAGCTCTAAAAGCGGCCCGGTGACATCCATGATCAGCATAAACTCTGACAGTGGAGATTTACACAGTTTACAGTCGTTTAACTATGAGGAGATCAAAACCTTTCAGTTTAAAGTTCAGGCCACAGACTCTGGTGTTCCCCCGCTCAGCAGTAACGTGACTGTAAATGTTTTTATCCTGGATGAGAATGACAACAGTCCCGGGATTCTCGCGCCCTATTCCGAGCTCGGTTCCGTTAACACGGAGAACATTCCCTATTCTGCTGACGCGGGCTACTTTGTGGCCAAGATCAGGGCTGTAGATGCAGATTCTGGTTACAATGCGCTGCTGTCTTACCACATCTCTGAACCCAAAGGAAACAATCTGTTCCGAATCGGAACCAGCAGCGGCGAGATCAGGACTAAGAGGAGAATGAGTGACAATGACCTGAAAACTCACCCGCTGGTCATTTTGGTTTGTGATAACGGAGAGCCCTCACTGTCAGCGACTGTGTCTATTGATGTCGTGGTTGTTGAGAGCGCAGGTGACGTCAAGACTCCGTTCAGACACGCGCCGATAAAGGAGGAGAGTTTCTCGGATTTAAATCTGTATTTGCTGATCGCCATTGTGTGTGTGTCCGTCATCTTTTTACTGAGCCTCATCAGTTTGATAGCTGTAAAGTGCCACAGGACAGACGGCAGTTTGGGCAGGTACAGCGCCCCGATGATCACCACACACACCCTGACGGGAGCTGGTCTTACTCCAAATCTACTCAGCAGTATGACGTGTGTTTTAGCTCGGACACACTGAAGAGTGACGTAGTGGTTTTCCCCGCGCAATTTCCTCCTGCAGATGCAGAACTGATCAGTATTAATGGAGGAGACACTTTTACCAGAACACAAACACTCCCTAATAAAGAGAAGGTAAGATGAGTTAATACATATTTTGTTTTATTGGTGAATTAAGTCTTTGCTCCGATTTCGAGCTACACATCACACTGGCATCCTCTTTTGTCTTGCTTAGTTAGAGTTTAATATTTGTAGTTTTTTGTTTAGAGTACACGTGAAACATACTTGTGTTTTGTTTATTTATATTAACTATAATACAAATAACTATTGCATATGGTGGACGAGCGCTGTTCTGTGTTAAAGTGGAAGTGGAGCTGTTCGTGGTGCTGAACACCGCCCGTCCAAGATAGCATAGAACATCTCTTGTTGTTTTTTATTTATTGTTTTATTTTATTTATTTATTTTTTTTCATTGTTGGAATGACAACATTTATATTTGCAATACAGGTTAAAAGAAAAAAAGAATATTTTATTTTGGCAAGAGGTGACCCATTTACCAAACAACACACATGCTGCTAAATCATTTAAAGGGTTTGCATCGCAAACTTACTCTGTTTACACGCATTGCATCTTCATAAAAACAAACAAACAACAACAAAAAATCCATCTATATTCTGAAAGTCAAGATTTTTTGGGGGGTCTTTGTGGTGTTTAAGTAATATTTTAATTGACATTTTAAATAATTCGTTCATTTCCCATTCAGTTGAAACAAACTTTTTTATAGAACTATTTTATTCTGGTTGATTTAGTTATAGAAGTAATGATATAATTACTATTTATTTATTTGTTTGGATATTTTATGATTACTTAAAACAGAGAATATCTTGCTTTTGATTTGCTGATGTGATGGTCGAAATTGTCCGCGCGATGTCAGTATCTGACTGTTGTGTGCGCTTTCCTGGCATGGCGAGGCTCCTCCTTATTTTCCTCTTTCGTTCGTCCTGCATTAGGGCTTTGTTAGTCCTCCGCCATTGTCCTCGGATACAGTCTACTCGTGGATTTAGCAGAAAGCGTTGTACAGACATGCCGGAGGATTTCGGTGATCTAACTTTCATGGCAGTGATTTTGTAAAATGGCTTTAACAGAGGGACGCATTTTCAATGCATGGATTTTTTTCGGTGTCTTTCTTCGCTGTGGGATTTTTGCAGATGGCCAGATTGTGTATTCCTTATCGGAGGAGGCAAACCCAGGCACTACAGTTGGAAATTTAGCTAAAGATTTTAACTTGAATTTGCAGGACATTGAAAGACGCGGATTTCAAATTGTGTCGGAGAACAACAGAAGGTATTTCGATTTGAATTTAAAGACCGGTGTTCTTCACGTTAAGGAGAGAATAGACCGAGAGGAGCTATGCGAACAGAATGTGAAGTGTTCTTTACCTCTAGAAGCAATTGTTTCACCTTTGAATATATATAGATTTGAGATAAACGTGCAAGATGTTAATGATAACCCACCAATATTTCGCACCTCAAAGACAGCAATAAATATTACGGAGTTAGCTATTCCAGGTGAGCAGTTCGCTCTACCAAGCGCGTTTGACGCAGATGTGGGCAGTAATTCAGTAAAGAGCTACAAGCTGAGTCCAAACGAGCATTTCTCTCTGGATGTACAGGGCGGAGGAGAGCAGAGTGTGTCTGCTGAGTTAGTGCTGCAGAAAGCTTTAGATCGAGAGAAACAGCCTGTGATCCAGCTCACACTGACTGCTGTAGACGGAGGAAAACCTCCAAGATCAGGAACAATGCAGATAATAGTACATGTTGAGGATGTGAACGATAACGTTCCCGTTTTCAGTAAAACGTTGTATAAAGCTCGCGTAAATGAAAACGCGCCGCCTGGTACTTCCATTATTACAGTTCAGGCCAGCGACCCAGACGAGGGCGTAAATGGTCAGATTGTTTATGCTTTAGTTAACCACGATAATGATAAAAACGTCGATTCATTTTCAATAAACCCGGAAACTGGCGAGATCACGGTAAAAGGTGATGTAGATTATGAAAGAAAAAATGCCGTGGAGCTCCGCGTGCAGGCGAAAGATAAAGGGCATAAACCAAGAGCAGCTCTTTGTAAAGTGCTACTGGAAATTATAGATATTAACGACAATATTCCAAAAATCTCTGTAACATCGTTGGTTAATACTGTAAAAGAAGATGCTCCGATTGACACAATGGTTGGAATGATAACTGTAACTGATAATGATGCTGGTAAAAACGGACAGGTAACCTTGAAGATTGAGGGCTCTGCTCCTTTTAAAGTTCAGAACTCGTACAAGAATTATTACACTTTAGTTGTTGACGGTCCACTGGACAGAGAGCGCGCGTCCCAGTATAGCCTGACCATCACAGCTACTGATGAAGGCACTCCGCCTCTCTCCAGCACCAGTGTCATTGCTGTACACGTTTCTGATGTCAATGACAACGCGCCGCGCTTTCCAGAGCCCGTCATTAATGTTTATGTGAAGGAGAACAGTCAGATTGGAGCTGTTACTCATACAGTATCTGCTTTAGATCCTGACGTAGGTGATAATGCCCGGATGACATATTCTTTACTAGAAAGCTCTAAAAGCGGCCCGGTGACATCCATGATCAGCATAAACTCTGACAGTGGAGATTTACACAGTTTACAGTCGTTTAACTATGAGGAGATCAAAACGTTTCAGTTTAAAGTTCAGGCCACAGACTCTGGTGTTCCTCCGCTCAGCAGTAACGTGACTGTAAATGTTTTTATCCTGGATGAGAATGACAACAGTCCCGGGATTCTCGCGCCCTATTCCGAGCTCGGTTCCGTTAACACGGAGAACATTCCCTATTCTGCTGACGCGGGCTACTTTGTGGCCAAGATCAGGGCTGTAGATGCAGATTCTGGTTACAATGCGCTGCTGTCTTACCACATCTCTGAACCCAAAGGAAACAATCTGTTCCGAATCGGAACCAGCAGCGGCGAGATCAGGACTAAGAGGAGAATGAGTGACAATGACCTGAAAACTCACCCGCTGGTCATTTTGGTTTGTGATAACGGAGAGCCCTCACTGTCAGCGACTGTGTCTATTGATGTCGTGGTTGTTGAGAGCGCAGGTGACGTCAAGACTCCGTTCAGACACGCGCCGATAAAGGAGGAGAGTTTCTCGGATTTAAATCTGTATTTGCTGATCGCCATTGTGTGTGTGTCCGTCATCTTTTTACTGAGCCTCATCAGTTTGATAGCTGTAAAGTGCCACAGGACAGACGGCAGTTTGGGCAGGTACAGCGCCCCGATGATCACCACACACCCTGACGGGAGCTGGTCTTACTCCAAATCTACTCAGCAGTATGACGTGTGTTTTAGCTCGGACACACTGAAGAGTGACGTAGTGGTTTTCCCCGCGCAATTTCCGCCTGCAGATGCAGAACTGATCAGTATTAATGGAGGAGACACTTTTACCAGAACACAAACACTCCCTAATAAAGAGAAGGTAAGATGAGTTAATACATATTTTGTTTTATTGGTGAATTAAGTCTTTGCTCCGATTTCGAGCTACACATCACACTGGCATCCTCTTTTGTCTTGCTTAGTTAGAGTTTAATATTTGTAGTTTTTGTTTAGAGTACACGTGAAACATACTTGTGTTTTGTTTATTTATATTAACTATAATACAAATAACTATTGCATATGGTGGACGAGCGCTGTTCTGTGTTAAAGTGGAAGTGGAGCTGTTCGTGGTGCTGAACACCGCCCGTCCAAGATAGCATAGAACATCTCATGTTGGTTTTTATTTATTGTTTTATTTTTTTTTTTTTTTCATTGTTGGAATGACAACATTTATATTGCGCAATACAGGTTAAAAGAAAAAAAGAATATTTTATTTTGGCAAGAGGTGACCCATTTACCAAACAACACACATGCTGCTAAATCATTTAAAGGGTTTGCATCGCAAACTTACTCTGTTTACACGCATTGCATCTTCATAAAAACAAACAAACAACAACAAAAAATCCATCTATATTCTGAAAGTCAAGATTTTTTGGGGGGTCTTTGTGGTGTTTAAGTAATATTTTAATTGACATTTTAAATAATTCGTTCATTTCCCATTCAGTTGAAACAAACTTTTTATAGAACTATTTTATTCTGGTTGATTTAGTTATAGAAGTAATGATAGAATTACTATTCATTTATTTGTTTGGATATTTTATGATTACTTAAAACAGAGAATATCTTGCTTTTGATTTGCTGATGTGATGGTCGAAATTGTCCGCGCGATGTCAGTATCTGACTGTTGTGTGCGCTTTCCTGGCATGGCGAGGCTCCTCCTTATTTTCCTCTTTCGTTCGTCCTGCATTAGGGCTTTGTTAGTCCTCCGCCATTGTCCTCGGATACAGTCTACTCGTGGATTTAGCAGAAAGCGTTGTACAGACAGACATGCCGGAGGATTTCGGTGATCTAACTTTCATGGCAGTGATTTTGTAAAATGGCTTTAACAGAGGGACGCATTTTCAATCCGTTGATTTTTCTCGGTGTCTTTCTTCGCTGTGGGATTTTTGCAGATGGCCAGATTGTGTATTCCTTATCGGAGGAGGCAAACCCAGGCACTACAGTTGGAAATTTAGCTAAAGATTTTAACTTGAATTTGCAGGACATTGAAAGACGCGGATTTCAAATTGTATCGGAGAACAACAGAAGGTATTTCGATTTGAATTTAAAGACCGGTGTTCTTCACGTTAAGGAGAGAATAGACCGAGAGGAGCTATGCGAACAGAATGTGAAGTGTTCTTTACCTCTAGAAGCAATTGTTAATTCACCTTTGAATATATATAGATTTGAGATAAACGTGCAAGATGTTAATGATAACCCACCAATATTTCGCACCTCAAAGACAATCCTAAATATTTCAGAATCAGCCTTTCCAGGTGAGCAGTTCGCTCTACCAAGCGCGTTTGACGCAGATGTGGGCAGTAATTCAGTAAAGAGCTACAAACTGAGTCCAAACGAGCATTTCTCTCTGGATGTACAGGGCGGAGGAGATCAGAGTGTGTCTGCTGAGTTAGTGCTGCAGAAAGCTTTAGATCGAGAGAAACAGCCTGTGATCCAGCTCACACTGACTGCTGTCGATGGAGGAAAACCTCCCAGATCTGGAACAATGCAGATAATAGTACATGTTGAGGATGTGAACGATAACGTTCCCGTTTTCAGTAAAACGTTGTATAAAGCTCGCGTAAATGAAAACGCGCCGCCTGGTACTTCCATTATTACAGTTCAGGCCAGCGACCCAGACGAGGGCGTAAATGGTCAGATTGTTTATGCTTTAGTTAACCACGATAATGATAAAAACGTCGATTCATTTTCAATAAACCCGGAAACTGGCGAGATCACGGTAAAAGGTGATGTAGATTATGAAAGAAAAAATGCCGTGGAGCTCCGCGTGCAGGCGAAAGATAAAGGGCATAAACCAAGAGCAGCTCTTTGTAAAGTGCTACTGGAAATTATAGATATTAACGACAATATTCCAAAAATCTCTGTAACATCGTTGGTTAATACTGTAAAAGAAGATGCTCCGATTGACACAATGGTTGGAATGATAACTGTAACTGATAATGATGCTGGTAAAAACGGACAGGTAACCTTGAAGATTGAGGGCTCTGCTCCTTTTAAAGTTCAGAACTCGTACAAGAATTATTACACTTTAGTGGTTAACGGTCCTCTAGACAGAGAGCGCGCGTCCCAGTATAGCCTGACCATCACAGCTACTGATGAAGGCACTCCGCCTCTCTCCAGCACCAGTGTCATTGCTGTACACGTTTCTGATGTCAATGACAACGCGCCGCGCTTTCCAGAGCCCGTCATTAATGTTTATGTGAAGGAGAACAGTCAGATTGGAGCTGTTACTCATACAGTATCTGCTTTAGATCCTGACGTAGGTGATAATGCCCGGATGACATATTCTTTACTAGAAAGCTCTAAAAGCGGCCCGGTGACATCCATGATCAGCATAAACTCTGACAGTGGAGATTTACACAGTTTACAGTCGTTTAACTATGAGGAGATCAAAACGTTTCAGTTTAAAGTTCAGGCCACAGACTCTGGTGTTCCTCCGCTCAGCAGTAACGTGACTGTAAATGTTTTTATCCTGGATGAGAATGACAACAGTCCCGGGATTCTCGCGCCCTATTCCGAGCTCGGTTCCGTTAACACGGAGAACATTCCCTATTCTGCTGACGCGGGCTACTTTGTGGCCAAGATCAGGGCTGTAGATGCAGATTCTGGTTACAATGCGCTGCTGTCTTACCACATCTCTGAACCCAAAGGAAACAATCTGTTCCGAATCGGAACCAGCAGCGGCGAGATCAGGACTAAGAGGAGAATGAGTGACAATGACCTGAAAACTCACCCGCTGGTCATTTTGGTTTGTGATAACGGAGAGCCCTCACTGTCAGCGACTGTGTCTATTGATGTCGTGGTTGTTGAGAGCGCAGGTGACGTCAAGACTCCGTTCAGACACGCGCCGATAAAGGAGGAGAGTTTCTCGGATTTAAATCTGTATTTGCTGATCGCCATTGTGTGTGTGTCCGTCATCTTTTTACTGAGCCTCATCAGTTTGATCGCTGTAAAGTGCCACAGGACAGACGGCAGTTTGGGCAGGTACAGCGCCCCGATGATCACCACACACCCTGACGGGAGCTGGTCTTACTCCAAATCTACTCAGCAGTATGACGTGTGTTTTAGCTCGGACACACTGAAGAGTGACGTAGTGGTTTTCCCCGCGCAATTTCCGCCTGCAGATGCAGAACTGATCAGTATTAATGGAGGAGACACTTTTACCAGAACACAAACACTCCCTAATAAAGAGAAGGTAAGATACTTTTATTAAAAGTGAGGAAAACGCGTTACTCTATTCGCATTGGTTCAGAGCTGTAATTTCTTGAATTATTGTGTTTAGCTATATATCGTTAATTCATCATTTATTTTAATTAAGACTGAGGGGAAATGTATTGTGAACATTGGCCTTTTCTCCTAAACTATTTTATCGCTGTTGCGCACAGGTTTAGAGTGCAGTTTGATCGTCTTTTTGCAGTAACACACTCTGTCCATGGTGCTGAAAACGCAAATGCTCTTAGAAATCCACTGTTATTTTATTGATATTACCATAAACCTATCAATATATTTTTGTTCCAGGTCTTCTTATCCTGTTTTGTAAGTTCACTTTATGTTTTATTTTTGTATTCACTATCTTGTTCATTATGTGCATTCGATGCCACTGTTATACTTGTCAAGTATCATGTGGACACTTTTGCTATTTTGGACATCATCAGATTTTGTTTTAATTGTATGCTCTTATAAGTGATAGATTAAACATCAAAATATTTGATTTGATTTAGAAACAGTAGAGTTTGCAGTTGTCCGCACGATGTCACTAGCCTTCCATTTTACAGCAGAACTTCCATACCTCCACTATAAGCTCCGCCTCGTTTCGTAGCTTCCCGAGCAGAGAGGCTTTGTTCAGAATTCGCCATTGTGTCAGGAAGCTGCTGTAGTGCGTGGTTTCGTGTGAACATTTCCTCAGCGACTATGCTATCGGATTTTCATGATTTTGTAGTATCCAGAAGATTTAGAGGAAATGGAATCCGAAGGGCAATCAGCATTTCGGGTTTGGCTTTCTGTGTTCTTTCTGTGTCGGCTTTGGAATATAACGGGATGGACAGTTTGTCTATTCCGTGTCTGAGGAAGCAAACCCAGGAACTACAGTTGGGAATTTGGTGAAGGATTTTAATCTGAATATTCAAGATCTTGAGGTACGAGGGTTTCATATAGTCCCGGGACCGAACAAGAGGTATTTCGATGTAAATACAAAAACTGGCATTCTCCATGTCAGAGAGAGAATTGATCGAGAAGAAATATGCCAGCAGAATATGAAATGTTCACTGCCTTTAGAAGCCATGCTTAGCTCTCCATTGAATATTTACAGATTTGAAATAAATGTAATTGATATAAATGATAATGCACCCGCATTTCAGACGTCAATAACAAATCTAAATATTACCGAATCAGCTATTCCAGGGGAGAGATTTCCATTACAGAACGCGTTTGACGCGGATGTGGGCAGTAATTCTGTAAAGAGCTACAAGCTGAGTCCAAACGAGCATTTCTCTCTGGATGTACAGGGCGGAGGAGAGCAGAGTGTGTCTGCTGAGTTAGTGCTGCAGAAAGCTTTAGATCGAGAGAAACAGCCTGTGATCCAGCTCACACTGACTGCTGTAGACGGAGGAAAACCTCCAAGATCTGGGACAACAGAGATCATAATTAACGTTGTCGATGTTAATGATAATATTCCTGTTTTCAGTAAGTCTTTGTATAAAGTAAAAACAACTGAGAATGCGGCACGTGGTACTCACGTGATTACTGTCCAAGCTGTTGATTTAGACGAGGGCGTGAACGGTGAAATCATTTATTCAATAGTGAATCACAACAAAGACAAAAATGTCAATGCATTCTCGATAAACCCTGAAACAGGAGAAATCACTGTACAAAAAGATGTAGATTACGAGCAGAGGAATGCAATAGAACTTCGAGTACAAGCGAAAGATAAAGGTTATAATCCGAAAGCGGCACACTGTAAAGTGTTGGTCGAAATCGTAGATGTCAATGATAACATACCGGCGATATCAGTGACGTCACTAGTGAGCTCTGTTAAAGAAGATGCTGCCATTGGCACAATGGTTGGAATGATAACTGTAACTGATAATGATGCTGGTAAAAACGGACAGGTAACCTTGAAGATTGAGGGCTCTGCTCCTTTTAAAGTTCAGAACTCGTACAAGAATTATTACACTTTAGTTGTTGACGGTCCACTGGACAGAGAGCGCGCGTCCCAGTATAGCCTGACCATCACAGCTACTGATGAAGGCACTCCGCCTCTCTCCAGCACCAGTGTCATTGCTGTACACGTTTCTGATGTCAATGACAACGCGCCGCGCTTTCCAGAGCCCGTCATTAATGTTTATGTGAAGGAGAACAGTCAGATTGGAGCTGTTATTCATACAGTATCTGCTTTAGATCCTGACGTAGGTGATAATGCCCGGATGACATATTCTTTACTAGAAAGCTCTAAAAGCGGCCCGGTGACATCCATGATCAGCATAAACTCTGACAGTGGAGATTTACACAGTTTACAGTCGTTTAACTATGAGGAGATCAAAACGTTTCAGTTTAAAGTTCAGGCCACAGACTCTGGTGTTCCTCCGCTCAGCAGTAACGTGACTGTAAATGTTTTTATCCTGGATGAGAATGACAACAGTCCCGGATTCTCGCGCCCTATTCCGAGCTCGGTTCCGTTAACACGGAGAACATTCCCTATTCTGCTGACGCGGGCTACTTTGTGGCCAAGATCAGGGCTGTAGATGCAGATTCTGGTTACAATGCGCTGCTGTCTTACCACATCTCTGAACCCAAAGGAAACAATCTGTTCCGAATCGGAACCAGCAGCGGCGAGATCAGGACTAAGAGGAGAATGAGTGACAATGACCTGAAAACTCACCCGCTGGTCATTTTGGTTTGTGATAACGGAGAGCCCTCACTGTCAGCGACTGTGTCTATTGATGTCGTGGTTGTTGAGAGCGCAGGTGACGTCAAGACTCCGTTCAGACACGCGCCGATAAAGGAGGAGAGTTTCTCGGATTTAAATCTGTATTTGCTGATCGCCATTGTGTGTGTGTCCGTCATCTTTTTACTGAGCCTCATCAGTTTGATCGCTGTAAAGTGCCACAGGACAGACGGCAGTTTGGGCAGGTACAGCGCCCCGATGATCACCACACACCCTGACGGGAGCTGGTCTTACTCCAAATCTACTCAGCAGTATGACGTGTGTTTTAGCTCGGACACACTGAAGAGTGACGTAGTGGTTTTCCCCGCGCAATTTCCGCCTGCAGATGCAGAACTGATCAGTATTAATGGAGGAGACACTTTTACCAGAACACAAACACTCCTAATAAAGAGAAGGTAAGATACTTTTATTAAAAGTGAGGAAAACGCGTTACTCTATTCGCATTGGTTCAGAGCTGTAATTTCTTGAATTATTGTGCTATATATCGTTAATTCATCATTTATTTTAATTAAGACTGAGGGGAAATGTATTGTGAACATTGGCCTTTTCTCCCTAAACTATTTTATCGCTGTTGCGCACAGGTTTAGAGTGCAGTTTGATCGTCTTTTGCAGTAACACACTCTGTCCATGGTGCTGAAAACGCAAATGCTCTTAGAAATCCACTGTTATTTTATTGATATTACCATAAACCTATCAATATATTTTTGTTCCAGGTCTTCTTATCCTGTTTTGTAAGTTCACTTTATGTTTTATTTTTGTATTCACTATCTTGTTCATTATGTGCATTCGATGCCACTGTTATACTTGTCAAGTATCATGTGGACACTTTTGCTATTTTGGACATCATCAGATTTTGTGTTTTAATTGTATGCTCTTATAAGTGATAGATTAAACATCAAAATATTTGATTTGATTTAGAAACAGTAGAGTTTGCAGTTGTCCGCACGATGTCACTAGCCTTCCATTTTACAGCAGAACTTCCATACCTCCACTATAAGCTCCGCCTCGTTTCGTAGCTTCCCGAGCAGAGAGGCTTTGTTCAGAATTCGCCATTGTGTCAGGAAGCTGCTGTAGTGCGTGGTTTCGTGTGAACATTTCCTCAGCGACTATGCTATCGGATTTTCATGATTTTGTAGTATCCAGAAGATTTAGAGGAAATGGAATCCGAAGGGCAATCAGCATTTCGGGTTTGGCTTTCTGTGTTCTTTCTGTGTCGGCTTTGGAATATAACGGGCGGACAGTTTGTCTATTCCGTGTCTGAGGAAGCAAACCCAGGAACTACAGTTGGGAATTTGGTGAAGGATTTTAATCTGAATATTCAAGATCTTGAGGTACGAGGGTTTCATATAGTCCAGGACCGAACAAGAGGTATTTCGATGTAAATACAAAAACTGGCATTCTCCATGTCAGAGAGAGAATTGATCGAGAAGAAATATGCCAGCAGAATATGAAATGTTCACTGCCTTTAGAAGCCATGCTTAGCTCTCCATTGAATATTTACAGATTTGAAATAAATGTAATTGATATAAATGATAATGCACCCGCATTTCAGACGTCAATAACAAATCTAAATATTACCGAATCAGCTATTCCAGGGGAGAGATTTCCATTACAGAACGCGTTTGACGCGGATGTGGGCAGTAATTCTGTAAAGAGCTACAAGCTGAGTCCAAACGAGCATTTCTCTCTGGATGTACAGGGCGGAGGAGAGCAGAGTGTGTCTGCTGAGTTAGTGCTGCAGAAAGCTTTAGATCGAGAGAAACAGCCTGTGATCCAGCTCACACTGACTGCTGTAGACGGAGGAAAACCTCCAAGATCTGGGACAACAGAGATCATAATTAACGTTGTCGATGTTAATGATAATATTCCTGTTTTCAGTAAGTCTTTGTATAAAGTAAAAACAACTGAGAATGCGGCACGTGGTACTCACGTGATTACTGTCCAAGCTGTTGATTTAGACGAGGGCGTGAACGGTGAAATCATTTATTCAATAGTGAATCACAACAAAGACAAAAATGTCAATGCATTCTCGATAAACCCTGAAACAGGAGAAATCACTGTACAAAAAGATGTAGATTACGAGCAGAGGAATGCAATAGAACTTCGAGTACAAGCGAAAGATAAAGGTTATAATCCGAAAGCGGCACACTGTAAAGTGTTGGTCGAAATCGTAGATGTCAATGATAACATACCGGCGATATCAGTGACGTCACTAGTGAGCTCTGTTAAAGAAGATGCTGCCATTGGCACAATGGTTGGAATGATAACTGTAACTGATAATGATGCTGGTAAAAACGGACAGGTAACCTTGAAGATTGAGGGCTCTGCTCCTTTTAAAGTTCAGAACTCGTACAAGAATTATTACACTTTAGTTGTTGACGGTCCACTGGACAGAGAGCGCGCGTCCCAGTATAGCCTGACCATCACAGCTACTGATGAAGGCACTCCGCCTCTCTCCAGCACCAGTGTCATTGCTGTACACGTTTCTGATGTCAATGACAACGCGCCGCGCTTTCCAGAGCCCGTCATTAATGTTTATGTGAAGGAGAACAGTCAGATTGGAGCTGTTATTCATACAGTATCTGCTTTAGATCCTGACGTAGGTGATAATGCCCGGATGACATATTCTTTACTAGAAAGCTCTAAAAGCGGCCCGGTGACATCCATGATCAGCATAAACTCTGACAGTGGAGATTTACACAGTTTACAGTCGTTTAACTATGAGGAGATCAAAACGTTTCAGTTTAAAGTTCAGGCCACAGACTCTGGTGTTCCTCCGCTCAGCAGTAACGTGACTGTAAATGTTTTTATCCTGGATGAGAATGACAACAGTCCGGGATTCTCGCGCCCTATTCCGAGCTCGGTTCCGTTAACACGGAGAACATTCCCTATTCTGCTGACGCGGGCTACTTTGTGGCCAAGATCAGGGCTGTAGATGCAGATTCTGGTTACAATGCGCTGCTGTCTTACCACATCTCTGAACCCAAAGGAAACAATCTGTTCCGAATCGGAACCAGCAGCGGCGAGATCAGGACTAAGAGGAGAATGAGTGACAATGACCTGAAAACTCACCCGCTGGTCATTTTGGTTTGTGATAACGGAGAGCCCTCACTGTCAGCGACTGTGTCTATTGATGTCGTGGTTGTTGAGAGCGCAGGTGACGTCAAGACTCCGTTCAGACACGCGCCGATAAAGGAGGAGAGTTTCTCGGATTTAAATCTGTATTTGCTGATCGCCATTGTGTGTGTGTCCGTCATCTTTTTACTGAGCCTCATCAGTTTGATCGCTGTAAAGTGCCACAGGACAGACGGCAGTTTGGGCAGGTACAGCGCCCCGATGATCACCACACACCCTGACGGGAGCTGGTCTTACTCCAAATCTACTCAGCAGTATGACGTGTGTTTCAGCTCGGACACACTGAAGAGTGACGTAGTGGTTTTCCCCGCGCAATTTCCTCCTGCAGATGCAGAACTGATCAGTATTAATGGAGGAGACACTTTTACCAGAACACAAACACTCCCTAATAAAGAGAAGGTAAGATACTTTTATTAAAAGTGAGGAAAACGCGTTACTCTATTCGCATTGGTTCAGAGCTGTAATTTCTTGAATTATTGTGCTATATATCGTTAATTCATCATTTATTTTAATTAAGACTGAGGGGAAATGTATTGTGAACATTGGCCTTTTCTCCCTAAACTATTTTATCGCTGTTGCGCACAGGTTTAGAGTGCAGTTTGATCGTCTTTTGCAGTAACACACTCTGTCCATGGTGCTGAAAACGCAAATGCTCTTAGAAATCCACTGTTATTTTATTGATATTACCATAAACCTATCAATATATTTTTGTTCCAGGTCTTCTTATCCTGTTTTGTAAGTTCACTTTATGTTTTATTTTTGTATTCACTATCTTGTTCATTATGTGCATTCGATGCCACTGTTATACTTGTCAAGTATCATGTGGACACTTTTGCTATTTTGGACATCATCAGATTTTGTTTTAATTGTATGCTCTTATAAGTGATAGATTAAACATCAAAATATTTGATTTGATTTAGAAACAGTAGAGTTTGCAGTTGTCCGCACGATGTCACTAGCCTTCCATTTTACAGCAGAACTTCCATACCTCCACTATAAGCTCCGCCTCGTTTCGTAGCTTCCCGAGCAGAGAGGCTTTGTTCAGAATTCGCCATTGTGTCAGAAGCTGCTGTAGTGCGTGGTTTCGTGTGAACATTTCCTCAGCGACTATGCTATCGGATTTTCATGATTTTGTAGTATCCAGAAGATTTAGAGGAAATGGAATCCGAAGGGCAATCAGCATTTCGGGTTTGGCTTTCTGTGTTCTTTCTGTGTCGGCTTTGGAATATAACGGGCGGACAGTTTGTCTATTCCGTGTCTGAGGAAGCAAACCCAGGAACTACAGTTGGGAATTTGGTGAAGGATTTTAATCTGAATATTCAAGATCTTGAGGTACGAGGGTTTCATATAGTCCCGGGACCGAACAAGAGGTATTTCGATGTAAATACAAAAACTGGCATTCTCCATGTCAGAGAGAGAATTGATCGAGAAGAAATATGCCAGCAGAATATGAAATGTTCACTGCCTTTAGAAGCCATGCTTAGCTCTCCAATGACTATATATAGATTTGAAATAAATGTAATTGATATAAATGATAATGCACCCGCATTTCGGACATCAATAACGCATTTGAATGTCAGCGAATCAGCTATTCCAGGGGAAAGATTTCCTCTACACCGAGCGTTTGACGCGGATGTTGGTGTTAATTCAGTAAAGAGCTACAAACTGAGTCCAAACGAGCATTTCTCTCTGGATGTACAGGGCGGAGGAGAGCAGAGTGTGTCTGCTGAGTTAGTGCTGCAGAAAGCTTTAGATCGAGAGAAACAGCCTGTGATCCAGCTCACACTGACTGCTGTAGACGGAGGAAAACCTCCTAAATCCGGTACAATGCAGATTACTGTTAACATTGTGGATGTTAATGATAATATTCCCGTTTTCAGTAAGTCTTTGTATAAAGTAAAAACAACTGAGAATGCGGCACGTGATACTCACGTGATTACTGTACAAGCTGTTGATTTAGACGAGGGCGTAAACGGTGATATAATTTATGCAATTGTCAACCATGACAATGATAAAAATGTAAATGCATTCTCGATAAACCCTGAAACAGGAGAAATCACTGTACAAAAAGATGTAGATTACGAGCAGAGGAATGCAATAGAACTTCGAGTACAAGCGAAAGATAAAAGTAATAACCCCAGAGCGGCACACTGTAAAGTGTTGGTCGAAATCGTAGATGTCAATGATAACATACCGGCGATATCAGTGACGTCACTAGTGAGCTCTGTTAAAGAAGATGCTGCCATTGGCACAATGGTTGGAATGATAACTGTAACTGATAATGATGCTGGTAAAAACGGACAGGTAACCTTAAAGATTGAGGGCTCTGCTCCTTTTAAAGTTCAGAACTCGTACAAGAATTATTACACTTTAGTTGTTGACGGTCCACTGGACAGAGAGCGCGCGTCCCAGTATAGCCTGACCATCACAGCTACTGATGAAGGCACTCCGCCTCTCTCCAGCACCAGTGTCATTGCTGTACACGTTTCTGATGTCAATGACAACGCGCCGCGCTTTCCAGAGCCCGTCATTAATGTTTATGTGAAGGAGAACAGTCAGATTGGAGCTGTTATTCATACAGTATCTGCTTTAGATCCTGACGTAGGTGATAATGCCCGGATGACATATTCTTTACTAGAAAGCTCTAAAAGCGGCCCGGTGACATCCATGATCAGCATAAACTCTGACAGTGGAGATTTACACAGTTTACAGTCGTTTAACTATGAGGAGATCAAAACGTTTCAGTTTAAAGTTCAGGCCACAGACTCTGGTGTTCCTCCGCTCAGCAGTAACGTGACTGTAAATGTTTTTATCCTGGATGAGAATGACAACAGTCCCGAGATTCTCGCGCCCTATTCGAGCTCGGTTCCGTTAACACGGAGAACATTCCCTATTCTGCTGACGCGGGCTACTTTGTGGCCAAGATCAGGGCTGTAGATGCAGATTCTGGTTACAATGCGCTGCTGTCTTACCACATCTCTGAACCCAAAGGAAACAATCTGTTCCGAATCGGAACCAGCAGCGGCGAGATCAGGACTAAGAGGAGAATGAGTGACAATGACCTGAAAACTCACCCGCTGGTCATTTTGGTTTGTGATAACGGAGAGCCCTCACTGTCAGCGACTGTGTCTATTGATGTCGTGGTTGTTGAGAGCGCAGGTGACGTCAAGACTCCGTTCAGACACGCGCCGATAAAGGAGGAGAGTTTCTCGGATTTAAATCTGTATTTGCTGATCGCCATTGTGTGTGTGTCCGTCATCTTTTTACTGAGCCTCATCAGTTTGATAGCTGTAAAGTGCCACAGGACAGACGGCAGTTTGGGCAGGTACAGCGCCCCGATGATCACCACACACCCTGACGGGAGCTGGTCTTACTCCAAATCTACTCAGCAGTATGACGTGTGTTTTAGCTCGGACACACTGAAGAGTGACGTAGTGGTTTTCCCCGCGCAATTTCCTCCTGCAGATGCAGAACTGATCAGTATTAATGGAGGAGACACTTTTACCAGAACACAAACACTCCCTAATAAAGAGAAGGTAAGATTTGACATACAGCCTAAAGTATAGTAATTTGTTAAACACAAATCTTTAAATAGTTTGTCCTGTTCTTAAATCTTACATATATATATATAAGTTTTATTGTGTCATGTTATAGCCTAGTTTTCTCTACGAAGCCACTTGGTGTCAGTATAGAAGTGTTGTGCAACATTCGTGCGCGCCCACATTGGCTCCTCCTCGTCCTTACTTGAGCGCGCGCTCATGCGCTTTGTTCTATTTCGTCTTTATGGCTTCATGCATAGAAACACATGACATATAGTGTAATATAACCAAAGAATGGAACATGTTGTGTTAATATTATTTTTGGAGCGATTGGTGGAGTTTACAAAATAGATGCGCAATGGCTAGGCTCATTCTTCTCGGCGGGACTGTTATTTGTCTGGTTCTGCTGCGCCTGCTGTCTATGGCTTCAGCCCAGATCGCATACTCCATTTCAGAGGAGGTGAACACGGGTACATTCGTTGGAAATATCGCAAAGGATCTCAATTTGAACATTCAAGAGCTGGAATCACGCGGATTTCACATCCCTGCAGTTTTGGGAAGGAAATATTTTGAGGTTAATTTGAGAACTGGTGTCCTGTTCGTCAGCGAGAGGATCGACAGGGAGGATTTTTGTCCTGCCTCACCGCAATGTTCAGTGAATTTAGAAGCCATTGTTAATAATCCATTAAACCTGTTTCGCATTGAGATAAATATTTTAGACATTAATGACAATGCTCCGTCGTTTCGCGTTAGGTCTAAGCAATTTAACATATCGGAGAATGCGTTTGTTGGCGACAGATTTCAGTTGCCGAGAGCATCGGATCCCGATGTTGGAGCGAACTCGGTAAAGAGCTACAAACTGAGTCCAAACGAGCATTTCTCTCTGGATGTACAGGGCGCAGGAGATCAGAGTGTGTCTGCTGAGTTAGTGCTGCAGAAAGCTTTAGATCGAGAGAAACAGCCTGTGATCCAGCTCACACTGACTGCTGTAGACGGAGGAAAACCTCCAAGATCAGGAACAATGCAGATAATCATAAATGTACAAGATGTAAATGATAACGCACCCGTGTTTGGGAAAGCTCTTTATAAAGTGCGTCTTGTTGAGAATGCACCAGTGGGAACATTAGTCATAAATCTGAATGCCACTGATTTGGATGAGGGTGTAAATAGTGAAATAATTTATTCTTTAGTTCACCAAGACAGCGATGACAAAACAAACAACGTTTTTATAATTGATTCTGCTACCGGTGTCATTTCAGTGCAGGGCAGTGTGGATTTTGAGCAACACAATGCTTATGAGATTCATGCTCAGGCTAAAGACAAAGGAGCGAGTCCGCGGTCTGCGCACTGTAAAATATTAGTAGAGGTTTTAGATATAAACGACAACGAGCCAGAAATATCATTAACGTCACAAGTGAACACAGTGAGGGAGGATGCTAAAAAAGAAACAACGGTTGCTTTGATAACGATATCTGACAAAGACTCTGGAAAGAATGGGCATGCGCACGGGAAAGTGGTAGGTGATGTTCCTTTTAAGTTGCAGTCATCGTATAAGAATTATTATTCTCTTGTAGTGGATGGGCCGTTGGATAGAGAGCGTGTTGATCGATATAACGTCACAGTCACGGCGTCGGATGAAGGGACTCCGCCTCTTTCTTCCACACGCGTTTTCACGGTGCATGTGTCTGATGTTAATGACAATCCCCCCCGTTTTCCAAATCCTGTTATAAATGTATTTGTAAAAGAAAATGGTCCTAAAAGCCAAATCATTTACACCATTTCTGCTGTTGATCCGGATTTAGATGAAAATTCCAAAATTACCTATGGATTACTGGAACCGCTTCACAAGTCTGGAACTACATATTCTGTTGTTAGTATAAACTCTGACAGTGGAGATTTACACAGTTTACAGTCGTTTAACTATGAGGAGATCAAAACGTTTCAGTTTAAAGTTCAGGCCACAGACTCTGGTGTTCCTCCGCTCAGCAGTAACGTGACTGTAAATGTTTTTATCCTGGATGAGAATGACAACAGTCCCGGGATTCTCGCGCCCTATTCCGAGCTCGGTTCCGTTAACACGGAGAACATTCCCTATTCTGCTGACGCGGGCTACTTTGTGGCCAAGATCAGGGCTGTAGATGCAGATTCTGGTTACAATGCGCTGCTGTCTTACCACATCTCTGAACCCAAAGGAAACAATCTGTTCGAATCGGAACCAGCAGCGGCGAGATCAGGACTAAGAGGAGAATGAGTGACAATGACCTGAAAACTCACCCGCTGGTCATTTTGGTTTGTGATAACGGAGAGCCCTCACTGTCAGCGACTGTGTCTATTGATGTCGTGGTTGTTGAGAGCGCAGGTGACGTCAAGACTCCGTTCAGACACGCGCCGATAAAGGAGGAGAGTTTCTCGGATTTAAATCTGTATTTGCTGATCGCCATTGTGTGTGTGTCCGTCATCTTTTTACTGAGCCTCATCAGTTTGATCGCTGTAAAGTGCCACAGGACAGACGGCAGTTTGGGCAGGTACAGCGCCCCGATGATCACCACACACCCTGACGGGAGCTGGTCTTACTCCAAATCTACTCAGCAGTATGACGTGTGTTTCAGCTCGGACACACTGAAGAGTGACGTAGTGGTTTTCCCCGCGCAATTTCCTCCTGCAGATGCAGAACTGATCAGTATTAATGGAGGAGACACTTTTACCAGAACACAAACACTCCCTAATAAAGAGAAGGTAAGACTTTTTGGGGGGCCACTATTAGTCCAGTTAAAACATACTTTTTATTTAATTCCTGTGTATGCAAAAATCTTGGGCTCCTGACATCTCCCGTTGAATCATGAGCTGTATTTAAATAGTCTGAGAGCTCTCCATGGTGCTGAAACCACACTGAGCTTGAGCATAGTTTGACTCTGTCCAGCAACAGTGTGCTGAATGGTGCCTTATTGAATACCTATTTATTTGAGCAAAGTAAACAGATCAGTTTCAAGTTTTTCCATCATATTTGCAACTGCTTATTTGTTAGTGAAGGTTTATTTTTTTAATTTTTTTATTTTTTTTAATTTCTGACCTCTTGTATAATGCAGAGATTACCACGGCTGTTTCTAGGCCTGGACATCACCCAGACGTCACGTGAAGCGGATTTGCCGCTGTCTGTGTCATGTTAGTTAAAGAGGCCATGGTCGGCTTTCGTGTTTCGGTTGGAAAATCTCTGGCACATAAACAGGAAAAATGGATGCTGCTACTGGGCTTGAGTTTACCAATGCTATCTTACTGAACACTTGCCTTTCCCCTGTTTTTTTTTTCTTTTTTTTTTTTTACTTAATACATGCAGTATTGGTTACTGGTGGTGCACCTTTTCATAATATTGTGTCTCCTATTCCAAACACTCAGCCTCTATCTCTTTTTCAATCCATTTACAAGCTATTTCCCAATGTAAGTTTAATTTAAATTCATTTTGTAAACAGGATTCAGCAGATTAGCATTAACAGAACTCCCTCTCTCTCCATGCAGCTGAGGCCTCTCAGCAGGGTGTGAACCAGAGAGATCATTTCTAGAGCCTATAATTTGGAGAATGTCTGTCTTATGTCCCTATATATAGTTCTGTCTCATTCACAAAATAAACATGTATTTTATATTTTATTTCTTACATAGTTTGATACCGTAAAAGGTTCTATGCTTTCTCTCTTTTATCTGTCAATGCTTTTATGTCAGTCTGGTTGTGTTTGTCTCTGCTGTAGTGTTCAGCGGATTGCGGCAGCTTGCATGAGCTTGCTTTGTAATAGTTACTATCAGCATAACAGTAAGATAACAGTAAGGGATAACCTGAATATTAGAATTTCTTAGGATTGAACAGCAGCATTTGAGCTGACATGAGCTCCAGAAAAAAAGACAAAAAAAAAAAGACAAAAAAAAAACTGATGACCCATAAGCATAATTTGAGAATGTTTCAAAGTGCATATTGCTGTGTGCTTAAATTGAAGCAAGAACGTTTGACTTTTTGTAAAAAAAAATAGTTAGCATTTTTTGTGCACCTTTGATTATTAATGTTCTGTGCACAGCATCTGCTTTTTTATAGTTTTGTGTGCTTTAATGTAGGATGATTTTTTTTGTCTCAACTTTCTCATCCTTTTTTTTTTTTTTTTTTTTTGTACAGTAGACCTGCAAATTTGCTCTTTTGTTGTGTTTGCTTTGTTGTATTGAGCAGATCCACACAAAGCAGAAGTCAGCTCTGTTATTGTCTCTGTGCTGGCTGAGATTTTCCTTCCAAGCTGATGCATGTTGCCTGTGTGGGAGAACGAGAGGGGGATGGGAGAGAGAAAAAAAAAGGGATAGAGAAAGGGAGGAGAGTGGGGGTGTTGAGAAAGGAGAGATGGGATAAAAGGTAGAGGGAGGAATACGCAGAGAGGCAGACAGAGGGAGAGAGAGAGGACATGGAGTGGGGGAAGGGATGGTAATTTTCCGTTCTGGCTTGCAGGCTGAGCTCATACCTGTGACATCATCACTGTCAATCGCACCAAAGCCCCACCCTGTGCTCCAGTTCTGAGGACAGAGTCACTCTGACAACAACCGCAGACATAGTCATGAGTGTATATATGTGTTTGTGATAGTTTGCTACTATGAGAAGAGGATGCACAATTGGTATTTGTAGACCAGTAGTAAGAGTGTTTCATTACAGTGCTGCGATGACCCTGGTTTATTCAGAGCATTAAATCCATTTCATGATCACATTACCTAGATGGAAAGAAAAAGAGTTCAGCTGATTGCTTTACATTTCAGCAATTTCACTCTTCTCAAATTTCTTCTTATTATGAACAGATAGAAACTGAATTTAACATCAGTTGTGCTGCATTAGAACATTAGATCCTCCCTTGTATCATGACTTGCAAGAATGAGAGCGCTCAAGCCAAAGATTTGTTTATTATTTTAACACCGTTATTTATTGTATTTAGCCTTAAACATTTTGAATATAATTGGTTTAGAGCTAAAATAAATACAAATTTAAAAAACTGTATGTACGTTTTTTTTTTTTTTTTTTTTTTTTTTTTTTTATCGTGCAGTCCTAGTTTTTTTTTCCCTACAGTTATGAACTAGACCACATCAGTTCAGTGACCAGTTACTATAGAAACAGGTTAGTGGTATATGCTTCTTTTGTTCTCCTTCTCTTCTGTCTCCTTCCCATTGTTTCTGAACACACACCATAATGTTACATTGCGATCTTAGCACTTAGTGTCTTTCCTTATCCCTCCATCTCCAGGTTGTCATGGCGACCGGGCTCTGTTTCTTTATAACTAGCCAATGCTGCATTTTGCCACACCCACAGAGAGAGAGAGTGAGAGTGAGAGAGGGGGGAGAAAACAGGAAAGAGCACGCTGTGCGGAGTCTGTGTGAGCAAAAAGGGTGTGGTGAGCTGGTAAATGGGGGTGGCGGGGATGGGTAGTGTGAGAAGATGGTGACATTTTTTTTTTTTTAATCACCTTGTATTTCCCAAAAGTTGGTATATTTTGTTACTAATGAAACATCAGTGGTTCAGTTTTATAATTTGAGATGTACAAATCAGGCTTTTGACTATTGGCATACAATCTGTGGCATATATTAGCTTGTTCTGCTTAGAAAAACCTTGAAATTGTAGTAAAGTGATAAGATATGATTCATCAGACAACACTGATGAATGAAAATCTTCCCTACATAGTATGAGTATTAACAAAGCAGAGTGTACAGCTGTGCAAGGAATTTGAGAATACGTTTAGGACACAAATCTGGATCCATTTATCTTTGCAAAACTCTTTCAGTTGGCCATTATAAACCTCACAAAGTTTGACAAACTAAGCAGCTATTTATTTCCCCGATGCAGTTTATTAGCCTGTTCACTTCTAAAAAAAAAAAAAAAAAAAAAAAAAAACTACAGTATGTGTTGTTAATTTACAAAACTATTATGAACAAATCTCTCTCTCTCTCTCGGTATTAGTTTTTTTTTTTAATTGCTTAGACACTAAAATGTTACTTGAGGCCCACTCAGTGAAACAATTCACTCATGTACCTAATCTTCAAACAAAGTCTGCAAAACTACAAGCACATCACATGCTTTAAACTCAGTTTGCGATTGTAAAACAAATGTTTTGCAAAACTTTAAACACAGTTCTCTACATTAGACACCTCATTCAGAACGAACAGCTCTTGTGTTTCAGTTGGGAAACTGCCACAATCATTTACTGAGTCCCTACACCCAATGATCATGTGTGAAAACACTTATACATAAATGGATCACTTAGAAATAAAAACTCAATGTTTTCAGAAACAAATTATTTTTACCCTCTTGCATTTCTATTTATAGTGTAAATATACTTAATTTGATCACTCAGAAATCAAGTCAATGTTTTGAGAAACATACATTTTTGACCATGTTTATTTTGTAAATATATACTGAGTATGCATACAAGTCAAGTCACCTTTATTTCTAAAGCGCTTTATACAATACAGATGGTTTCAAAGCAGCTTCACAATAGTAACAAATTCAGATTCTGCTGTAAAACCGCTCTAACAAGCCAATAGTGTCATTATTAAGCTCAAGTCAGCTCAGTGTTGATTCAGTTGAGTTCCATAACTGTGTAAAATTCATCAATTGTGTATACATACTGTGTGTATACGTACAGTGTATTTGTGCACGTGTACATGTAAGTGCTATGACAAATTCCTGCACTCTGAACAGGCAAAAGACACAACAGAGTAATGTTTTACATTTACACAAAGAATGTTTTACATTATTCACATCTGTGTGTAGTTTGGCATATATGTGGCTAATCATTTTATGTTTGTGTGTAGAGTTACTAAAACACAATTTTTAGAAATGTTAAAATTAGTTTTTAATGAAGTGTTTGCTTTTGCAAGAGATGTCTGACGTTTTGAATCTAGTGTGTGTTTTGTGGTTTTGTGTGTAGAGTTTTGAGGATATATATATCCTCAAAATATATAGATATATAGAGCTGTTCATTTTAAATGAGGTATCTAATGTAGAGAACTGTGTTTAGAGTTTTGCCAAACGTTTGTTTACAATCGCAAACTGAGTTTAAAGCATGTGATGTGCTTGTAGTTTTGCAGACTTGGTCTAAAGATGAGGTACATGAGTGAATGGTTTCTCTAAGTGGGCCTCAAGTTCCACTTTTAGTGTCTAAGCAAAAAAAAACAAAAAAAACACTGTAACCAGTACTTTCTTAGGTAAGGACACTGTAAGTGCACACACTGTAAAATAAGGTGCTTTCACAGATATGCATGATGTTTGGCCTCTATAACCAAGCAGCAAAGAGAAAAACAGAGACGAGGAAACTTGTCTGCTTGATATTCTGGCTTTCACACACATTCACACATTTACGGGGTTGTCAGTAGTGGCTTTGTGGCTCTGTCTGTGCAGAGGACTACTGAGGCTTGTCTGCATTGCCTGATTGCTTTGTTTCACCTCCACAGGCGTCTGTTTTAGAATCAGGCTTCTGAAGGGCAGCCGGTGCTGAGGCAGCAGGGTTTATCAGGGCCCCAGAGATTGAATTGTTTTGTGTTCAGTAAAATCATGGCCTGTTCTCTAACGGAGAAATGTAATGGAGGAGAAATTACACACACTTTGGGATCGCAGATCGGGGAATCACGTTGGCTTACAGATAGACGAAGAGAGTTCTGGGTGCGTGAAGCTGTGCCTGCGGAGAATAGAACAGAGAAATCTGAATGTTTTATTTATTCTGGAGTACCTAAAAGGCTGGTTTGAAAAAGTGCTAGAAGTTTGAATCCTTGTCTAAAAATCTAGGCTATGATTAGTAACGCCTATTTTGGGAGTTTTGCTTAATTAATAGAAATCTATAAATATTTGTTCTGGCTATGTTTCAATTTGATTACAGATACCCGGTTTTACAGACAAGGCTTAAGACCCAGACTAAAATGCATGTTTGAGCTGTTTTAACTGAAAGCAACTTGCACTGGCATACCTGTAATGTTGTTGTTGTTGTTGTTGTTGTTTTTTTTTTTTTTTTTTTTCTAAGGCACGTTTATAAAAGCTGCTTAAACGCCCTAATTGAACTAAGGACTAATCCTAGCTTAATCTAAGTCCTACTGTAAAATACATTTAGGCAAATCCAGGAACTCTACCCCATAAACCAAACAAAACCCATGGCCAATCATAAAGTGATTACACAAAATAATGGCTAAAAGTGGTCAAAAAAAACGACAACAATAAAACACACCAATTAAACTCCCAAAACCAGGAAAAAAATAAAATAAATAATTCTTCTCTCTCTCTCTCTCTCTCTCTCTCTCTCTCTCTCTCTCTCTCTCTCTCTCTCTCTCTCTCTCTCTCTATATATATATATATATATATATATATATATATATATATATATATATATATATATATATCATGCTACAAAATAAAAGTAGCAATGCATCACACAGTGCATGCTACAAAAAAAGTAATACTGCCATAGTGCATCATGAAATGTGATGTTTTAATCTGTCCTTTAAGGGTGTCAGAGAAGGAAAAATAGATTATACTGAAAGAGAAAAGGAGATGACTGACAGACATCCGTATTGAGGATAAGAGCATAGCTGTGTTTAGAGATGAGATTTAAAAAGAGGATTTATTTGTTCTATTCCTTTGTCTTTGGAGGCTAAAAATCAGAGCAAGAGATGCATCTAATGCATTCTGATATGTGAGATGTAGAGACCTGCAGTTCTTCTTTTGTACCCATAGAGGTCTGACTTTACCCATGCTCTGTCCAGTAGTGCATGCATGCTGACACACCCAGTCATTCTTTTCTTCTTGGTCTTTCAGGCTATATCTAATTAAAATGCAGGTCTACTAGAAATAAAATAGTAAAGGTGTTATAGAGAAAAAAAGAAAAGAAAAGAAAAAACCTTTATTAAACATGATATGGATTTTTATGTAGCTTCTACCATTGCAAAGCTTTAATCAGCATAAATATTAAAAGCTGTGCACACTAATATTCATTTGTATTAATAATACAAATTTAGAATTTAATTAGATTAAAAACACAGGATTCTATTTTTCTATAGCAAATAAAATAATCTACTTAACAAAAATTATGCTAAATATTCAACTTTAAATATCATTTTTTTATATATCATGAGTGGTGGTTTTCTGATGATGTCATCTGCCTAACTCCTTTTACTATGAATGATAGATGCAGTGAGGTCATCACTCGTGGCTCTGAGCAGTGTGACAATGAAGAGGGAAGCCCCAGTCAAACAGAAGCCACAAAACTGACTCACACACATTCTGTAGACAGACAGCACTGACTCACACACTTTCATAAAGACCCTCATTCCATAGAGACCTGTGAGGACAATTCAACACATGAATTATAGAAATAAACATTAGTGCTCAGACTCACCTGCCTCACTTCTAGCGACTCAAAGCTGCTCCTGCAAAGCTCTGTGCTGCACAATAGCCATTATTGCAGTCTAATGAATGTCTTTTTAAAGGGGCAATAACTGCACTGTAATGATCCAGCGTTAATATTTTAGAGTCATTTATAATGAGTGAGTAGAGCTGGAAATTAATATCTAACAGTAGCACTTTGGTGAGCTGTAGGCTGTGATAGAGAGAGTGGATGAGATTTTTCTCACTATTATTCTGTCATGTTCTGCACTTATCTATCTGTCTGTCTATCTGTCTATCTGTCTGTCTGTCTGTCTGTCTCTCTGTCTGATACATCTATCCATCTAGTCATTTTCAATGATTTTCAATCCTGCAATTTTATTTCCTTTTGTAATGGTCTTTAAATGGTCTAGGACATTTGGATGCCACTACATGTATACAAATAATATGTGTATGTTCTGCTTGCATGTAGAAAATCTTATAGTTGAAGTAAAGGTGCCTTAAAGAACCTTGAATTGTAATAATGTACAGATGTATTTCAGGGGAACCCAATGAATGGGTGGTCGATGAGAATTGTAGAGGACAGAAATATGTCCCATGACAGCAATATTCAGCCATTGCATAACATAGATGCTACTTGTTTGGGTGAGTTTTGGCTTCAGAAGGATCTTTTTGTTTATTCTGACAGTTGTCTGTTTGGGCAGAGAGTAGGAGAGATAACTTCATCTAAATCCCTGAGGGGGAAAACAATTAGCAGCAGACAGCAGATGGATGCGATTCTAACAGGTAAAGCAGGGATATGTCAGTGTTGTACAAATGCATCACAGCACAATGAGAGACAGACAACAACAGTGAGAGAATGTGTGTGCGTGTGCACATGCTAGACAGACCTCGAAGGAAAGGCCAGGTGTTTGAATCAGCTTGCGTGCATAATTGGCGAGATTACCAATGATGTTTTTCGTCCCCCTTCTTTCAAACGGGCGTAAACAGCCGTGTGTGTCCCGCAGGGAGCGTCTGTGAAATGTCAGGGCAGCTCAGTCAGAGCCCACCTTTGCGGAGTAAAATAGGAAAGATGTCTGTGCTCATTTCGCAGTATGTGAATAATACATAAATGATACATGAATAAATGAAAAAGTGAAAGTAAATATAAATAGGTTTAATTCTATAGTTCAAATAGATGTTTTTATATAGAATTTTCTCAAAACAGTAAGTTCAGATCTTGCTCACATCAGATTTTATTTTATTGTTGTTTTAAGCTAATTGAATGTGTTTTAGCACATGTGCAAAAAAGTAAGTACAGTTGTCTATAATTTGCACAATAACTAAATGCACATACTTGCACATACACATAAATGCACAAAACTGATGAGTTGATTCTCAGCAAAATGACATGCAAAATGATCCATTCAGTTTTCAAAATCTGTTGGACATGCATGTATATTCCATAAATACGACCATAACATATGACATGGAATGTAATGTCTGCTAAATTGGCAAATGGCCATGCCATTGCAATGAATTAGGAATCACAATCAAGTATGGAAGCATACAGGCTATATTTTTTTATAATATAGGTGTGAGTTTGCCCTGCACAGACAGTCACTACCATTTTTGAACAGGAAGGAACATCACAACCCCTAAACAGCAACGGCAGAAGAAATGTGTTACATGTAAACTGAAAATATATGCTGCTTGTGGAAGAGCAATAGGAAGATATGAATGTGTGAAGTTGAAGTTGAAGTTGAAGTTGAAGTTGAAGTTTATTTGTCATTACACATGTACAAGTACAGTATAACGAAATGAAGTTTGGAGCAAGCCTCCAGGCCGCAGCCGATTATTCAGGCGCCGCCCCAGTGTGGTGCTCGGGGGAAATATTTGTAAAAATGAACAAGCAACTGTGAATTTTCAGTTTACATATAACATTTCTACAAAAATAAATGTGCTGTATAAATAAAAATGGTCTGTCCCACTTTGTGTCTTTTAACTACTATGTGCTAACATTTAAATTAATCATTTGATACAATACACTTGTACATACATGTTTTTACATTTATAAAATACATGCATGTAATTACATCTGTAATTAAATATAGAATTACACCGTTGACACTTCCCTTACCCCTTAAACCACCCATACACCTACCCATACCACTAAACCTGTCCCTAACCTTATTGTATCCCACCTCATATAACAGCAAAAGTGTTTTGCAATACAATTTTCTTTTTGTGTACAGTATGGAGCTTTCAGAGTACATTTTTAGTTAATGCTGAATCTAGAGCATTCAGCTAGACAAAACTGACATTCTAGAAAACAGACAGTGTCAACTAAAAAGTAGAAAACGCATTAAATTTGTATAAAACAAATATTTCCATGGTTAAAAAAAACCCTCAAACAAACAAACAAACATCTAAGCAGTTTGACCAGTGTGGCTTACACGATGACAAAAACGCTTTTTATTTTGGTTGCTAATTTACTGACACATGAACTGTTTTTGAATCATGACTTAAATGTTTTGGGTGAGTATACATTTTGCAGACAAACTCACTCTCTCTCTCTCTCTCTCTCTCTCTCTCTCTCTCTCTCTCTCTCTCTCTCTCTCTCTCTCTCTCTCTCTCTCTCTCTCTCTCTCTCTCTGTCTCTGTCTGTAGTGCTGCTCAGAGCTAGTCGCTGTGTTCTCTTTTGTCGTGGGCGCTCAGATTCTTTAGAGGCTGAGAGGGTGAAAGGCGGGGGAGCGTTTACGGGCCCTGTGGCCTGATGATTCAAAGCACTGGGTCCTTCTAGGTCATTCTGCTAAACATCAGCCTAAACAGCACTTCTGTTTGTACAGCAAAGCCTGCCAGACATCACAATCTCATTTGCTGTCAAATAACGCCGCTAGTTGTCACACATTTTATTACAGTTAATATTTGACTGGGGAGGTTTATTTCTATGTAGCCACACACCTTAAAGTATTAAATACAAAGGCAGGTGTTTAGGTCAGCTATACTTCTTAATTGGATCGACACGGTCACCTTCGTTGCAAGTCATCATGCAATGTGGATCATGTACTGCAAAACACTTTGGAATCATAGTCTGGTCACTTCTGCCCAGAGACAGCATGAGCGGGCGGCTCTGATGTGTGAGATGTGTGCTAATGTCTGACTGGAGGGAAAGACAGATACACTGCCCAGAGTTTATAGCTTCCAATGGATATCTAATAGCCCCAGTGGACATTAATAGATATAGTGTCAGGGCTGTTGGCGGTCTTGATGTGATTTCCCACCCTGGCCTTGATTAATTAAAGAGTTGGATTGGTTCCTGTGAGGTACCGTTATTAAGCTTGAAGCTCGACATCAAACAGGCAAGAAGTGGACCCACAAGACGTATAAAGGATGTATAGTATTTCAGTTTTATCCATATTTTATTTACTTTGGCTATTTGTCTTGCATAATGCATACATATTATTAATGATTATTCAGCTATTTATTCAAGAGAACGATTATGTATTGCTTCTGTACAGAACTGCACACACTGTAAAACCTACAGTAACAGTTGTTCTAACTAACCCTTTTAAGTTAACATTACTTAATGGACAACAATTTGTTGACAACAATTCTTAATAGACTTTTCACTCATTTCCTCCACTTCTGCAGTTATCCTTCTGAGTTGCATTCACTCATTTTCCAAAGTCATCTTGAATGTTGAATTGAAAATCAACATAAGCTGACTTCATATCGATGTTGATTTCCTAGAATGGTTTTGTCACCATTATGGTGATTAGCGTTCCCATTTGGTTGGGCACTTGCAACATTTTATATTACTATAATTCCCTTCCTACTGATGCAGGGATGCAACAAGAAATCACAGATTTATGGTTTCAAAGGAAGAGAAGTAATAAATATGTTGATTTTAAAAGATGACCTACTGCTCTCTTGAATTGTGGTCTACTAAAATTGTATTGATAACAAAATATTCATGCCGCAATGCACTCTGGGAGTATAGTCTGTTACTCAGAAATAAGTCAACTTTACGTGAATTTTTTTTTTCAAGTAAAGTTAACGAATATAAATTTACAATGCACCTCCTATCTCCACTCACTCTTACAAACCTATGCATCCATGTAAGAATCCTGCAAATGAATGAGAGGCACAAAATCAATTTCTCAAACTGTCCTCGTCACTGTTCCTCACTGGTGGAATGATCTTCACAACCTCTGTGAAATAAATATTTAGTTCTTCTTTTTTTTTTTCTTTTTTTTTTTATAAATGTATACTTTCTTTTTATACTATCTCCTATTCTAGCCTGCAATCTTATAACTTTGTATTGCAGCACATGCCTCTTTGAATCTCTTTGTTGTATTTCACATTTATTATATTCCTTTGTTGGTTTGCTCTTGATTTATTAATTGACTACGGTCAGATGTGTATAGAGGAGGAAAGGGGCATTATGTTGGTATCCCTGCACCTGTTTTGTGCATTTAAAAAGAAGTGGATGAGCACCATGATAAATGCAAAAAAGGGGCGAGAGATTAGAAGGAAGCGTGTGGGTGAGGCACAGCAGTCAGAGATGCTTCATTTGTAATCGGTGGCAATTTAATCTGTCAGTTTAGGGGACAGTAGGAAGAGCGAGTGAGTGTCCAGCCAGTCAGCGCTGACGGCTAACTATAAGAGCTGTCAGCAGTATCGAATGCATAGACGCTGAGTAGTGAGAGGGCTTTATGATATGAAAGGCGAAAAAGAGAGGGGGAAAAACAAGTCAGGATACTGTCGATCATTATTTTATATGGTCATTAAAAGTAAAAAAAATCGTTGTGATAATATAAAATGAATTTCTCTTATGAATGTGAAATGTCATTTAATGAGAGAGAAATTTTCTGTATTGAATTCAATTTAGTCACCTCAGTTGTGCGCTGGGAAGAGGAGACAATGAAAAAAGGGCGGTGGCACTGTCTCTGTGATTGAATGCAGCCGTGTTTTCAATCGATATCAATGAGAATGTTTTGAAAACGAGACGAATGCTGTAAAGGCTAAAGAAAGCGATCGTTTCCTTAATATAGGTGTGATTTTTAAGTCTTCGTGGCGCGTCCGGTTGTTAATAGGTTTGTCGGTGTTTTTGTTCGGAGGTGCTGAAATGCAGTGATCTGCGCTGGTTAGAGCGCGTTGCTCCCATCCCCCGCCTGCACAGCACAGGGTGAGGGAAGGGGACAGGAGAGAGAGAGAGAGGGAGGGAGCGATAGGCAGCACCCTTGTGAGGGGAAACAAGAGTCAGCTTCGCGGAGAGGAGAGAAAAAAGAGCTGGGGCGCAAACAAAAGAAAGAACATGGATGAAGCACTAAAATGTCTGTTTGAAAAGACAAGCGCAGCGGAGACTTTGGTCATCCTGCACGTAGTCTGCCCGTTTTTTGGATGCCGTGGTTTGGAGCTCTTGCGCGGCGAGCTCTAAAGGCGGAAAGCGGTTTTTAATCCGTCTGTGGATGTTGCCAGCTTGCGATGGCTGTTGCAGGGCGATGTAGCTGCATAAAAGAGAACGTGCCTCTTTGTTTATGTTTCTTTATTGTTCTACTAAGTGTCCTTACAGATGCACAAATTCGTTACAGCATTCAGGAGGAGCTGGAGAGCGGCACTGTCGTTGGGGATCTTGTTCGGGATCTCGGGCTGGAGCTGCGAAAGCTTTCGGCACGTCGGATCAGAATCAGCTCCGACAGTGCGCGGCGATACTTCAACATCAACCACAAAACTGGTAAGCTTGTTATAAGCGACCGGATTGACCGCGAAACGCTCTGTGAATTCAGCGGGACCTGCACGCTTAGTCTCGACGTGGTGTTAGAAAGCCCATTTGAACAGCACAGCGTGGATGTTGAGATTTTGGATGCAAATGACAACTCGCCGCTTTTCCCTCGAGACGAGTACCAATTGGAGATCTCCGAGGGCGCACAGCCAGGCGCGCGGTTTTCCATTGAGGGCGCGCAAGATTCTGACGACGCCTCAAATTCCGTGCGCCATTATCGCCTCACCTCAAACGAACACCTGGCGCTCGATTCAACCAAACCACCTGCAGATGGAAAGCACATAGAGCTCGTGCTGAAAAAACCATTCGACCGCGAGCTTTTGCAGTCTCACCAGTTTCTAATCACTGCTACTGACGGAGGATCGCCTCCGCGCTCAGGCACAGCCAAAATCAACGTGCGCGTTTTGGATGCCAATGACAACGTGCCAGTCTTCGACAGCTCCGTATATAAAGTGAAACTGCGGGAAAACTCTCCCGTTGGCGCGCTGGTAATTAAATTAAACGCCACAGATAGAGATGAAGGCTCCAATGGGGAGGTGTATTACTCTTTTAGCTCGTACACGCCAGATCGAGTGAGGCAGATGTTTTCTGTAGACACAGACAGTGGGGAAATTCGAGTAATGAGCAATGTGGACTATGAAGACACCAACAGCTATGAGATGTATATCCAGGCAGCAGACCGGGGCCAAGGGGCCGTAGCAGTGCACTGTAAAGTGGTGGTGGAGGTGCTTGATGTGAATGATAACCCTCCTGAGATTGTGCTCTCCTCTCTCTCCAGCCCAGTTCGAGAGGACGCTCGGGCAGACACTGTGGTGGGTTTAATAAGCATAAATGACAGAGACTCTGGACAAAACAAACAGGTCAGCTTGGATATCATTCCCCCTGACCTTCCCTTTAAAATCAAATCATTCCGAAATCATTACACCATTGTTACCTCAGCCTTCCTGGACCGGGAGACTATTTCATCATATAATGTCACAGTTACTGCCATGGATGGTGGAACGCCACCTCTTTCATCGTCAATGACAGTTCGAGTAGAAGTGGCAGATGTGAACGACAACACCCCACGTTTTAAACAAACTTCGTACACTGTTTATGTCTCAGAAAACAATGCGGTCAGTGCACCTCTGTGCGTCATCAAGGCAACGGACCCTGATGCCGGTGAGAACGCTCGCATCACATACACCATCCTCAATGACAACAACCATGGTATTTCTGTGGCATCATACGTTTCTGTCAAACCTGCCACAGGTGAGGTGTACGCACTACGGTCGTTTGACTTTGAGAAGTTGCGTGAGTTTCATTTCCAGGTTAAAGCTCAAGACAACGGTGTGCCACCTTTGAGCAGGGTGGCAACTGTTTATATTTACATCATGGACACCAACGACCACAGCCCACAGTTTGTTCGCCCAGCGGCAAATGGCTCACACTCCTCAGAGACCATTTTGCGTAACACAGAGGCTGGCTTCCTTGTTTCACGTGTGCTAGCTTGGGACTTAGATGCTGGAGAAAACGCCTGGTTGCTATACAGCCTCCATCACCCACCTGAACTGGATTTGTTTAAGGTGCATGAGCACACAGGTGAGATCCGCACTACACGGAGAGTATTTGAAGACAATTCCACTGTCTTCAGCCTGACAGTGCATGTACGTGACCATGGTTTGCCTCCCCGTTCTGCATCTACAACAATCACCGTTGGCGTCATGGAGCTCCCACCCAAAGTGGCCCCGGACCCAAAACGCATAATCAGACCACATGGCACAATGATGTTTTCCGAAGTGACCCTGTATCTTCTTATTGCCCTCAGTGCCACCACCTTTGTTTTCTTGCTCACTATCTTCGTCCTAGCAATTGTTCGCTGCCATGCCTACTGCAGCCAACCAGACGCTTGCTCCTGCTCTCCTTGCTGTGTGTCCAAGAAGAAAAAGAAGACAACGATGAAGAAAGCAACCAAAGATGGTGGTGGTGGAGGAGGTGGTGGAGCTGCTGGTGGTGGAGCAGGTGGAGCCACAGGTGGAGGTGGGGGCGCTGCTGGTGGGGTCACATTCCAGCAACAGTCCGCGGTTATGCGGAGAGATCTGAAAGTGGAGCCACACTACATTGAGGTCAGAGGAAATGGCTCTCTAACTAAAACATACTGCTATAAGACCTGCCTGACTGCCACCTCAGGAAGTGACACTTTTATGTTCTACAATACGGGCAGACCAATGAGTGGGACTTGGGGTTCAGGGGCAGATCGTTTCTTCACAGGACAGAGCGGCCAGTTTGTGCGCAGACTGAGCATGCCCGACGCTACGGCAATACAGGTGTGTGCAGTGCCCACACTCTTATAGCATTCATCAAGTGACTCATCCATCTATGCATGAAGACAGGAGAAATTCTGTTCTTTCTTGCTAATGTGGTGCCTTTTCACTCTTAGATATGAAGATGATTTAGGAGTAGCTTTGGCATTTCTGTTGTTGTTGTTGCTTCAAAATACACAGACAAAAAATAGTGTAGAAACTATTTTCTCTCAGAAATCACTAGTATTTCACAATTAATGAAATCAAGAAACACATTGAGTTAAATGTGAAATTTGGAAGAAATACTAAAAAAAAAAGTTTGAAAAAAAAAATATATATATTGTACTTAAGTTGAATTGCTTACTGTTTGCAGTACAGCTACAGGCCTGTTTTCAACACCGGGAAGCTCAGGTTTCTTGCTTAGTATATATCAGGGCTCGGTAATGGATGCCTGCCTGCTGTTGTATTGGAGCATTTTCACTTTTTTTTCTTTATGTGCCTCATTAATTCACAGCAGCAGTCTGTAGTGTGTACTGCAGAATGCATGCGTTTGTGTGTGTGGTTATAATGATTTACGGTATCAGACTCTCTTTCCACTTGTTTACAGCTGTCATCATATTGCATTTCATCAGTTATGAATTTAGAGAGAAGCTTTTTCTCCTTTCCTCTCACAAGCTTGTACGCTCACCCTCTCTCTCTCCAGCCTGTTCTGCAGTGCGCTGTTTCAGGACAGCTGGGTGTGTTTATATTTAGAGGTGTGAAGCTCAAACAACACTTCAGTTTCTCTGTACCCACACTTAAATCTCTCAAGAGAGACTCTCCAGCCTAGCTTCAGTTTAGTTAACTTCACATTGAACATCATCCACCAAAACCAGTTGATAGGCCTTTAAGCTAAACACAGGTTAGCATGATTGGTACTCTGATGATGGATGGATGGATGGATGGATGGATGGATGGATGGATGGATGGATGGATGGATGGATGGATGGATGGATGGATGGATGGATAGATAGATATATAGATAGATAGATAGATAGATAGATAGATAGATAGATATTTACATTTTTGCAGCAGTTTGTCAAGCCTTAGTATGACCAACAATTTATTACCATTTGAAGCTATCTGTATCTGCTCTGTTAGTTGACCAAAGATCATCATTACAAACTGAGTGCATTTATGCTGTTTTGTTGATCAAATTGTGTGTGTTTTAGGGATTACTGGATGTGAAAATGTGTGAGCGCCTCTTATTTGTAAAGTAATTACTGGCTCATTTCAAATGTTCTCATTAAATGTCAGTCATGTTTGTTCTCCCAATGTGTGATTAAGTGGCAGTGGAGCGGTTTCTGATGGTTGATTGGGTGATTGGGTGATTGGGTTTGGAAAGAAAAAGAAGGAAGGATTGTGATTGGTTGGTGTAGAGGTGCGAATGCTGTATCTAGGCGAGGTGTGTCCACTCAGAAGGGAACTGAGAGAGAGAGAGAGAGAGAGAGAGAGAGAAAATGAGAAAAGGAGAAAAGGAGAGTAAGGAACTGCTGGTGAGACGAGATCAGACTGAACTCATTATCTGCCTCTCCTCACACCACACACGCACGCGCACACACACACACACACACACACACACACACACACACACACACACACACACACACACACACACACACACACACACACACACACACACACACAGTAAGTGATAAATCAAAGACCTGTGAGATGAATAAAAAACAGATCCCCAGTTTCTTTGCTCAGCAACCCGCTCTGTTTTCATATTCACTTGATTTGAGTGTCTGTCATTTCTGTAAATTATATAAAATCAAAATCAAAAGCCTTCCTACTTCATATCCTTATTTACTCATTGAATGAGTCATTGTACATTATGCATTATGGGAACGTTGTAAACACAATTGGTGCATCAAATGGTTACATACATGTTCAGTCCCTTGAGTCTGTTATTCTTTTGATATTAGAGGTTTTGGCATTGAAATGTGGTTGTTATGGCCATGAAAGATTCATGCTAGGTTGAACATTAGTGTTAGTATATGGGTTTTTGCATGACTGGGAGCATATGTGTATAGTTGTTTTGCAGGCTTCTATGATGGATGTGCGTGTTTGCATGTTGTGTGGAGGACAAGCAGGCCCTGCTGATTACACTGTGAATTGGATTTCACATTGATGAATGTCCACCAAGAGATGTGTGTGTGAGAGAAAACAGGTGACAAAAGGATGGGTGGGAGCACAAATACCGTTTCTGCCTTAGGTATCATAGATTATGTTCACCCAAGTGTGGTATGATACCTAAAGATTCACTCCAAAATAAAAAGAAGAAAGAGGGAAAAAAAAATTTTCGTAAAGAAAATCATGTAATGTATTTTACATGTGCATGTATTCACTAGAAGCTTTTATCCAAACCGATTTATGAATGTCTATACACTGTGCTTCATTTTGTCTCATTGGCTCATTAGTACAGACTGACTTGAATGGGGTGTGTCTGACAAGGGAGTCATCCAAAATGTGCAATGGTGGGGGGTCCTCAGGACAGGTTTGAGAAGAACTGGTCATCACTGGTGATTTTTTACATTGGGACATTATTTTTTTAATGGCAATTAATAAGCAAAACATTATTTCACCTTGTGCATTTTGACTTCAGATATGCCTCAGTTTCACTCTCTCCCTGAGGAGACTCATTAAAATCGATCTCACCCCTCTGCTACTGCTCCTCCAAGGTTTTATGACCTTGATTTGTCCCTGTGTCTGTTTGTTTGAATGTATGGTCTGGCTGGTTCTGATCTATTGGGTGATGAGCATCTCAATTTATCACTGGTGTGTGTGTGTGTGTGTGTGTGTGTGTGTGTGTGTGTGTGTGTGTGTGTGTAAGACAAAATCTTGACCTAAATCTAACCCTTTCTTCCAAAGCCACAGTCCTGCAGCCATCATGACCATATGACTACACTCCAGCATGATTAATTAATGAGATAATATTGGTTTTTTGATCTGTCTCAGCTTTTAACGTCATCTCTTTTTCTCTCTTTTTGTGTCTTTTGTCTTTCTCAGCCTAAAGTCCCCAATACAGACTGGAGATATTCAGCGTCCCTCAGAGCAGGAATGCAAAGGTAAGGCTTGATCGGTTTTGTTGTCCTAATTTTTCTTATTTGTTGCATTTTTATTGAATATTCCCCATTAGGTTACACAGGGAAAATATTACATAAAATGTATGATAATGACTCCTTTAATTTGCTGATTCTAGTGAAAGGAAGGTAAGAATAGAATATCACATAGGCCCCGTTTACACCTGGTATTAAGATGTGTTTTGGTCGATCGGATCACAAGTGGATGAAGCTAAATTCAGGTGTAAACGGGGTCTAAAACGGTTTGAGCTTTTCCACTTTTAGCCACTTACTGAGGTAGTCGAAAGCGCATTTGACCGGATTGCTTTCGTAGTGTAAACGCTCATGTGGTCGAACAGCCATAAAAGACGCCTACTGTCCGAATGTGTAAATATTATGGGAAGTGCACTAGCCAGATGGGATTTAAACTTTAAGACCCAAGTTTGGTGTGAAGACGAAAAATGAACCAAGCACAATGTTCTCTCGCCATTCCTGAATTTTAACACACTCACAGCGTTCGGCTGGTCTTGCAGCTGTCAGAGCAGAAACGAAAGCTGCTGCTCTCTGTATGTTTTTCAGTCATCTCCAGGGTCGTTCATATATAAATTGTGCAAGCTTATTTTGTCCATTTAGACTGAAAGATCTGAAAAAAATACATACATTTACCTGCCCATAGACCCTTCCCTTGAAGACATCAGGACAAAAGTGATTGGACAAAAGAGATGGCTACTTGTGCTCTGATCAACCAAAAGGCATCTTAATACAAGGTGTAAACAGGGCCTATAATTTTCAGACATTGCATATGGAAGTAGTTAGCTAAAAAAAAAACAGCTGATGCTGGTGTGATCATGGAAACACATTACCCATAAATCAGTGGACCATGTTGGTAGGTCCAGAGGATACAGTTATCCACCACTTGTTCTGAATCAACCAAAGGTCTAATAAAGATACACTACAGCAGCCGCTGAATGACCAGTACAGCTGTACAGCGACAGTTTTTGTGGAAGCAGAAGTAGGTCACACGCTGCGATTTGAAGTGATGCCTTCAGCCATGTCGGCAAAACGATGGCATCGAAGGACATTGCAGACAACAGACTGGACAGCACATTCACATATGCCAGAGATGTGTGTGTGTGTGTGACTGAATGACCTCCGATCTCCATTAGTGATACACTGATTCTCTCCTAATTACAGCAGGGTTTAATGAGAGCTAATGTAGCCACGCAAATCATTCTCATGCATTAAATCAGATTCCTGTCTCACAATTTATGTACTTGGAGAAACCATTGCAAAATTAATTTCACATTAATGATGCTCTTGCTTTCTTTTGCTTGTTGAGTTTGAGGCAGATTTATAAGGGTTTCATTGGCAGTAGGTCATAGCTTTATGTTTTATTAATGTTTACTATAGCTCATATTTAGAGAGATTTGAACCTTAAAACTGAAGTATTTTCGATGTGCAACAGTTTTGGGCCCCCTCATACATCCAGGGCAATGCGACGGCAGGCGCAAAGTGTTTTTTGCTATAGTTTCAGCCCAAAGCAGTTATCATTTTCATATCGTAGCATTTTGTTTAAATAGCAAATGCATTCACGCCCATCTGTTCGCCCATGGCCGTGCTGGTCTGAAAACGAGGTGTGTTCAGGCGCATTGTTGGCGCGTTGCTATTTTGAGGCAACTAAAAATTACTGTGCCATTGACCAACAAAAACCTGGTCTATTTTTTTTGTGTTATTTAAAGGGCGTGTTAGTAATATGCGCCTATAGGCAGGTACACAACACACTTACACTCACAGCAGCACACAAACATTTTTAAATATAAATTTAACATTTAAAAATAAAAGGATTCCTCTCTGGAGAAGCGTTCAGTCTTTCCGCTCACAAATTCTGCCATGTAAATAGCGAATCCGCCATTGTGTGAGCGCAACTGGCTTTTAAAGGGAATGGGAGATGAGACTCTGATTGGTTTATTGCATGTTACACCCAACCAAGACTCATTAAGAGACTAGGTACAACCCTTTTGGACCATGCGTCTGGCATGTTTTTTACGACATTAAAAAACTAGAAAAAGTGTATACGGACATGCCCTAAGTGCACCTGCGTCATGCGCTTCAGACCATGTGCTCAGATCATTAAAATAGGGCCCATTGTGACATGAACAATACCTCAAATGGTAAGCTATGCAGTTACTTTACTAAATATGTTAAAGCCATTGAGAATACCTTAGCAATAGCCTGACAACCCGAGTGAGAATTGCAAGGGCAGAAAATATTACTTATATTATCTTCATAAAAGGCTTTACTTTTTCACTCCACAGACAACAAAGATTTTAGACAAAAATAGCTTTTTGGATGTTAAAGTAAAGAAGTGATCAGTGGAGGAAGCAATGACATTGATATGCAGGCAAAAATGGGCAGAGGTAATGCGAGGCAGACAGGAAGAAAGAGAGAGGGAGGATGTTTGAACATTAGCTGAGGATCATGTATTTAGTCCAGTGTTTCTCATTAATAATGCATTAGCCTTACTGACTGCTGCTTCACAGCTCTTTAAAATGGCTTCCACACACACAAACACACACACACACACACACACACACACACACACACACACACACACACACAGCATGTAATAGCAGCAGTAACCGCCTGACCTTGGACTGCAAACATTCATCAGAGAAAGAGAGCGAGGGGGGCAAATAAAATGGTGGATTTCCACCCATCACTGTCTGATATGCATGCATTCTGGTTTTTGGTTATTTTGGATGGCTTTTTAACAGTTTAGTGGTTAATTTCAATAGTTTGAAATGTCACAACATATTAAAACTAATATTTTAGAATTCACATTTGAAAATACATGAACCATACATACCACCTATCTACCCCTTGAAGAGTTAAATGAATTAAAGGCTGGTATGAATAGAGGGGTTTAGCAATGTTATTTTTCTTTTACTGTTCAAAAGTCTGAGATCAGTAAGATTTGTTTGAAGGTTCATGTGACAATGAAGATTGGTGTAATGTCACCGGATAAATGTCATTTTATGTATACATTTTATAAAATATATACAAAAGTTATTTTATATACCATTTCACAGTATTACTGTTTTTACAGTATGTGCTGTATTTTTGATCAAATAAATGCTTAAATCAAATAAAGACTAAACATTAATTTTCCATAGTTTCTGCAATAGCTTACTCTCAACATAATACTGCAAATAGTCTTGACCCTTGTATAATAAATTGCTTGTGATGTTCCTCAATTGTTAGTCACTTTAGATAAATGGTTCTCCTAAATGGTCTTTATATTGCGATAATGACCCTACTTATTACATAGATACTTTCCAAAATAAATAAATGGACATGAAATATTGATTTGAGCTAAAAATCATTTTATTAAGTGAGAAACTGATTTAATAGTCATGAAACTAGCACAGCTTTAATCAATTGCTTGGGACAACAGTCAATTATTATACAGTACATTTTGAACACACAATTATATGATAGCAATATGCCGTGATTAGCATGATAATATGTATAAGGTGCAAGAAAAAGGTATTGTGGGACAAGCATTTAACAACAGCTACCATCTGAAATGCATTTTCCCACATTCTTCTGTGGCAGTTGATGTTGTGATGGAACGACCCTAAAATGCTTCATGTTTTCAGCCACTCTGAACACAGTGAGCTAATCCTTTCTTAACACACTTCCAGCTGCATACATATCTACAAAGAGAACATGGAAAGTGATAACACCCCTTTTTAAGAGCAAAAGAAACCTCCTGCTTGGTTTGATTATCTGCCACTGGCAATTTATAAGGCTTTTTCCTGACGCAGACACACAAATGTGGGTGTATGAGGAGTCAATATAAAATGCAGTTTGAGGCACATTTTCATAACATGGCATATTTCCAATTGAAACAGGATGATGAACTGCAAAAATTACACTGATAACTGTGTGTTTGTGTCAATGAGAGAGAGAGAAATTCTTTGGTGTGAAATTTTGAGTGCTCATGACTGTAAACTTTAATCTCTGAGGTGATGTGACTGTGCAGAGAAGATCACGGTTTAATCCTTAATCTCTAATCCAAGCATCTAGTTTCCAATTCTCACTGAAGACCTACATATACCATACCCAGGTCAAACACAAACCCTGCTCAACTTTTATTTATAAAGAACTATCAAAACCATAATAATGGACTTTGTGCTGTACATAAAAAAAGTTCTTACAAGCATAAAATACCAAGATAAACCATGACAAACAGTCATATCATCCGTCATGCATATCACGCACAATGATCAGACCTAGTTAAACGCCAAAAGCCATGGAGAATAAAAAAAAAGTCTTTAGACCTTGTGTGAACATGTGAACGCTGCCATCTGAACCCTGGTGCACACCAAACAAGCAAAGATGGGTCTCGGTCCGCTTCCAAACATACTCTGGTGTGTTTTGAAAGAAATATGAACGCAACACAGACCAAAGACATGTAAACGAACCAAAAACTGGACATGTCACATAATGTGACCCTAAAAAGGACAGAATGCTCAAGCATACCTGTTTTTTCTTGTCATAGTCGCGATGTTTCCCATCACAGTTCGGTACAGGCGTCAGAACCGCATCTCCTCGCAGCAGAACTTCGTTTGTGTGTGATTCCTGCCGCTGTTTTGACTCCTTTACTCGTTTTATAAGCTCTTCATGAGTTCTCAGCTGGTCAAAATACCATCATATGTAGGCTACACACACACAACAAGCACATTTAGCCCAGCACACAGCATTGTTTTGGATGTTCAATAAGTTCTGTCGTGAAATATATGTAATAAAAACCAACCAATCAGGTTTTGAACACATCCCTGTGCCTTTAGGTTCCATATTTTTAGGTTCAGTGGTAAAAATGCCAATGTCAATGTTAAGCAGACCAGGACTATAACTAACCAAGCAAACCGAACTACAAGTGTGAACACACCTTAAGAGTGAATACATAGTCTTAATCTGACCATATTTCTCCTCTATTTGTGTGTAGTTCGGTCCATATGGAGGAGTCATCCGTGATGCAGGGTGCTCAAGGAGTTCTGGTTCAGAACTGGCCCACCGTCTCCAGCGCTCCTGGTAAGATATGAGAACTAAACTCTGTGAGCTCTGTGAACATGAAAAATCACAAATGAGATCTCTTTCCTTTCTCAGTTGTTTCTCAAATTTAAATGAGATCAAGGAGATATTGGTTTATGTTTTCTGCTTCTCAGATGTTTAATTTTCTCCTCTTGAGTTTCAATTGAAATCCCTGACTTCCAAGATGAAATGATCTGAGCTGTTTTCTACATTAATTTTTTTAGCTGTATACACAACTATTGACTCATTTGGGTATATTTTATTTTATTCATAACACATTTTGGCTGAAACATCTGTTTGGAGCCCCTAAAGGGACATGGTGGTGAAAAGAAATATGTGACGGGTCGAAAAATAACAAGTCAATGCTTTTGTGTTCTCTCACAAATGTTTTGTGTTCCCCCGAGAAACTTTTCCTTGTGAGTGAACGCAAAGTTTCTCTGGGGAACCTACTGCAAGAGAATGCAAAAGCATTGAAATATTTTTTTCCCTTCCCATCTCAATGTCCCGTTAGGGGCTCCATACATCTAAGAACAACTTAAGTAAATCTGTCTGAAAATAGTAATGAAAGAGCAACCACTGAGCAATACAGTTTTCCACTGTGTGGTCTGTCTTTCACAGTCTCACTGGTATTACCCCTCAGGACCATCTATTGCGCTCTCAGCCCCTGTCCCGATCTCACATCACTCTTTCCCTCGCTTGCTTCTTTCGCTGCAGTCTCCTCTGCGTTGGCCTCTTTTGCTGAGTTGAGTTGCTGCAGTCATGCAGGATATGAGGAATATGACCTACATGAGGCTTCCTTAGGAAACCCAACTGAGTAGTTTAAGGAGCAACTCTATACACACAGAAACCACCATAATACATTAGTGATACCGCAATCCACCTATTGTGCAACACTGAGTAGTGACGCAAATATCACTACATAATGGCAGCAACCCAGTCAAAATTATGTTAGTATTATAGTTGAGCCAAAATTAAGATTTTGTTATCATTTGCTCACTTTCATGTTGGAAAGTGGATTGTTTTTTTGTTTTCTGCCAAGCTCTAAGGACAAAAAACAAAACAGAAAATCTATATTCTGTTAATTTGAGATCTGCTCTGGGGGAAGAAATTGCATTAATTTGGGTCTTTATAGGAAAACGGGAATAAAACTTGTGGATAAACTAGTTTTAATCACTCTCCACTTTCATTGTATTAAAAACAAGACCATTCACTTTTGTTGAAATATAAAAAAATAAAAATAAAAATTTGAGTTTAATGTTGAAACAATGTACAGTTGAAACAACATGAGGGTGGATAAATGATGCTAAATGTTTATTTTGAGGTGAACTATTCCTTTAAAAACACTCACAGGGAAATCCAGAGTAAACTGTAGTGGTTTGTTTTCCCACAGTCAGATAATAGCAGAATCCCCTGGTTTTAATGTTGGATTATATGCGTTTAGCTCGTTCAGGTGACCTGTCAGAGCTATGATGAAGAAGAGAGTGACACCGATTTCCACAGCTCTGACCAGATCAAGCATAAATCCAGTTTATCAGCTGAAAGAGGAAATGACACAGTCAGAGGGGATGCGGAGGTTATCTGCAAAAGCAAGAAAGAGAAGCTCTTAGTACCAAGCAGCGACCGAGCGAGCGTGGCTAAAGCTCAGAGAGATGACTCGATTAGGAGATGAATATTAATAATGGTCAGGACTATTTCAACACAAACATGCACACATTCTTCCTCACTCGCTGTGGAGATGTCGGTTCATGGTAATTAATCCACAATATTAGATTCTATCTCCATTTTGCCTAGTCTCTCTTTCTCGCACTCCAAATAATTGAAGAATCACCTGTCTTTCTGTAGAGGACAGAGTCTCTGTTATTAATCAGAGTTGTCTGCATACACTCAAAGGCGCCCATAAACGGATCACCACAGACATCAGGGCAAAACATATTAAGATAAAATATGTATTTATGACAGAATCAACAAGCACAGGATTAGAATAACAAATTGCGTCATGAAGAGTCAGCTCTAGGCTTGTGTTTATAGCCATAATATTGATGTGACCTATTGTAGAACATTATGTAGAGCAAATAAACACAAAATGTGATTAATTTTAGTATTACAGCAATACCGACTTGCTCTCATAGGCAGCAATTATAAACCTATCTACCATTTTGCCTGGGATCACATCCTGGTTCACAAGGTCATAGGTAAGAACCAGGATGCAATTAATGCATATTTAATTTCCTAATTAACTGCATGGGGGTTACGGATGTCTATGGTGAGGTTCAACCCTCTTGGATGGAATGATGATGATGTGACTTCTGGAGGTGTTCGGAATAATCAAAGTAATTTAGTTTCAATAAGTTGAAAGGGAGAGAAGGAGGGCGAGAGGACAAAACGGGCGCAATTACTCGGGTGATGAAAGAGCAATTTGTTCTAATTAAGTCTGTGATGATGATGATGACTGCAAAAGCAAAGGCTGAAAATGAAAGAAATAAGCCTCTTTCATTTTTAGCGCTCTCTCTCTCTTTCTTTCTCCTATTCAATGTTTATCTGTCTCATTTACGAATATTTCACAAGCTTCCAAGTCTGAACTGCTGCTCAGCTTTTTAAAGTATTAGTTCTGCCAAAAATTAAGTATGATTTACTCATCTTTACATTGTTCCAAAGATTCTTTCTTGCATGAAGCGCAAAGAATAAATGTATCAAACTGTTTATTCTGCTTGTTGTGCATACAGTGCAAGCATGCAGTGGCCATTGGCTGTCAAGCTGCCAAAAGAAATTACAACTTTTATCCATACTATTCTAATCTTCTGAAGTTTTATGGTAACTTTGTCTGGTGAAATTAACTAAAATAAAGGTTGTTATTCACTCATTTGACCAGGGCCGTACTCAGAGTTTTATAGATACAGAGGTCCCAAAACGGCGCAAAAGAGGTTTCATTCAAAATGGCGACATTGGTTACACTTTATTTTGATGGTCCTCTTTAGACATTCTGTTGACTGTAGAAGGTTGAAGTAGAAGGTTAGGGTTAGTAGAATAAGTCGACTTGTACTTGCAAAGTAACTTATAGGCCCCATACACCCAATGCAATGTGATGCAATGCAAGTGTTTTTTGCTAGTTTCAGCCTGATGCAGTTTTCATTTTCACATCCAGCGACACGTTGTTTAAATAGCAAATGTACTCGTGCCCATCTGTTCGCCCATGGGCGTGCTGGTCTGAAAACGGGGTGTGTTCAGGCCCACTGACCAACAAAAACCCAAAAGTGCAGTATAGCAGCACACAAAACATCTTTAAATGTAAAAAATAAAGCGCAACTGGCTTTTAAAGGGAATGGGAGATAAGACTCTGATTGGTTTATTGCACGTTATGCCCAAAACACTCCCATAACTCATTATGAGACTAGGTACAACCCCTTTGGATCATGCGCGTGGTGCACCAACCATTTTTTCTGTCTTTAAACTAGCAAAAGTGGATTCTAAGTGCACCTGCACCATACGCTTCAGACCATGCACTCAAATCATTAAAATAGCGCCCAATGTCAGTAGAATGTCTGTTGGTGGACCATGAAAATAAAGTGTTAGCAGATATTAAGCGAAGAGTAGAAGTCAACTTATTCTACTAACCATAACCTTCTACTAATACTCCAATGAGAGTTAGTTGACATGTAGGTGCAAGGTTACTTATAGTCAACAGAATGTGTAACGGGGACCATTACGATAAAGTGTGGTAACACTTTATTTTACAGTGTCCTTGTTACATGTTACATGTACTTACCACAATAATAACAACAACAGTAAAATATGCATAATTACATGCAACTAACCCTCAACCAAACCCTAATCCTACCCTAACCTTATAGTAAGTATGTGTAGTTACTTACTATTACTCAGTACTTAAATATTTAATTACACTGTAACAATGACACCTTTAAATAAAGTGGAACCTAAAGTGTTACTGTGACATTAGAGAAAACGTTATTAGTTTGCACCCCTGATTATTTCTGTCGACCATTTAACATTTCTATCATTCTATCAATTTTAGTGAAGCTACTTACATACAGTACATCTTATTTCTCACTCAGCAGTCTCTGCGAACAGTAAAACCCGCCTAATTTGATTTGATTGGTCATCTCAAATATTTTGACAGTGCTGTAGACCACTGAAGCAGCTGATGAAAAAGTCAGTTATCATTGTTTTGTGCAATATCCTTGCAGCACCAAAGTAGGGTTATTATGCAATTATTTAACTTTTATTATATATCTCTCATGGTGGGAATGGCCATGCATGTGACACATAAAAACCAGTGGTGTTTGGCATCAAACATGGCACAATGCCTCTTCATAAATGAGATTTGAAGGCTATATAATTCTATAAATATGAATTTTGTTACCAGCAGCAGGGGAATCTTCAGTTTAGGCTGTAGTGTTAATGTTCAGTCAGTAGGTCTTGGTGGTGTAAAATAGTGCTGGTTGGTTTTATGTGATGCTGGAGGTTTGTGTTGTATTAAAATATGGTTCTGCATTTTTATGAGCTTCATTTTGGCTCTGCTGTACAAAACACTGGAGAAGCCAACGCCCCCCTCTCTCTCTCTCTCTGTATGTGTGTGTTATGTGTGAAACAGATGGGCAAAACTGCCAAAGTGTAGATCAGCAGAATTGCATTAATGAAAATAGGATGCAGCATGTTGTCTCTCTCATTTTCTGTCTTTTTTTTCCATCTATTGCATTTTTTGTGTCTGTCTTAAACACTCTATACTCTAACACTCCATAACATTTTACTGCATTTTGGAGAAACGAGAGAGAGAGAGACAGAGAGAGAGAGAGAGAGGCAGAGGGCAGGTAGACAGCCTAAGGGAAAGAGGGATAGAGAAAGTGACAATGAGAGAAAAAAGGGTGACCGAGGGGGAGAATGAAAGAGAAAACAGAAAGGTGCAGAGAGGAGGGGGCTGTGACTGACTCTGTTGCTAGGGGAGAGAAGTATTTGACCATTAGAGAGAGAGAGAGAGAGAGAGAGAGAGAGAGAGAGAGAGAGAGAGAGAGAGAGAGAGAGAGAGAGAACATTCTGTATTAGTTTCCATCAGTGTCTCTGCCATAGCCAGTTTTCACTGGAAGAGGCAGTTTCCACGGCAACCATTCATACCATAAACATGGTGCTGGAAGAGAGGGAGGGTGAGAGAGAAACAAGTGAAGGAGAAATGCAACATATATAGAGAAAGAAAGAGGTGTGGCTGAATGAGAGAGTTAGCGGAACGTCATAAAATAAAACAAACTGATATAACGGTGCATGTAAAAGGATGGAGGAAGAGCAGATGTGGATAAGAAAAGGCAGAATTATCGATCGAGAGGGTGTTTTTAATGCCTTGACAAATGTACTTTAGTGTGCCAATTTGAATTAAAATATATTTTTATGATGCTGCTAATGCAGTTGCTGGTTTATAGCAGGTTGGGTAAAGATGGATGAATGGAGAAATAAATGGATGAGTGTGACCTATCCTGATCTGCCTGTTTAAAGATCATCTCTACAGGTGGGCCAGCCTGCACAGCCCACAGGCTCTCATTTCAGCTACAATGCCATATGGTACACAGAAACACTTATCCAAATGCAACGCACATTCTTACTCACAATCCAACACAAATACAACATGCACACAATTTTTATTGACAAGCTAATTTAACTTTTGTTTTTTGTCAAATTTCAATACAACAGGGATATTAAAAAAAAACAATAGTCAGAGGTAATGAGACAAAAAAACAAAAACAAAACTAGTATAGCTTGCAAATTATACTGTGCGAATCAAACATGTTAAATGTCTGACTGATTTCCAGTAATTTTATAGGGATTTTATGATTTTGGTTTTAGCATTCACTTTAGTCAATCAGTGTCACAAAGGAAAGGCTGTGCAGAAGCGTGTGAGTGCATTTTGTATGCTTTAGGTCTAGTAGAATTTTCCAGAACATGCCAGGGGCTTTAATCAGCTCAAGAGGGTGAACTGAGGACAATCGCTCTGCTTTCTGTCTATGTCTGAGACTGTTACTGTGGGGACCTAAATTAAGGTCCCCATGAGGAAACAAGCTTATAAATCATGCAGAATGATTTTTTTTAATTTTTTTATTTTGGAAAATGTAAAAATGCTAAAAGTAGGGGGATAGAATAAACAGTTTGTACAGTATAAAAACCATTACGTCTATGGAGAGTCCCTACAAGTATAGTGAACCAGACGTGTGTGTGTGTGCACCTACTTAACCATGTTTTGTAAACAGAATTTGTACCCAGAAGTGAGCAAATTCTGAAAAAAAAAAAAAAAAACAAACAAAAAAAAAAATCCAGAAAGTTTTCTGTTCTGGTTAGTTCGTGTTAGTGTTAGTATGTGTATGTTTATATTCATCCCTGCCCTTAATGGAAAACCGTGATGCCAACATTATTACACAAAATTACAACATTATTCTCATAACATGTAGTACTATCCTTAATGTACACATGCGCACACACAGACGCACACACACACACACACACACGCGCGTCTGATTTACCATCTTTGACACGAGTCCCCATGAGTCAGTGTGCATTCAGGTTGAAGTCCCCACTGGGATAGAAAAACATGAACACACACACACATATATCTGCACACATGCACACTGCTGTCTTGGCAGGCTCATGAGAAAGCTTGTGTGTGCCATCTGGCATATTTAATCAGGATTACTAGAGCCTGACGTACCAAGGTGTGACACACACACACACACACACACACACACACACACACACACACACACACACACACACACACACACACACACACAGAGAGAGAGAGAGATGCACACAACAATCAGATATATTCATTGTGTACTGGCAGTTCCACATGCATATAATATAAAATTTGCATGCCCACACATTCTTTATTAGTCACACGTACAGTAAATGAAAAACAATCCATTTTTAGTTAATTATGTAATGTGAAAGCAGTTAATTTATATGCACAGTCAGTAACTTGAACTTTGATTGGTAAATAGATTTATCTACTGAACATGTTTTTTAATCTAAACATTTGTATATTTCATTATATACAGCAGATTGAAAAATGTTATATCTCAGACTGGCAGTAAATGTGAAATCAAATCAACCCATTTTCTGTGCGTCACACACAAGAGTGTGAACACAAATCTGCTGTCATCTGCTGTTACACACACACACAAAGTGATATGGTTTCATCTAAACAAACCCATAACTCCTTGGCTCTGCAGTGTTGATCAGAAATCTGCTCCTTCAGGAGTTTAGCGTTGGAGTTTGGCTCATATTTCATCCCCAGACTGCCCTTCCTCACCTCCTCTTCTGCATTATGTAAGATGGCACTACACTCTTCCTTGAGAAAGAGAGATACAGAGATATCAAGAGTAGATGGGAGGGGGTCGGCAGACTCCTGTTGTTTTCTTTATGATGATTTGATTTTCTCCCCATCATCGTTTTATGAGCTGGATCTTTCACTGGCCATAATAATCATGCCCTTGTCATGCGGCTTATTAAACCTGTGCCGTTATCTGTCAGCCAGACTTGTGCCTTTGTCGAAAGACTGCATTACATGAAAGGTCAAGGCAAGACAGAAATATGCAGAGGATGTTGCTGTCAATGTAGATGTGTTGGGAAAGCTATTCTGAAACTGTATTTTGCCAAGACACAAACTACTTTTAATTTAAAGCATTTAGCAAGAGTCTAAGAACCCACCCAGTTCTTGAACCAGCTGACCTACTGTCATGCTACTGAAAAATATAGTTAACTAGAATTGCTACTTTTAGTTAGTCACACCCCAATGCTGGTGAATTTTGTGCCTTAGTTATCATTCTGACAGTATAAAGAAAGGCAGACAAACAAAATGGAAGGGCATGGAGAGAGGACATTTAGACATGATGAAAGAGTACATGCGAGAGGGAGAAGAGAGAAAACAAAGCCATTTGGGCATTTAGTGTTACTGAGGGATTTGGAAGGGTAGTCAGTTCTCTGAGGACTCATAATGGATGCTGTCTGTCTCTGTCTCTCTCTCTCTCTCTCTCTCTCTCTCTCTCTCTCTCTCTCTCTCTCTCTCTCAATTCACACCCACAATCATGAATATAGACCTTCTTTCACTCACAGATATTGTAATCAGAATGTTTCTGAGGTTGTAATCCATCTTAATCTTCACCACAACATAAGCTATAGACAAAAGGCAAAGACCTGCACACAGATGCGATGCCAGAGGTGTTGTCTGTATTAAACTAAGTGATGTTGTGTTATCTAGTGTCATTATAAATTAGATGACTTGTTAATCAGTCAGAGAGAGAGATTTTTATTATTAACATTAACATCCATTAACATATTTACTGAAATATTGCTTGAGACGTACTGATATAAATATTACAATTTATCTTTATTTGGAGTACTTCTTTTTGCACAATGCACATTTCTTAATATTAAGCCTAAAATGTGTTTTATTATCACTATTAGTAAGGATAGTATGATCTCTGTGGTCTTTAAATGCAAGATATTTAAAGTGTACCTAAAGTATATTTACAGTAGTTCCACTTTAGCACAATTAAAATATACTTAAGTATATCTTTAGTTGGACCTCAGCATTATTTCCAGATAACTAACATGCATTAAGTACAAAATTAGTTGTTCCAATTTAGCAGAAAGGTATACCAATTTATTATACCAAAAGGACTATTGCAGGAGTACATATTAAGAACATATTAAGTTTACATATTAATTGTACAGTATATTAAGTGCATACATGTATAAATGTATGTGTAGTATACTTAGCATAAAATAAATGCATTTGAAATACATTTTAGTGTAAGGGTGGTTCGCCTGCAGTGGTTCAGGCTGCAGGGTTGCCGAATGACTAAAGAAACGTTATCAGCAAGATTGTAGAAAACTACATTTCTCATCTATTACCACCCACTGCAGTTTATACCAACGACGGAAATGAGCGCAGTTACAATAGCAAAATATGAGGGAGAGCGTTGCTATAGTGTGACTATATTGTATTGCAATAGGTAACATTTCAAAGTCAATACCAAATCAAAACTAGTTAGCACATCGTTTGTAATTGAAAAGGGTTCAATGACAAAATCTGGTTATGGTTACACTTACAATAATTATAAAATAGATGTATGAGATGATAAAAACTATATATTTAGTACCATATATTTAGAATGTTACCTGAGGGAGAGGGAGAGGGAGAGGGAGAGGGAGAGGGAGAGAGAGAGAGAGAGAGAGAGAGAGAGAGAGAGAGAGAGAGAGAGAGAGAGAGAGAGAGAGAGAGAGAGAGAGAGAGAGAGAGAGAGAGAGAGAGAGAGAAGAAGAAGAGCCGAGAGAAAAAGAGAAGAGCCAAAGAGCAGCCTCAAGAAAAGAAAGAGCCAGAGAATAACAGAGAGAGAGAGAGCAACAGCTGCAATATTTTTTTTATCCCTTCCTTGGCCATGTGACCCTTTGCCCATTTTCAGTTATCTGGGAGTGAAATAGCTTCAGAAACCCAGGTGACATTTTTCAGGGTCCAGGGGACATTCCTCACATCTGAAACACACTGAGGTCCTTTCTAACCCTATAGTTATTAGATGATGCTGTTTTCTAGTTTTGAAGCTGCATATTTCTGTCCATTTCTGTGTTTACTAATTATGAATGAATGAATGAATGAATGAGGCATTTTATATAGCACTTTCATATGTACTACTGTACCCAAAGCGCTTTACACTTCATGTCAGGGGACTCTCCTCAACCACCACCAGTGAGCAGCATCCACTTGGATGATGCGACGGCAGCCACAGTACAATGGCGCCAGTGCGCTCACCACACACCGGCTATAGGTGGAGAGGAGAGCGGATGATAGAGCCAATTTATCTATTTACGCTAATTATCATGTGATATTATTGAAGATCGTAATAGATGGTCTCTTTTTGTCTTTGTCTCATAGATAATGAGGGTGGAGAGGTCTCTCCCCCCGTAGGCGCCGGAGTGGACAGCAACAGTTGGCATTTCCGATACGGGCCGGGTCCGGGAGGCCCTCCACACTTGAAACCTGGTGAGGTGCCTCCTGAAGCCTTCATCATCCCTGGATCGCCAGCTATTATTTCCATCAGACAAGGACAAGACGGAGATGACAAGAGCGACTTTATTACGTTTGGAAAAAAGGAAGAGAAGAAGAAGAAGAAAAAGAAGAAGGAGAAGAAGGATAAGCGGGAGAAAGGGAAAGATGATGATGATTAGAGAGATAGAGGAAGGAGCTAAAGAAAAGGCAGATTTTTTTTAAGACAGAAGTCTCAACAAAAGTCTGTAGAGCAAAGCGTGTATTTATTAATCCTAAGATCCATTTTTGGGGTTCAAGCAAACATTTTCTGTTTACTCTAACTTGAAAAAAAATGGAGTGATTTTCTGTCACATCCAATCTCATTTGGCTTTACACTAATAGCTGGCATCCCTCTTTCTTTTTAATAAAGTAATTGATTAATCTAGCCTTAATGAGCTTTTATGTGATATGATTAATATTCACTCTGCATAAAACGTCCCTCAGACTCATGTTGGCACGTCTGTCTTATCATCCTCTTGGTTTTTGTTTTCCAATCTTTTTTGATAGGGAGACAAAATCTGATTTGAAATGTTTGTAAGCTGTGTGCCGCTTCAGGTGTGCTATTGTAGTAAAATGTAGGGGAAAAAATAAATGAGGGATTCAAAATTGTGTGAGAGATTATGGAAGCAGGACACACACTGGTGTAAATACGCAGGTTGGGCACAGCTGTATGTAAAACAGTGAAGACGCTAAATTAACGCTTTTGCTCGTTCACTTCTCCTGGTGTGGGATGGATGAAACATCCTTAAAACAAGAGACATTGAAACATATTTTCACAAAGTCTCACATCCTGGACAAAAAAAAAAAAAAAAAAAAAAAAAAACAGTGTTTTATCAAAAAAAGACAAAAAAAAAAGTATACCGAATGATGGAATGCATTTTTGTTTTGTTGCTTTTTGTTACCAGCAAATGTTCTCCAAGACATAGTATATATGTGAGCAAATAGTCCCATATATACACACACACATGCACATCTATAGACACACACATCTAGTAAACAGGGTCAAAAATCAGTGCATCTCTTGCATCTCCCAAAACCTCTCCTGCTTTGAAATGTTTCTAACCTGGTAGTCTTTGGCAGAGGTTAACCAGCAGCTGGAGAGGTTCACTCAAGATGCAAAGCTCACGATTCAATATCACGCGAAGCTCATGAGAAATCAGCTCTTCGGGGGCCTGGTTGTGTCCTGTTGTTTATCGGGATGGCTGAGAATGTTTATGCATTGTGAACAGTATTACTGTTGATTCACCAAACCTTAAACACCTTTGATCCTATAAGCTATCCTTCAATATCCTCTGTAGAAAGGCATGAGTGTTATGCCGTTACTTTTTTTCTGGCATTGCCTCATACCTGTAGTAACCTTGACCCCTTTCACCCCAACCCTAATTTTGTGCCTGCTTTCTCAGCTCAGTATGCCTAGTGTCATACAACACGAAACCTAGTCGCCTCCTTTCTGCTTGCTGTCTGGAGGACCAACACTCCCCAAGAGCAAAGAACACAACATATTAGCTAGGGGTTTTCAAATTTGGGCAAAGAAGGGCAGGGGTTTTCTTGTGCACCATTTTTTTATAAGCTTTAAGTGAACTTTATTCTGTACTACTGTACAGAGCTTCTGTCTGTCTGTCTCTCTTGATCTCTCTGCTGGGTAGGCTAGCTCTAGACATTGTAACATGAGTAATGTAGACAATGCCTATCAAATCCCACCCACAGAGGACAGAAGCCCCTCCCATGGCACTATCATATGCAAATGATCCAGTGCTCTCAAATCAACCTCAGCTCTGTCTCTGTATAAGACATTGTATTTTCTGCTGGTCTCTCATTGGTTCATTCTCAGAAAGAGGAGGGAAGGGAGAAGACAGATGTGGGGCTTGGGCAAGGGGTGGAGACTGATGGGGCGAAAATCGTGGCTTTTGGACAATTTGATCCAATGTTAAAGATGAAGTGTGTAATTTCTGTGCACCAAACAGAATTTTCTCCCGTCTGCCTTGAATTGAACAAGCATATTGGTTATGAGCCGGTGTTGCTGTGTCAGGCTGATTGGGATGCTCAAACGAACAAAGCAATGATTTACCAGACATATCCAGTGTTTACACTTTAAACTTGGATGCAAGAAAGTATTTAAGCATTCAAATATTACACACATTAGCTTTACGTTGTTGTAAAACCATTTGAAAGTGTTAGCAATTTATGATCATTCAAAAAGTTGTCTCCACCCCCTGCTTTAGTGTCTGATTACTGCGGCGATGACACGTCTGTGCTCTGATGCTATTGCTTCCTTCACTTGCCTGCCTACCTTGATGCCACACACCCAAAAACACATCTCAAACCGATGTCACAATTACTCAAATGTGACTGCTGCATGACCTTACCAGAAAGAAAACACTTACTATATAGAGATATATATGAATATAGATATAGATGGCTATGATTTTACTATTTTTGTTTATAGTTTCTATTCATTATTCACACAAGAGATTTGTGTATGTACCGTCTCTGAGCCTTTTGCATACTGACACCTCTGCACCGACTTACAGTGGACAGTTATGACGTTACTAAACCTTGGTATTTGTAAATGCTCTATCGTGTGATGCCCTGAAGCTCTCGTTTTTATCCTATCCTTCTTGATTTTGGTTTACGATAACAAAAAGACAAAAAAACCTTTTGTGTTTGGCTTTGACATACTGATCAAACTAGCACTGTATATTGTAGCTAAATTATGTATGATGATTCTATCCCTACTCTTTCACTTCTTTGACAAAGAAAAAAAAAAAAAAAACAGGAAAAAAAAAACATCCTGATGTAAAATACAATATATGTAGTGTATGCTTGTATCTAGTGAGCGTTCATGCTGTCATTCTTTCTTAATGTCTGGTGGTGATCAGTAGGTGGCGCTGTGCTGTATGGCGCTCATCTGTTGTAAAACCCTATTCTTTTGTACACCTGCTCATCAATGTGATGGTGAATTAGTGACTTTCATTCCTTTCTTATTTTCTCTTCTTCTTTCTATTATTTTTTCATTATGATGGAAAAGTGGTCATGTGTTTTGTTTATAAATCACAAAATAAATAAACTTTTCTTTCTTAAGAATGTGAATATTGTCAGTGTTTCTGTGTCTCTGAGTCTATTGTTAAAATGATTTTGGATGATATGCTTTAATCAGAAACATTTCTCTGATGATATTCTGTTTACTGTCTATGTCAGCATCCAAAAATAAGTAGCTTTGGTGAACAAAACACAATCTTGAGCCAAACTGTAAAGCAGAATTTTTTTGCAAGGCCTTTATTAACCCCTCGGAGCCGTGTGGAGTATGTTTATGAGGGATAGATGCACTTTTTTGAGCTTCAAACTCGTGGGCCCTGTTCATTTCCATTATATAGCTTGGAAGCGTCATGATATTTATTAAAGGGATAGTTCACTTTAAAAATGAAAATTAGCCCATGATTTACTCACCCTCAAGTCATCCTAGGTGTATATGACATTCTTCTTTCAGACTGATACATTCTTCTTTCAGACTAATACAATTTGTATACAATACAAAAATTAAAAAATGTCCTGTCTCTTCCAAGCTTTATAATGGCAGTGAATGGCTGTTTCTGTTTTAAAGTCCATAAAAGTGCATCTATCTATCATAAAAGTGCATCTATCCATCATAAAAGATATCCACACGGCTCCGGGGGGATAATAAAGACCTTCTGAAGCAAAGTGATATGTTTGTGTGAGAAAAATATCCATATTTAAAACTTCATAAACTAAAATAACTAGCTTCCAACAGACGGCTGTATGCATCGATTTATGGCGAAAGAGTAACCCTTGACCTGATGCATGACGTATTGATGAACGCAGAAGTGCAAAGGATGGAGCAAAACAAAACACCAGTCATGAATTAGGCTTGAGTTTGTTGCCCAGTCCAGTTTGTTTGAACCGCGAGAGGTGTCAAAGCTTGCGATACTCCTACATCCTGCGTCATACATCGTGCCAGGCGTTATTCTTTTGCTTTAAGTCGACTTGCGTAGGCCATCTGCCGGAAGATTTTAGCTTTTAAAGTTTTAAATATGGATATTTTATTTACACAAACCCAGCACCGTGTGGAGCACTTTTATGATGGATAGATGCACTTTTATAGACTTCAAAACAGAAACAGCCATTCGCTGCCATTATAACGCTTGGAAGAGCCAGGACATTTTTTAATATAACTCTGATTGTATTCGTCTGAAAGAAGAATGTCATATACACCTAGGATGGCTTGAGGGTGAGTAAATCATGGAATAATTTTCATTTTAAAGTGAACTACCACTTTAAGCTATATACCTAGGTTATTTTTCCTTATTTTATGATGCAGTATTTAAGACGCCACAGACACACATTTCATTTATATCAGCTTTGACAAGCTGACAACCCAGTCAACAATCTAGACAAGTGTGACTGTGTGTGAAGGTTCAGATTCGCCACACTTCTCTTTGCTCATCTGCCTATTTGATGGCAGTAATCATGATTCACGGAGAGATTTCCTAATACAGACATCTTGCTCTGAAATCATGCTCTCTCCAGCAGTGTCTGCTGTTTATGCTAATGATGTTACTGTGTCCAGCACCTCGGTGAGGTTAACGGAAGGTCACGTTAAAGACGGGTGTCGTGCACTGCTCATCTTCATTCTTTGATTTTATGCTACTTCCAGCCATTTAACATCTGACATCTCAGATGAAGTTACTAGTTCGGCTGTTCCATCTTCAAATCCTCTTTTATCTAACATCAAAGAAAGAGAGCGAGTGTGTTGGTGCATAAGGTTCAAGAGTTCAGCTTAATTCTGTCTAAGGAAAAATATATACATTTCTTTCTCAGCACCCTCATTTATTTGATCTTGGAGGCTGTTTCTATGGTTACTACGATGATGGGACGAATCTCCATGGCAACAATTCAACTCAGAATTCAGTGTCTGAACAGATATATGAATATATATATATATATATATATATATATATATATATATATATATATATATATATATATATATATATATATATATATATATATATATATATATTCAGGTATGGGGACAGATTGTGCTACTATTATTGAGAGTCTCATAACTTCATGGAGTTCTAGAGATCCCACCCATTTAACCTCATTAAACTGGAGTTGCTCTCTTGGGAGCTGTATACCACACCCAGGAGCATTTCTTTATGGGTCATGACCAGTTTGTTTTAAATTTATGCTGCTTGTGGTGAGAAACAAACAAACAACATTAAAATGAGATAGTGATGGCCAAAGGCAGTAGTTGCATTACAGTATAGCAAATCACAAATACAGCAATAATGAATATAAAATAATCTAGCTTGAAGATGAAAACATACTGACAGAGAAACAGAAGGGTAAAATAAATTAAATAGGTAATAAATTATAACATGTGAGGGGCAGATTGTAACATGAGCATAATGTTATCTGATCTAATCAAAAAATATACAAGACAAACTAAAACATTTTTCAGATAACATAATGGTATTTTTTAATAATTTTTAAAAAAAACTTGTAAATAACAATTAATTTTTGAGCTTGACAACAAACAGCAAAACACAGCTATACAGCAAAGTTCAAAACATAATAATTATTAAATAATTTCTGAACATTGACTCTCAGTATTCACCTTTTCACATGGTTTCTCAATAGAATTCATAAAAATATAGAATAGAGTAGCACAGTTCTAATAGGGGCTCATTGTAACGCAGTGTGACAACATGCCCCACCTGCACAACTGGGATTTAAACCCGGCTCGTGTCTTCTGCTGGTTAGATCTGCATTACATAACTGTCTAACGGCTAAATAACAGATAATATGTTCAAATAATATCAGATTTGTCTGGTTTTAAATAAACACAAAAAAATAGAGATGAAAAATTAAGTTAGAAATTTATTTTTGCTATGGTTAAATAATTGTTCAGTGATATCTTCCAAAGATTGTTTAATAATTGTGATGATATGGCAACTAGTAAATACGTTTTGTCATGCTGGCATGTGTGGAAAGTTTTAAACCATGTGTGTTACAACAAACCCTGTGTTAGGTTGTGCCCCGCTCACCCTATATATTAATATCAAAATTATTGTCACACAGATGAACTCAGAAATGAGAGCGAGATGAAACCAAATGCAAAGGATTTAATATAGTGATATCAGAATGCAAATCATGTCATGGTTGGAGTTCTGTTCATGTGTTTCTAGTTTAGTTTTCATATTGTTCAGCTCATGTTTGCCTGTGTCTGATTGTTATCCCTGTCACCTGTGTCTTGTTAATTAGTCTTGTCAGCTGAGTCACGTTTCTTTGATTGGTTTGTTGCTGTGTATTTAAGCCCTGTGTTGAGCCTTGTTTAGTTGTCTGTTATTGTTGCGTTTAAGTGGTCGGTCTGCCCATGTCCTTGTAGTTCTGTGTTAAAATAAAGCAGGGAAACTGCTACAGTTGGATCCTGTTCCTTCTTACTCTGCAACCACCGTGTGACAAATAACATACGAGAAAACAGAACTGAGAACATCAACATAACTTAGAAAGACAAGACCTGACAAACAACAAGAGAAACACAAGGGCTATATATACAGACAAGCTGGCAAGGTAACAATACACACCTGGATACAATCAATATTGTCAGGAGCCAATGAAAAAAAAAATATATATAGGTACTACAAAACTAGTCACAGGAAACATAAATAAAACATAAAAGTCCAAACATGTAACAATTATATAAGGTGAGCCAGTGCAATTGCTTAAATAAGGCTTTGGACAAAAAAAACGAAAAAACAACAACAAAAATATATTATGTGTAGGTCCCCCTATTTCTGGGTCTAGTGTTCCCTTTTGCCCTCGGATGATGGTTTCTGTTGCACTGCATTCAGGAGCCATGAAAATCATTTTATTTTGTAGTGAATGTTTTGAAATTGAACACAATTTATTTGGCATCACAAACTATAAACAGATTGAACAGAACAAAAATGTAGGCCTACCTGAATTTCAGGATGTCTTTGCTTTAATGACAACATCACTTAAGCGGACATACAACATTTGATGATCGAAAGAGTGCATGGTCAGTCTTACAGATTTGATTTTCAGTGACCTAGAAATCTCAAATATTTAATTTCAGGGTATTTCAAAATCCGCTTGCCAGTTTATTTCCAGATGTAAACGTAAACCCCTGTATTTCAATGTGGTCTTAGAGAACCCAAGTAATTTATTTTGACATCAAACAATGACATCAAAGTGATGTTTCCTGGATTTTGTGCTCACAGGAGACACATTTTGTACGGTAACAGCTTGGCCCACGGGACGCCTGTCTATCACAGTTCATCGTGGTGTGAGCTGAGGTGAGTGTTTTGTGTTTTCTCTGTTCTGCTCTTTTAGCCTGAATGACTCAGCACACATATCCTGCTGAGGCTACGCACTTGCAAATCAAAGACACAGTGACGTCTAAATGAACGGTTGCCATAAATCAGAGATGAAACTCCTGCACAAACTGCCATCCACAGTGCAGGTTAGAAATTCACACTGAAGTGCGCGCTCAATCACTGAGTTACATCAGGAGGCCTGTGTCAGTGTGTTTGTGGGAAGTGAAGGTGAAGAGTAAGAAATAATGTGTAAGCATAAAAACATTGTTTGCAGCATTTTGAGCACTATTCATCTGCTCATGCTAGAGCTCATCCATACCCACTATAGCTTAATGTCAGGTTCAGACACTTGTTTACTTAATGTGTTTATAAAGATTATGAGATGCAGTATGTATGCAGGCTGTTGCCATTGACAGGAAATGTGAAAAAATAAAATTCAACATTTAAAATGTTGCCTTAAAAGTGTGTTCACATAAGATTTATATGAATAATACTTTTATATATTTAAATTGAAACTGAAATGATTACAAACTAAAGGTTTGTAACAGCTTTCATATCAGAAGAGTTTTCAATTTAGTGAAATACATTTTTACATTAATACCAATAGCAGGAGAGCTAGGTGTTTTTTGTTTTTATTTTTGAGAATAATGAACATTCAAACTACAAGGAATACATATACATTAAAGGAGTAGTTATAAAATAAAATAGAATAAAAACTTTGACAGATGAAATAGTTGCATTTTATTTCTTAAGAATAAGATTAAACAGAGGAAGCTGAACCATGAAAACTTGAAAACATGGTTTAGATAATGTACATTTATGTATATGAAATCATACAGAATAAAATCATAAGGTTCAAAACCAATTTTACAGGTACAAATTTAGATTCTAAATAATTGGTCTCTGCGTCAACAAAAGGTGCCGTGAGCTGTTCAGGAAACCACCTTTCAGTGCCTTTTGAACTAATGAATATTTCCTTTCTTTTTTCCCCCCTCAACTTCTCCTATCTTATGGAAATGAACCAAGACAAATGCTATTGAGTTTGCTCACAGCTGTTTGTACGACTCAACTGCGCCACCGCCTGTAAGCATTTCACAGTCTGTGTGTGTTTGAGGTTTATGAATTTAAAATGAAGAAATGCTTGTTTTATACCTTTGTTTTGAACTCTTAAATTTGAAGCATAATGAGCATTTACACGATTTTACACCTAGGCCTATACTCAAGTAAACGGCATAATAATAATAATAATAATAATAATAATAATAATAATAATAATAATAATAATAATAATAATATAATTATAAAAAGGTAAATAAAGTGTTGAAGATAAGGCGGAGAATTCGTGAAGTTTCATTTATGAAAGTGATCATATAAAATTGAGAAATTCAACATAGATTGACATATAAGCTGTGTTAGTACTTGTAATCAGGCTACTCTCTGATGCGTCTCCGCCATTTCTTCACGGTCAGTGCAGCGACGTTTGCCATCACGCAGGTGCATTTGCTGAAGTATTTTGTGTGGAAACACCCGAGCTACGCATATGAATATGAATTACATTTTAAATGTGGCATCCATATTTTTTAATTGAACAAGTCGCGTTCTCTGTTTGTAATGTCAATTGTTTTTTTTGTTTGTTTTTTTGCTTGCTTACCTCTGTAGCCTATATTTGAGCAATAACAACAACACAAAAACTTAAGTAAATTAGTACCATACAGGTCTGTTATTTAGCGATAGTACTAAAATGTGTATGGTTTTGAGTGGTTACAGAGGGTTGGCATTAGTAGTATTTTATATTATGAACTTGTAGTTTGTCTTTCAACAAACTACAATTATAATATCATTGTTTTAGATGTCACCAATCTCAAAACATTTTTATTTATATTTGGTTAATATTAATTTATTTTATGTTGGGTATTAACGTTTTTATTTATATTTGAGTATGCTATTTGTAGACAGTAATTGGGAGGGGACAAGCAAATATTTTTATGTTTCCCTTGAATACATCTGATGCATCATCATCATCATCTTTCACATGTTAAAGTCATATTTAAACGAGCTATTATTTAGCAGTAAACCCACATTGATCTTTCCCATTTTCTTTCTCATGATCCCATTATAATCTTTATGATATGATGCTAAAGAGCATAAATGTGTAGCTCCGCTCTGACATGCAGGAGGGTGCAGTCTTTGAGATGGGACGCTGGAGAGGGAAATGTAATTCCTCCCTGACTCACTGCGCGCCGCTGCGCTGCTCCATCTGCTCGTCTGTTCAGCAGGAAAACTATAGGGATATGAGATATACTGAAAATGTGATTTCTGTAGCCTACCCTTTTAGAAGCTGACCAAATCTTTTCTATCCTTTCTATTTTAAATGTCCATACGTGTCATTATATATAAAAATTCGTTCGTCGTTCATGTTCTGTTATGTCATGACATTTATTATTAATCAGTTGTTTGAGTTTAAGCAATAGTTGTATGTGTGTGATTATTCATCACACACGAGAACTTCATTCGTGGTGAATGATCTTTCTCTCTCTGTTTTTTTCCCTGTTTTCGAAAACACTATTGTGGAGTTTTTCTTTTGCTATTTGAGCAAATGGGAACATAAAAATGAATAAATAATAATAATGCTTGTGAAAAGTGCCTATTATTAATCTTCAAAAGTAAATATGTTTAAATGCCTGTCTCTTCAAATGCCTTAATTCAAATGCGTTTCTTCAATTGTATTGTACTGAATTGTTACAAAATGAGCGCAAGTATTTAACTTTGGCATGACGTTTGTATACTGTAAAACAGTACAGATAGAAGAGTAGTTGTAAAGATGCACTTTCATTTGTGTTATGTTTCTGTTACACTACAGTTGGTGAAGCCCGAATCTTTCTTTCCTTCTACATTTACATTTATGCATTAGACAGACGCTTAAAAGTGACTTACATTGCATTCAAGGTACACATTTTTACATTTTGTCAGTTCTTGCTTTCCCTGGGAATCGAACCCATGACCTTGGCGTTGTTAACGCCACGCTCTTATTGTTTGAGCTGCAGGAAAGCTCCTTCTTTCATTATTATTACTCTCCATTTTTCAGCAGATACATGACCAGTGTTGAAACATAGCTTATGCATCTAACAAAATAATGTAAGTCACAGTGACATGACCGGCATCCCTGGACCTGATACCTGAAGTGCTTAATGCGGAAATGAACGATTCGTGTCAATTAGTTTATTTTTATTATTATTATTATTTATTTGTTACATAGTTTCATAGTATTTGTACGAAGTGGCTAATTCGTACGACCTCACTGGAATGAATTCGTGCGGTTTGTCTATATTGCAGTGATGGGTAGGTTTAGGGGCGGGGTTTGAGGTTTGGTCATTCGTTCAAAATCATGCGAATTGACCAACTCGCGAGTTTAACACATCAACATGTATCATTGCCAACATACAAGATTGCCTAATAACAACTCTCGTTGCGTAAAAGCCATGGTCTCATTCTGTCATATGATTGACTTTCAATGTATCCTACTGTTTGTAAAATATATTTAAACATCAAATGACCGATTCGTTCATCTTCTCTGGCCAACTATAAAATATGTGGCAATAAGCTTTAGTATGTGTTTTTTTTTTTTTTTTTTTTTTTACAGCGTTGTAAATGTCAGTAAATACCACTTTAACAATTGACATGTTACAGTAATTGTAATTCATGCAAGTTTAGGAGAGAGTAAGCTGTCGCTGATATTTTTGTGGGGTTCTCCATCATCTCATTAATGTGCAATTACTTTCTAAAAGGGTTGCTAATTCTCAAGTCAGTAAATTTCACTTCAAAAATACAATGGCATTTCCCTTTATGAGACAGAATGGGGCATGTCGCTGTCCATGGTGCTGCACAGTGAGTCTGGCTCATTGATTTATTTATTAATTATATAATCCAGCTCTATATAGTCGGTGGCTGTTTTGAATTAGCATTAAAGGCATTTGAGTTCAGCATTTTCTGCTAAAGTATATCACGGTGAGGCAGGTTGTTCATGTTGTAAAGTCAGTTTTTTTTTTTTTTTACCCATTTCAGTACAGAATTGCTTTTCAGTAGTAAAACCTTAAAAAAATCATAATAATAATAATAATAAAAACTTTCCTCCACCATATTCAATATGTCATAAGTGCAGGAATTTCAGCTTGCCTTATTATTAAAAAGCATCGCCAGTTTCTCATTCTCTAATAGTTTGAGGGAATGTCTCTTCTCACCTTGAGTTTAGCGAAATTTGTGCAGTACTCCTTTCCTCGATGATGTTGTCACACTGGATAAGTTAAAGATTTTAAATGTACACGTTGGCAGCCTTCACTTAACCACAAGATATACGCCTCTCTCTGGGTGTTTAAGTTTTTGCTTTCTTATAGTTCTGCAGTTCTTGACTTCATTATACATATACCCCACGGCCCCCATATACCCCAGGTATCACTCCAGGTAGCCCCACGTGCCTAGAATGGGCTCTGTATACCCCACTGTTGTTTAAGTCTGCATTATAAAAGCAATGTTCTGCTGCACAATAAAAATGTGCGAGTTGTGGAGGGCCACTGATATTAATTTAATAAACACAAATCCTGCTGTTAAAGTTGCGGACGTTATGCAGTTTCTCAGTTTAACTCAAAGTGTCGCTGTTCACCAGTAAAATCATTTTGTGCCTTATTACTCCACCCTGTTCAGGACTTGCAGCTCACATCGAAAACCAAAATCGTATGCATTGACTGTCTGTCCAATCTAATATCATTTTCTAAACTAGTTTATTTTCCCTTTTTTCGACATATGGATTTCAGAGGCATCAGTGCTGCTGTCGAGATGTTTGTGCTTTTGTTCTTCGTGCTGATGGCGCGCGCCGCTTGTGGAGACGTGAGCTATTCTTTCCCGGAGGAGATGAAACGCGGATCTGTGATTGGGAATATAGCAAAGGATCTCGGGTTGGATGTGAAGAGTCTACCAAGTCGTGATGCACGAATTGATACTGAAGGTAACAGAAAACGATTCTGTGACATTAATCTGAACACTGGAGAACTGACCGTAGCGGAGAGGATCGACAGAGAGAGTATTTGTGTGAAGAAAGCTTCATGTGTTATTAAACTGGAGCTCGTGCTGGAAAATCCTTTAGAGCTACATCGATTTATTCTCAATATTGAGGACATAAATGATAATTCACCACAGTTCAAACAAAGTGTAATAAAATTTGAAATACAGGAATCAGCGGACAAAGGATCTCGTTATTTATTAGATGAGGCCCATGATGCGGATATTGGTCTGAATTCAGTGCAGTCATATATATTGGAAAACAATGATTATTTTCTCCTTAATGGAGGAAAATACGGCGAGCTAGTTCTTAATAAAGAGTTAGACCGCGAGCAGCAGAAAGAGGTGACTTTAATTCTCACTGCGGTAGACGGCGGGACTCCACCGAGATCAGGGACTGTAGCCATACACGTCACTGTGCTGGATGCTAATGATAATGCTCCAGTCTTTAGTCAGGCCGTCTATAAAGTCAGTCTGCCTGAAAATGCTCCTGTAGATACTGTAGTGGTGACAGTGAGCGCTACTGATGCTGACGAGGGACAAAATGGAGAAGTGACCTATGAATTTGGTCATTTATCAGAAAGTCTTTTGGAAATATTTTTTCTCGATGCAGTGTCTGGTGATCTTAAATTAACAGGCATCGTAGATTATGAGGAGGAGAGTACAATTGAGCTGCCCATTCAAGCTAAAGATGGCCAAGGGTTAGCAGGTCGATCTACTGTATTAATAGATGTTATTGATGCAAATGATAACGCCCCTACGATAATGACAAAATCTGTTAAAATCTCCATTCCTGAGAACGCGTTACCCGGTACAGAGGTTGGCATCATTAATGTGCAGGACAGAGACTCTGAGAATAACGGACAGGTGCGCTGCTCCATTCAGCAGAACGTCCCATTTAAACTCGTACCTTCGATCAAAAATTACTATTCTCTGGTGAGCACAGGTGAATTAGACCGCGAGCTGCTCTCTGATTATAATATTACAATCACTGCTACTGATGAGGGCTCTCCGCCTTTATCTTCCACTAAGAATATTCACTTGACTGTCGCTGACGTGAATGATAATCCACCTGTATTTGAGGAGCAGAATTACAGAGCTCATGTGCAAGAAAATAACAAACCGGGCTCCTCTATTTGTTCAGTATCAGCTACAGACCCGGACTGGAGACAGAATGGCACTGTAGTTTATTCTCTGCTGTCCTCTGATGTCAATGGCGCACCGGTGTCCTCCTTTTTATCCATTAACGGAGACACCGGGGTCATTCATGCCGTGAGATCGTTTGATTACGAACAGATGAAGAGTTTCAAAGTGCTCGCGTTAGCCAGAGACAACGGCTCTCCTCCTCTGAGCAGTAACGTGACCGTGAGCGTCTTCATATCGGATGAGAATGACAACTCCCCTCAGATATTATACCCCTCTCCGGAAGGAAACTCCTTCATGACCGAGATGGTCCCCAAAGCTGCGCAGGCGGGCTCCCTGGTCTCCAAGGTGATCGCCGTGGACGCGGATTCTGGACAGAACGCGTGGCTCTCGTATCACATTATTAAAGCGACTGATCCGGGACTTTTCACTATCGGTGTCCACAGCGGGGAGATCAGGACGCAGCGGGACATTTCTGAATCTGACAGCATGAAACAGAACCTTATTGTGTCCGTGAGAGATAACGGACAGCCCTCTCTCTCGGCCACGTGCGCGTTGTATTTACTCATATCAGATAACTTGGCTGAAGTCCCAGAACTGAAAGACATGTCTCATGACGAGAGCAGCTCCAGACTGACGTTTTATTTGATCATCGCGCTGGTGTCCGTTTCCACTTTCTTCCTGACCTTCATCATCATCATCCTGGCCGTGAGGTTTTGTCGCAGGAGAAAGCCCAGACTGTTGTTTGATGGAGCTGTAGCCATTCCCAGCGCGTATCTCCCTCCAAATTACGCAGAGGTGGAGGGCGCGGGAACTCTCCGCAGCGCTTACAATTATGACGCATACCTGACCACGGGCTCGCGCACTAGTGACTTCAAGTTCGTCAGGTCTTATAATGAGGGCACACTGACTGCTGACCTGACTCTGAAGAAGACTCAGTCCGCTGTGGATGATCTTGAGGGACTCGATGCGGAAATGAGCGACTCGTTTCAGGTAGGACTGACAATGTATTATTTTTAATTGTCTGGTCTTCTATATCAAATGTGTATTTTTGCTCTAGACCGCTTTGATTGGCAACAGGCTCTTAAAAAGATCACGTGACGATTTTTGAGGGCCATGTTGAAGAATACAATCGGTATATTTCTTATGAGTTGTCAATAGTAAGGCACGATGCATGATTCACGAATTAATTCATGAATTTATGTGTTAGGTATTAGCGTTTTTTCTTCTCATCTTTCTCCTTTGATTTTAGAAAGTTTAGAGACCGGGAAAGACAAAGAACTTGCTTCGTCCTTCTGGGAGCCTCTTTTGTTATCTGATCTCTTGTTAACAAGCTTGTGAACATTTTCTTTCTTTGTTTTATTGTATTCATCTTCTCCGTGTAGCGCCAATGCGAAATGCATTTGTAAATAGTTGTGTTTTCTTATTTTAGTAAATTTCTGTTATCAATTGTCTTTAAGGTCTTAATGTGGAAATTAGTGTTTGTTTTAAGTTAGGATTGCAGGTTTTCTTCTGTTTTCGTGATATTCTAACAAGTCTACATTTTAACCTTGCTCGTGCAGTTTTGTATTCAAAGCTAACAGCGTCCATATGGATTCGGCTCGTGTTTGTTTGTAGAGTAAGGGATCTCTTGTGCATTTAGGTTTTATATTGTAGAATTTTGCAATTATTATTTGGATGAGCATGATTATTGTAGCTCACGACTTGTAATTTTGTAAATGACAGGTTTTTCCTTGATTCACGATTTCATGCCATATGGCTTATCTCTTTGTATTATCGCCATGTTTCATTGCCGTTTTTATTGGTGATCGAGGCCTTCATTTCGAAAGGATTAATGACATTTGCAAATTATTCAGAAAGTTAAAAATAATAATAATAATAATAATAATAATAATGGAACTTGTTTGAACCTTTTTTTCATGTTCATTTGCTTGTCCATTTGAAATCTATAATTATTTCTGCCTTCTTTATAACTTAATAATAAATTACTTTGTAGAAATTACTCTTTAACTTTTTGCATTAGGCTGCTTTCAATGTAGTGTCCTTAATATGAAATACACTCACCTAAAGGATTATTAGGAACACCATACTAATACTGTGTTTGACCCCCTTTCACCTTCAGAACTGCCTTAATTCTACGTGGCATTGATTCAACAAGGTGCTGAAAGCATTCTTTAGAAATGTTGGCCCATATTGATAGGATAGCATCTTGCAGTTGATGGAGATTTGTGGGATGCACATCCAGGGCACGAAGCTCCCGTTCCACCACATCCCAAAGATGCTCTATTGGGTTGAGATCTGGTGACTGTGGGGGCTATTTTAGTACAGTGAACTCATTGTCATGTTCAAGAAACCAATTTGAAATGATTCGAGCTTTGTGACATGGTGCATTATCCTGCTGGAAGTAGCCATCAGAGAATGGGTACATGGTGATCATAAAGGGATGGACATGGTCAGAAACAATGCTCAGGTAGGCCGTGGCATTTAAACAATGCCCAATTGGCACTAAGGGGCTTAAAGTGTGCCAAGAAAACATCCCCCACACCATTACACCACCACCACCAGCCTGCACAGTGGTAACAAGGCATGATGGATCCATGTTCTCATTCTGTTTACGCCAAATTCTGACTCTACCATCTGAATGTCTCAACAGAAATCGAGACTCATCAGACCAGGCAACATTTTTCCAGTCTTCAACTGTCCAATTTTGGTGAGCTCGTGCAAATTGTAGCCTCTTTTTCCTATTTGTAGTGGAGATGAGTGGTACCCGGTGGGGTCTTCAGCTGTTGTAGCCCATCCGCCTCAAGGTTGTGCGTGTTGTGGCTTCACAAATGCTTTGCTGCATACCTCGGTTGTAACAAGTCGTTATTTCAGTCAAAGTTGCTCTTCTATCAGCTTGAATCAGTCAGCCCATTCTCCTCTGATCTCTAGCATCAACAAGGCATTTTCGCCCACAGGACTGCCGCATACTGGATGTTTTTCCCTTTTCACACCATTTTTTGTAAACCCTAGAAATGGTTGTGCGTGAAAATCCCAGTAACTGAGCAGATTATGAAATACTCAGACCGGCCTGTCTGGCACCAACAACCATGCCACGCTCAAAATTGCTTAAATCACCTTTCTTTCCCATTCTGACATTCAGTTTGGAGTTCAGGAGATTGACTTGACCAGGACCACACCCCTAAATGCATTGAAGCAACTGCCATGTGATTGGTTGATTAGATAATTGCATTAATGATAAATTGAACAGGTGTTCCTAATAATCCTTTAGGTGAGTGTATTTTAGCAGGTCCGTTTGCATTGACTTCATTACACAAACTTTTAAAAGACATGTGTGACAATAACTTGTTCTATGAAATAGTTATTGGAGTGCAGGACAGTGTGTCGTGTTTATTTATTTTTTTTAGGTAGTGCTAACACAATATTTCTTTTAAGAATGGTTTGATTTAGAGAGCTAATCATTTAATATTTGTTTTATAAACTGAGTGCGTGCAGCGGGATTGTTGGTGATCTTTAGAGGCAGTACATCTCATTTCTGTCTCATTTGTTTGAATAATCCTTCTGTCTAGCTTTTTTCTCTTTTTTGAGATCATTAGTAGGCTATATGTGTCCGTATGGATTCTGCTATTTGTAATCAAACCCATGAATGCTGATATTTTTAAGTAGTTTTACGTTTACATCGATGTTTCCTTTTACGTATTGGTGGTTTATATATGGAATTAAATTCGGATGACAGAAATATGCCATTAAGTGTGATTTTGTAAATGTCCTTGTAGTCTGATTAGCAATAGCATAAGGCAGGTTTTCTCTGTCGCTGTCCGTGGTGCTGCACTGGCATTTGCTCTTGGTGTTTGGCGCTTCTTCCTCTCCTATTATAGCTCACACCACTCTATCCTGCCACAGCTTTTGTTTTAATACTACACATACTGTGGTTGTGTTTCTCTCTCACTCTTCAGAACATGTTGCTGCTGGCCTTTGTTTTACTAAACTATTTTAAGTATATAACAAGAGTTCTTTATATGATCCGACACTTAATCCTGTCAAAGAATATATATCATGTATGCAGTTTCTTTGTATAACTCATAGTGTCGCTGTTGACCTGTAAAACCATGTGTGTGTGTTCAGGACACATCTCTCCACCCTGATTCTGATGTCACACTCAGGGCTTCAAGCTCGTCTCGATACAGAAAATCATCGACGGTGATCGAAGGACTATTTCAGACATTGGCTTTATTTGTACACTCATGTTTCTTTTACAAGTTACTGGCTGTATTTCTGGATTTAATTTCTGAAACATTTCAAATGTTCTGCGGTGCTGTCGAGATGTTTGTCCTTTTGTTCTTCGTGCTGATGGCGCGCGCCGCTTATGGAGACGTGAGCTATTCTTTCCCGGAGGAGATGAAACGCGGATCTGTGATTGGGAATATAGCAAAGGATCTCGGGCTCGATGTGAACAGACTGTCATCTCGTAAGGCTCGCATTGATACTGAAGGTAACAGAAAACGATTCTGTGACATTAATCTGAACACTGGAGAACTGACCGTAGCGGAGAGGATCGACAGAGAGGAGATTTGTGGAAGGAAAGCTTCATGTGTTATTAAACTGGAGCTCGTGCTGGAAAATCCTTTAGAGCTACATCGATTTATTCTCAATATCGAGGACATAAATGATAATTCACCACAGTTCAAACAAAGTGTAATAAAATTTGAAATACAGGAATCAGCGGTCAAAGGATCTCGTTATTTATTAGATGAGGCCCATGATGCAGATATTGGTCTGCATTCAGTGCAGTCATATACACTTCAAAATAATGAGCACTTTATTCTGAGTGTCCATACTGGGGCAAATGGAGGAAAATATGGCGAGCTAGTTCTTAATAAAGATTTAGACCGCGAGCAGCAGAAAGAGGTGACTTTAATTCTCACTGCGGTAGACGGCGGGACTCCACCGAGATCAGGGACTGTAGCCATACACGTCACTGTGCTGGATGCTAATGATAATGCTCCAGTCTTTAGTCAGGCCGTCTATAAAGTCAGTCTGCCTGAAAATGCTCCTGTAGATACTGTAGTGGTGACAGTGAGCGCTACTGATGCTGACGAGGGACAAAATGGAGAAGTGACCTATGAATTTGGTCATTTACCAGAAAGCCATTTGGTAATGTTTTTCCTTGATGCAGTGTCTGGTGAAATTAAACTAAGACGGCTGTTTGATTACGAGGAGGAGAGTACAATTGAGCTGCCCATTCAAGCTAAAGATGGTCAAGGGTTAGCAAGTAGATGCACTGTAGTGATAGATGTTATTGATGTCAATGATAACGCCCCTATAATAGTAATTAATTCTCTTAATAGTCCCGTTCCCGAGAACGCGTTACCCGGTACAGAGGTTGGCATCATTAATGTGCAGGACAGAGACTCTGAGAATAACGGACAGGTGCGCTGCTCCATTCAGCAGAACGTCCCATTTAAACTCGTACCTTCGATCAAAAATTACTATTCTCTGGTGAGCACAGGTGAATTAGACCGCGAGCTGCTCTCTGATTATAATATTACAATCACTGCTACTGATGAGGGCTCTCCGCCTTTATCTTCCACTAAGAATATTCACTTGACTGTCGCTGACGTGAATGATAATCCACCTGTATTTGAGGAGCAGAATTACAGAGCTCATGTGCAAGAAAATAACAAACCGGGCTCTCTATTTGTTCAGTATCAGCTACAGACCCGGACTGGAGACAGAATGGCACTGTAGTTTATTCTCTGCTGTCCTCTGATGTCAATGGCGCACCGGTGTCCTCCTTTTTATCCATTAACGGAGACACCGGGGTCATTCATGCCGTGAGATCGTTTGATTACGAACAGATGAAGAGTTTCAAAGTGCTCGCGTTAGCCAGAGACAACGGCTCTCCTCCTCTGAGCAGTAACGTGACCGTGAGCGTCTTCATATCGGATGAGAATGACAACTCCCCTCAGATATTATACCCCTCTCCGGAAGGAAACTCCTTCATGACCGAGATGGTCCCCAAAGCTGCGCAGGCGGGCTCCCTGGTCTCCAAGGTGATCGCCGTGGACGCGGACTCTGGACAGAACGCGTGGCTCTCGTATCACATTATTAAAGCGACTGATCCGGGACTTTTCACTATCGGTGTCCACAGCGGGGAGATCAGGACGCAGCGGGACATTTCTGAATCTGACAGCATGAAACAGAACCTTATTGTGTCCGTGAGAGATAACGGACAGCCCTCTCTCTCGGCCACGTGCGCGTTGTATTTACTCATATCAGATAACTTGGCTGAAGTCCCAGAACTGAAAGACATGTCTCATGACGAGAGCAGCTCCAGACTGACGTTTTATTTGATCATCGCGCTGGTGTCCGTTTCCACTTTCTTCCTGACCTTCATCATCATCATCCTGGCCGTGAGGTTTTGTCGCAGGAGAAAGCCCAGACTGTTGTTTGATGGAGCTGTAGCCATTCCCAGCGCGTATCTCCCTCCAAATTACGCAGAGGTGGAGGGCGCGGGAACTCTCCGCAGCGCTTACAATTATGACGCATACCTGACCACGGGCTCGCGCACTAGTGACTTCAAGTTCGTCAGGTCTTATAATGAGGGCACACTGACTGCTGACCTGACTCTGAAGAAGACTCAGTCCGCTGTGGATGATCTTGAGGGACTCGATGCGGAAATGAGCGACTCGTTTCAGGTAGGACTGACAAAATTATATATTCTTATATATAATTAATTATATATATATATATATATATATATATATATATATATATATATATATATATATATATATATATATATATATATATATGAAAAAATAGATTTTGGGTTGACATTGTCACTATCAAAAGGCTCTTATGTGGACTTATTCACTTATTCAAGTGCTTTTTGTATACATGAACATTTTTGAGGGTCAATTTGAAGTCTGAAAAGTTGCATTAAAAATGTTTTGCACTTGCATGGTTCTGTTTATGCAAGTATTCTATAATACACCACAATACTTACAATACTCCCACATCGTGTGCACACGCAATTCTGATATATCGCACAAGCACGTTAAGGAATAATGGCCAAATTGTCTAAATCACTGCTGAATCTTTTCGTTTCTTATCTTGTCAGGCACACTTCTTTTTTAATCGCCCCGGGGTGTCAGACTCAGTTCCTGGAGTGCCCTTGTCCTGGCACTGTTTAGTTTTCTTTATTTTTTTTAGTAGTCCTGGCCCTTACCTTCGTTTTCATAAATGCCTGATGGACTTTATTAGCTGGTCAGGTAACGTTGAAGCCGAACTCTGCAGGGCTTTGGCCCTCACTGAAATAAAATGGTAAACTAAAAATGTGCTAAATTGATTTTATTCAAATAAAAATGTGATTTAACGTTACTAAAGTAACCTAAATATACAAGGCTAGACCAACAAATCTAACTTGAAGGTAGAAATATGTTTCCACTTTTTATAGTGTTCCAGTGACAGAGTTTGTCTTCCCTGGAATAGCCTATCATCAGTTATATACTGCGTTCAATTACAGAGATTATTATGTGACCCAGGATAAAGGCATGCCATGTGATCACATGCAATGTGGATCATTTATAATGTTTTCTATTTATTTATTCACTTTCATATAGTGTTTTTTACAATACAGATTGTTTCAAAGCAGCTTTACAATGATAATAGGAAATTAATGGAAAAGAGATTGTGTTGGCTGTACAGCAGCTCTAGATAAAAGTTATTGTCCAGCTTAAGTTTTTGATTGATTCATTTCCGTTGTAAAAAATGAGTTATTTACTTTGAGGCCACTTACACGACACCATTTTCAACTGAAATAGAAAACTTTTGATGCGTTCTGGCTGTTCATTTGCATGGAAACATTGTTTGATGGCTTGAGAAAGCAACCTTTGAAATAGATTTTGAAATAGAATTTGAAATAGTTTTGAAATGATACCGTTATTGTCTTCCTGTAAACTTAAAAAAACATGAATCTGTGAGAATGGTGATGGCATGCACGTAAGCATTATGCGTTTAATCTATAGGCAAGTGCATTTGAATGCGTATGTGCGCCTATAGATATATAGATATAGAGCTGAGTATCATCATCATAACAGTGAAAAGTAACGCCATGTGTCCTAATGATATCTCCCAGTGGTAGCATGTACAGGGTGAAGAGCCACGGTCCTAGCACTGAGCGCTGTGGTACTCCATACTGAACTTGTGACAAGTTGTGTGACATCTCTTCATTTACTGCTACAAACTGATAACGGTCAGATAAGTATGATTTAAACCATGCCAATGCAGTTCCACTAATGCCAACATATTTTTCGAGTCTATTCAAAAGAATGTTGTGATCGATAGTATCGAATGCAGCGCTGAGATCGAGTAACACTAATAGAGAGATACAACCACGATCGGATGATAAGAGTAAATCATTTGTAACTCTGATGAGAGCAGTCTCAGTACTATGATACGGTCTAAATCCTGACTGGAAATCCTCACAGATACCATTTCTCTCTGAAGAGGATTATAGTTGTGAGGATACTGCCTTTTCTAGTATTTTTGACAGAAAGGGTAGATTCGAGATCGGCCTGTAATTGACTAATTCTCTAGGATCAAATTGCATTTTTTTAATAAGGGGTTTAATAATAGCCAGTTTAAAAGTTTCCGGTAGTATCCTAATGACAAAGATGAAATAATGATTTTAAGAAGAGGATCTATGACCTCTGGCAGCATTTATTTCAGATTTAGATTTCAGTTCATTTACGGTTTTGCATTCCTATCGTTGTCTGCTATGTAAAATAATTTTATTAAGGGTTTAAATTATTTTCTTATTTCATTATTTTTAAGATTTATTAGGAATGGCATGATTCTGTTTACTGTCCATGGTGCTGTACAGGCAGTGTCCGGTTTGGGACAAATCCAGCCAAGGGCCGGAGGGTGTCCGGTTTGGGAACCACATGATTTCGTCGCTGCTTTTTGCGGATGACGTTGTCATGTTGGCCTCCTCAGACCAGGACCTTCAGCGTGCACTGGGGCGGTTTGCAGCCGAGTGTGAAGCGGCCGGGATGAGAATCAGCACCTCCAAATCCGAGGCCATGGTTCTCAGTCGGAAAAGGGTGGCTTGCCCACTTCAGGTTGGTGGAGAGATTTTGCCTCAGGTGGAGGAGTTCAGGTATCTTGGGGTCTTGTTCACAAGTGAGGGAAGGATGGAACGGGAGATTGACAGACGGATCGGTGCAGCTTCTGCAGTAATGCGGTCGATGTACCGGTCTGTCGTGGTGAAGAAGGAGCTGAGCTGTAAGGCTAAGCTCTCGATTTACCGGGTCAATCTACGTTCCTACTCTCACCTATGGTCATGAGCTGTGGGTCATGACTGAAAGGACAAGATCCCGGATACAGGCGGCCGAAATGAGCTTTCTCCGCAGGGTTGCTGGGCGCTCCCTTAGAGATAGGGTGAGAAGCTCAGTTACTCGGGAGGAGCTCAGAGTAGAGCCGTTGCTCCTTCACATAGAGAGGAGCCAGTTGAGGTGGCTCGGGCATCTATTTCGGATGCCTCCTGGACGCCTTCCCGGGGAGGTGTTTCGGGCATGTCCCACCAGGAGGAGGACCCGGGGAAGACCTAGGACATGCTGGAGGGATTATGTCTCCCGGCTGGCCTGGGAACGCCTCGGGGTTCCCCCGGAAGAGCTGGAGGAAGTGGCTAGGGAGAGGGAAGTCTGGGCGTCTCTGCTTAGACTGTTGCCCCCGCGACTCGGCCCCGGATAAGCGGAAGATAATGGATGGATGGATGGATATTTAGATTGAATCCTATTTCACATGTTTTTTAGTTAGTTTTTTTTTCTTCAATAAGGAACCCTTAGTTTTTCTCATCGTTGTCTTTATTATATGAATCGGGGTTATAAAAGCAATTTTGCATGTTTGCAACTTTTTAAATGCCGTTTTAGTTTGGTTAGAAGCATTGGGCAGGGTTTCCCTTTGCTGTCCATGGTGCTGCACTGTCAGTTACTGTTGTTGTTTGTTGTTTGTTCTTACATAACTCACATGTTTCTGGTAACGGGGTGAAGATCCACCTTTATGCCCCTCGTGCCAGAATCCATTATTACTGAAGCATTTTGATGGACTGTGATAGACTTAACTCTGTTAGAATTCTTCATTTTTCAGTTTCCTCGAATAAACTTAAATATTGTGGTCATGTTTATCTTCCACTAGTCATGGAATGATGCCAGGTCTTGTTTGATTAAATAGTTTTAACTATATGTAACAGACACTTAACTCTATTAGAGATATGTTGCAGTTTCTTCTTTTAACTCATAGTGTCGCTGTTCACCTGTAAAACCATGTGTGTGTTCAGGACACATCTCTCCACCCTGATTCTGATGTCACATTCAGGGCTTCAAGCTCGTCTCTGTACAGAATATCGTCGACGGAGACTGATTACTGCTAATACTGGGGCTATTATTCTACATTGAGTTTTATATTTGTATTGTTTATGTCAAGTGCTGTTTTGCTGGATTTAATTTCCGCTTAATAGCTGAAGCATTTTAAACGCTCATCGTTTCGAGATGTTTGTCCTTTTGTTCTTCGTGCTGATGGCGCGCGCCGCTTATGGAGACGTGAGCTATTCTTTCCCGGAGGAGATGAAACGCGGATCTGTGATTGGGAATATAGCAAAGGATCTCGGACTCGATGTAAACAAACTGTCATCTCGTAAGGCTCGCATTGATACTGAAGGTAACAGAAAACGATTCTGTGACATTAATCTGAACACTGGAGAACTGACCGTAGCGGAGAGGATCGACAGAGAGGAGATTTGTGGAGAAAAACAGACATGCTATTTGCATTTTGAATTTGTTCTAGAAAATCCATTGGAACTGCACCGAGTTAGTCTTCAAATTGTAGACATAAACGACAATTCTCCCGTTTTTCCAAAAGATTATGTCAAGCTTGATATCAGTGAGTCTGCGGGTAAAGGAGCGCGGTTTCGAGTGAATGAAGCTCGTGATCCAGATACAGGAACAAATTCAGTTCAAAGCTACACATTGCAGAGGAATGAGAATTTTGTACTTGCTGTTAATTCTGAAACGGAAGGTGTCAAAAATATTGAGCTAGTTCTTAATAAAGAGCTGGATCGCGAGCAGCAGAAAGAGGTGACTTTAATTCTCACTGCGGTAGACGGCGGGACTCCACCGAGATCAGGGACTGTAGCCATACACGTCACTGTGCTGGATGCTAATGATAATGCTCCAGTCTTTAGTCAGGCCGTCTATAAAGTCAGTCTGCCTGAAAATGCTCCTGTAGATACTGTAGTGGTGACAGTGAGCGCTACTGATGCTGACGAGGGACAAAATGGAGAAGTGACCTATGAATTTGGTCATTTACCAGAAAGAGCAAAACAAATATTTTCATTAAATGGCAAAACTGGAGAAATTAAGCTGGTAGGATCAGTCGATTTTGAGGATGGAGTAAGATATGAAATTATTGTTGAAGGAAAAGATGATTATGGCCTTTCCACCGTCACAAAAGTTTTCATAGATGTCACAGATATTAATGACAATTCCCCAATTATATTAGTTCAATCTCTTAATAGTCCCGTTCCCGAGAACGCGTTACCCGGTACAGAGGTTGGCATCATTAATGTGCAGGACAGAGACTCTGAGAATAACGGACAGGTGCGCTGCTCCATTCAGCAGAACGTCCCATTTAAACTCGTACCTTCGATCAAAAATTACTATTCTCTGGTGAGCACAGGTGAATTAGACCGCGAGCTGCTCTCTGATTATAATATTACAATCACTGCTACTGATGAGGGCTCTCCGCCTTTATCTTCCACTAAGAATATTCACTTGACTGTCGCTGACGTGAATGATAATCCACCTGTATTTGAGGAGCAGAATTACAGAGCTCATGTGCAAGAAAATAACAAACCGGGCTCCTCTATTTGTTCAGTATCAGCTACAGACCCGGACTGGAGACAGAATGGCACTGTAGTTTATTCTCTGCTGTCCTCTGATGTCAATGGCGCACCGGTGTCCTCCTTTTTATCCATTAACGGAGACACCGGGGTCATTCATGCCGTGAGATCGTTTGATTACGAACAGATGAAGAGTTTCAAAGTGCTCGCGTTAGCCAGAGACAACGGCTCTCCTCCTCTGAGCAGTAACGTGACCGTGAGCGTCTTCATATCGGATGAGAATGACAACTCCCCTCAGATATTATACCCCTCTCCGGAAGGAAACTCCTTCATGACCGAGATGGTCCCCAAAGCTGCGCAGGCGGGCTCCCTGGTCTCCAAGGTGATCGCCGTGGACGCGGATTCTGGACAGAACGCGTGGCTCTCGTATCACATTATTAAAGCGACTGATCCGGGACTTTTCACTATCGGTGTCCACAGCGGGGAGATCAGGACGCAGCGGGACATTTCTGAATCTGACAGCATGAAACAGAACCTTATTGTGTCCGTGAGAGATAACGGACAGCCCTCTCTCTCGGCCACGTGCGCGTTGTATTTACTCATATCAGATAACTTGGCTGAAGTCCCAGAACTGAAAGACATGTCTCATGACGAGAGCAGCTCCAGACTGACGTTTTATTTGATCATCGCGCTGGTGTCCGTTTCCACTTTCTTCCTGACCTTCATCATCATCATCCTGGCCGTGAGGTTTTGTCGCAGGAGAAAGCCCAGACTGTTGTTTGATGGAGCTGTAGCCATTCCCAGCGCGTATCTCCCTCCAAATTACGCAGAGGTGGAGGGCGCGGGAACTCTCCGCAGCGCTTACAATTATGACGCATACCTGACCACGGGCTCGCGCACTAGTGACTTCAAGTTCGTCAGGTCTTATAATGAGGGCACACTGACTGCTGACCTGACTCTGAAGAAGACTCAGTCCGCTGTGGATGATCTTGAGGGACTCGATGCGGAAATGATCGACTCGTTTCAGGTAGGACTAATATTTATTTATTGGACATTTTATTGTCTGTTCTTCCATATTAAATTGTCTTTCTGTAGTGCTTTCACTGACCACAAGAACACGTGACTCATTTAAGTGTCTTATATTAAACACATGAACATAACAAAAAATCTATTTGAAATCTGAAATGAGGATGCATTTGATTGGTTTATATTTTTTATTTTATTTTATGTTTTATATTATTATTTTGTATTAAAATAAGGTTTAGTTCGTTACAAAGAACACCCATGCGTATTCTTATTCGTGCAGAAGTCAGCTAATATTTTGGAAAGGCGCTATATTAACAGTAAGTGGCATGGCATCTTACGCACAGAAGCTTTGCAGCTGTTTCTAGTGGCACATCCGGTTGTCATTGGCATGCGCCGATGGATTGCGTCCTGAGCCACTGACATTGTTGCGGAGCATGTCGCTGTATGTTGTGGCACCACCGATATCGTATCCTCACAATGAACGAGATGCAGTCATTTGTGTTGAAAGTGGATTTTTTGCAACATGGCTATTTTTTTGTTATTGTGATTCGTGAAGGACTTGCTGTGGACATAAGTGTCTTAAGTAATGGCAATCTTATATAAAACTATTTTAAAACATAGCCTGTATTGTTATGCTAAATGTGTATTTGCATTTTATTTGACAGTATTTTAAAAGATCACATGGCTCATTCAAGTGCTTTATGTTACACCCATGAGCAGTTTTGAGATGCAGTTTTAAATGTGAATAGATTCGTTGGAATATTATGCTTTTCTGTTGATGTTTGATGAATTGTAGGTTTCATGAATCACTGTGATTTTTATAAGAGGTGTTCGATCTTTTGCCACTATGTTTTAAATTCAAATAGCTTAACGTTATTCACTGGTGATCTTTTGGGGACAGAAGTAAGTCTCGTTGACTAAGAGTTCTGTCATTTTAACATTTCATCTAATATTAGTGTCATGATAAACAGGCGGACGCGGACGTAAGTGAATCCAGATATGTTTATTAGTAGCAAACCACTGAAGAGGCACGGAAGGGACTGAAGAGAGACAGAAAAGGGCTTAACTGTAGCGGAGATCCAGGTGGTGTTGTCCAGGTGGAAGAAAGCGATCACGGAGATAATACTTGAACACAAGCAAGACGGAATAGGAACCACAAGCGTGGGAGTCGGGTTGTCTGAGACGAGACCGGACAGTGAGTGCAGGCTGAGGGCAACATTTAAGGGTGTTGGTGATTAGTGACAGGTGTTTCAGAACTCGGGTGATTGGGACCGTGTGGGAGGAGTGATTGAGTCTGGTGTGAGGGACATGGTTGGATCTGTGACAATTAGTTTGTGTCCCGTGGATAAATTGTTGCTATTTTAAGTAGTTTTGCGTTTCTCTCATTGAGGTGAATTGGTTTATGAAGGCAATTAAGTTCCAGTGTCAACGCTTTTTAAAGCTCTTTTAGTCGGATTGGAAATTGCATAGAGCAGATTTTTTTTTTTTTTTTTCTGTTGCTGTCCGTGGTGCTGCTCTGGCATTTACAGAGGGCTTTATCTCTTCAGTGAATATTGTTGCTTGTTATTGTTTTTGCATAAAGTATATACCCTGTTCGGTGGATTCCAGGACTTCAACTTTCAGAATATCATGCAGTTTCTTCTTTTAACTCATAGTGTCGCTGTTCACCTGTAAAACCATGTGTGTGTTCAGGACACATCTCTCCACCCTGATTCTGATGTCATACTCAGGGCTTCAAGCTCGTCTCTTTATAGAAAATCATCGACGGAGACTCTCATATACTGTACTTCTGTCTACAATTCTACATCTAGGTTTACATTTATGTTTTCTTTGTGCATGTATATTATTGTGTTCCTGGAATTAAATTCGTAGGCATTTGAAAGGTTCATCGTTGCTGTCGAGATGTTTGTCCTTTTGTTCTTCGTGCTGATGGCGCGCGCCGCTTATGGAGACGTGAGCTATTCTTTCCCGGAGGAGATGAAACGCGGATCTGTGATTGGGAATATAGCAAAGGATCTCGGGCTCGATGTGAACAGACTGTCATCTCGTAAGGCTCGCATTGATACTGAAGGTAACAGAAAACGATTCTGTGACATTAATCTGAACACTGGAGAACTGACCGTAGCGGAGAGGATCGACAGGGAGGGACTGTGTAATGAAAGAATTTCCTGTACTCTTAATTTTGAATTAGTTCTAGAACACCCATTAGAGATCCACCGTGTCACAATACAAATACAAGATATTAACGATAACACGCCAACATTTCCTAAAGATGCAATAAAGCTTGAGATAAGTGAGAGTGCTGATAAAGGCGCTCGGTTCCGCGTGAATGAGGCTCATGATGGGGACATAGGAAAGAACGGAGTACAAAGCTATTCGATTGAAAATAATAATAATTTCCTTTTATCTGTAAGTACGAAGGCGGATGGTGGCAAAAATATTGAGTTAGTGTTAGACAAAGAGTTAGACCGCGAGCAGCAGAAAGAGGTGACTTTAATTCTCACTGCGGTAGACGGCGGGACTCCACCGAGATCAGGGACTGTAGCCATACACGTCACTGTGCTGGATGCTAATGATAATGCTCCAGTCTTTAGTCAGGCCGTCTATAAAGTCAGTCTGCCTGAAAATGCTCCTGTAGATACTGTAGTGGTGACAGTGAGCGCTACTGATGCTGACGAGGGACAAAATGGAGAAGTGACCTATGAGTTCAGTCGAATTTCGGGCACTGCGAAAGAATTGTTTGATCTTAATGAAAATAGTGGAGAGATTAAAGTTAAAGGCCTAATTGATTTTGAAGAGGAGGTAAAATATGAAATGCTCATTGAGGGAAAGGATGGGTCTGGTCTTTCTTCGGACACTAAAGTAATTATAGAAATTACAGATGTTAATGACAATGCCCCCATTATAGTGATCAAGTCTTTGAATAGTCCCGTTCCCGAGAACGCGTTACCCGGTACAGAGGTTGGCATCATTAATGTGCAGGACAGAGACTCTGAGAATAACGGACAGGTGCGCTGCTCCATTCAGCAGAACGTCCCATTTAAACTCGTACCTTCGATCAAAAATTACTATTCTCTGGTGAGCACAGGTGAATTAGACCGCGAGCTGCTCTCTGATTATAATATTACAATCACTGCTACTGATGAGGGCTCTCCGCCTTTATCTTCCACTAAGAATATTCACTTGACTGTCGCTGACGTGAATGATAATCCACCTGTATTTGAGGAGCAGAATTACAGAGCTCATGTGCAAGAAAATAACAAACCGGGCTCCTCTATTTGTTCAGTATCAGCTACAGACCCGGACTGGAGACAGAATGGCACTGTAGTTTATTCTCTGCTGTCCTCTGATGTCAATGGCGCACCGGTGTCCTCCTCCTTTTATCCATTAACGGAGACACCGGGGTCATTCATGCCGTGAGATCGTTTGATTACGAACAGATGAAGAGTTTCAAAGTGCTCGCGTTAGCCAGAGACAACGGCTCTCCTCCTCTGAGCAGTAACGTGACCGTGAGCGTCTTCATATCGGATGAGAATGACAACTCCCCTCAGATATTATACCCCTCTCCGGAAGGAAACTCCTTCATGACCGAGATGGTCCCCAAAGCAGCGCAGGCGGGCTCCCTGGTCTCCAAGGTGATCGCCGTGGACGCGGACTCTGGACAGAACGCGTGGCTCTCGTATCACATTATTAAAGCGACTGATCCGGGACTTTTCACTATCGGTGTCCACAGCGGGGAGATCAGGACGCAGCGGGACATTTCTGAATCTGACAGCATGAAACAGAACCTTATTGTGTCCGTGAGAGATAACGGACAGCCCTCTCTCTCGGCCACGTGCGCGTTGTATTTACTCATATCAGATAACTTGGCTGAAGTCCCAGAACTGAAAGACATGTCTCATGACGAGAGCAGCTCCAGACTGACGTTTTATCTGATCATCGCGCTGGTGTCCGTTTCCACTTTCTTCCTGACCTTCATCATCATCATCCTGGCCGTGAGGTTTTGTCGCAGGAGAAAGCCCAGACTGTTGTTTGATGGAGCTGTAGCCATTCCCAGCGCGTATCTCCCTCCAAATTACGCAGAGGTGGAGGGCGCGGGAACTCTCCGCAGCGCTTACAATTATGACGCATACCTGACCACGGGCTCGCGCACTAGTGACTTCAAGTTCGTCAGGTCTTATAATGAGGGCACACTGACTGCTGACCTGACTCTGAAGAAGACTCAGTCCGCTGTGGATGATCTTGAGGGACTCGATGCGGAAATGAGCGACTCGTTTCAGGTAGGACTGTCTTTAATTTTTTTAGTGGATTTAAATTAAGTGTGTCTGTGTGTGTGTGTGTGTGTGTGTGTGTGTGTGTGTGTGTGTGTGTGTGTGTGTGTGTGTGTGTGTGTGTGTGTGCATGTGTGGGTTATTTGCACTACCGGTTTTTTTTTTTTTTTTTTTTGTTTTTTTGTTCTTGGAATATCACGTGACTTTTTCAAATGCTTTACTATAGACATCAAATCGTTCAAGGTCAGTTCAAGAAGCTGCATTTAAGTGATTTTTTATTTATTTATTTATTTATTTTTTAGCAGTTGTAAGTCATTTGGCCTCATTCACAAATCGACGTGTTTTTTGTTTTGTTTATTTGCTTATTTGGCTTTATTTTTTATCGTTATAATTTTTATTTTATTTTTATTTATTTATTTTTTTTGCACAAGCTACTGTTTTTGGTTAAAAGCGGTAACATTTGTTAGTAATCTTTTACATTTTTCGAAGGACTTGTTGAGTTTGTGATGAGTTTGTGATACTTTAAGCAGTTTTTCGTTTCTTTTAAGTATTGTTTTACGCAGTTAAAGTTCCCTCAAAAGAAAACAGCACCCTCAGTTGATTCTCTAATAATAGCATACTGGAGAAACAGATCTGGGCCCGTTTCAGAAAGGCAGTTAAGTGAAAACTCTAAGTATGTTAACCCTGAAATGAGGGGAACTCTGGGTTTTCTGTTTCAGAATGGGAGGTATGTTAAACCAGAGAAAGCAGGGTAAGTCAAGGTAACTTATACTCAGAGTCAGTTACCATGGTGCACCTAACCTGGTCGGGAGCAGGTTTTCTTTGGTAAACCCAGAGTTTCTTTTGGTCTCCTCTCCTTTTTTAAAGTGCCAGTGGTGTTTAAATAATTCATTCATTAATTAATTAATTAATTAATTCATTCATTCATTCATTCATTCATTCATTCTGCACAAATGCTTTTCATAGTGAGTATTTTTTTCTTACCCTATTGGCAGATAATTTGCAAAATAAGACGAATGCACTTAAATTAAGTTTCCCCAGGAAACAAGACTAAATACTTATGCACTTTTTCTTATTTAGGCCAAGAAAATGCACATTGATTTAAGAATCTTTATATATTTTGACTGGAAGTTAGCCAGGTAAAACCCAGACAACTTCCAGTAAATTTAGATTTGCTCTGCTAGTTAGTCTGGCAAAGAGCCCATTCAAGCCCATTTCTAATCCCTCAAATCGCGGCACCAATCAGAAACGTTGGGGCGGGCTTTACACGATGACGACAGCGCAGCGACGGTGAAGCAGATTTTGTACATTACAAAGATGGATGCCGCCGTGGGACATCACTCGTTCGAATCAGCTATCGTGTCTGTTTTAAGCGATTTAAACTCTGAGAATTGCTGTCAGAGTCTCAGATGTTTCTCCGTCGCTCTGCATACGTCATCTCCTTCATCGCTCTGATTGGTTTAGGTCTATCCAATTGCGCCCAGAGGCATTTGAGTGACGCCCGTTGGTGACGCCTTTGGAAATGATTTGTCTATGAAGCTTTGCCAGACCATAACTCGGTTACTACTGAGAATGGTATGGTTTTAACCAGGCTAACTGGAAGTAACAAGACAAAAGAAAAGCATTTTTTTTTTTTTTTTTTTTTTTTTTTTTTTGCAGTACAGGTACATTCCTTCACAGGACACTGTCAAAATGACAAAAAAATATCATCCTATAGATGAGGAGGCTGCAGTAATTTGTAGGGCGTTACATTCATGTCAGGAGAGGATTTCTTTTTTTTTTTTTTTTTTTGCTTGCTATATCCACATGTATATTTATTTGAGCAGTGCCATGTTTTAATGATAGTTTTCTATATAATATCAGGGATGCAGAGCATATTAGTGAGGAAAGTTTGCCTCACTCTCACATGAGCTCTTTCTGAATATGTGTGTGTTGTTTCCTGGGCACAAACCCATGAGAGCCTCAAAGAGGAGTTTCACAGGACTACAGGTCAGTGGTGTAGAAATCAGGTTAAATGACAAGCATGTGATATCTTGTTGCGACCTCTGGAAGTAACCTAATAATTAGAATTTCCTTTTGGATTTCCAATGTGGTTGGAAGCATTGGTACACATATTCCATTCATCGCACCTTCCAAAAATGAAAAAAACAAATTACTATATGGAATGGAAGAATACCAGAAGGAAGGGTAGTCAGAGATATACACTCACCTAAAGTATTATTAGGAACACCATACTAATACTGTGTTTGACCGCCTTTTGCCTTCAGAACTGCCTTAATTCTACGTGGCATTGATTCAACAAGGTGCTGAAAGCATTCTTTAGAAATGTTGGCCCATATTGATAGGATAGCATCTTGCAGTTGATGGAGATTTGTGGGATGCACATCCAGGGCACGAAGCTCCCGTTCCACCACATCCCAAAGATGCTCTATTGGGTTGAGATCTGGTGACTGTGGGGGCCATTTTAGTACAGTGAACTCATTGTCATGTTCAAGAAACCAATTTGAAAGGATTCGAGCTTTGTGACATGGTGCATTATCCTGCTGGAAGTAGCCATCAGAGAATGGGTACATGGTGGTCATAAAGGGATGGACATGGTCAGAAACAATGCTCAGGTAGGCCGTTTCATTTAAACGATGCCCAATTGGCACTAAGGGGCCTCAAGTGTGCCAAGAAAACATCCCCCACACCATTACACCACCACCACCAGCCTGCACAGTGGTAACAAGGCATGATGGATCCATGTTCTCATTCTGTTTACGCCAAATTCTGACTCTACCATCTGAATGTCTCAACAGAAAACGAGACTCATCAGACCAGGCAACATTTTTCCAGTCTTCAACTGTCCAATTTTGGTGAGCTCGTGCAAATTGTAGCCTCTTTTTCCTATTTGTAGCGGAGATGAGTGGTACCCAGTGGGGTCTTCTGCTGTTGTAGCCCATCCGCCTCAAGGTTGTGCGTGTTGTGGCTTCACAAATGCTTTGCTGCATACCTCGGTTGTAACGAGTGGTTATTTCAGTCAAAGTTGCTCTTCTATCAGCTTGAATCAGTCGCCCATTCTCCTCTGACCTCTAGCATCAACAAGGCATTTTCGCCCACAGGACTGCCGCATACTGGATGTTTTTCCCTTTTCACACCATTCTTTGTAAACCCTAGAAATGGTTGTGCGTGAAAATCCCAGTAACTGAGCAGATTGTGAAATACTCAGACCGGCCCGTCTGGCACCAACAACCATGCCACGCTCAAAATTGCTTAAATCACCTTTCTTTCCCATTCTGACATTCAGTTTGGAGTTCAGGAGATTGTCTTGACCAGGACCACACCCCTAAATGCATCGAAGCAACTGCCATGTGATTGGTTGATTAGATAATTGCATTAATGAGAAATTGAACAGGTGTTCCTAATAATCCTTTAGGTGAGTGTATGCCATACACCACAGGTGTTAAATAAACACAAATTATTCACAATTTACTTTGTCATCTTTATTTGCTAAATACAAAAGCAACAGTTATTTTCTTTCCCCTATTTTAATATTCTGTTAATATTCTTCCTCATCTCCTCTTCATCTGTCAGTGGTGCTGGTGTTTGGCTGTTGGCCTGAGTAAAAGTCAAATGTTAATTTCATTACCTTAATTCAGAAATGTAACAGGTTGGATTAGAGAACATTATGTGAAAAGAGCATTCAACTATAAGGAAAAAGCTGCTGCACACTGAAAAAGACACTGAATGATATTTAATTAATATGTCAAATATTTGTAAAGTCATGAATCTTACACCCATTAACCTTTTATGCTTAAAGCTTTACCTGATTAAATTATATTTTTATACTTCATTTGTTGCTGCTACCACATTCTTTTTCTTCTTTTTTGCCCGTGGGATACCATGAAAATTAATATTAGTTCAATAACTTACCGTTCTGCCAGTTTTCACTTCTGATATTATAACAGTGATTAAGAATTAAACTTATGTTTGACCCGGAAGTATGCGGATGTCTTTTTGTTGGGTGCTGTTGCCATGGTGAATCGTAATTTCAGAGCTCCATTGATCATGGCTTTTCATAGTCGTGGTGCACGCACTTAAATCAGAGTCAGTCTACTCAGAGTTGATTGAACTATACTTCAATTCAGCTGTTCTGAAACTTAAAAGGCAAAGTTTCCCATCTCAGGGTAAGTCAACTCAGAGTTCAAGTTTAAACTCAGAGTTGGTTGAACCTCCTTATTGAAACAGGCCCCTGGCAAACGCTCGAGTGCGCATTTGTGCTTGTGCTCTGGAGATCTTATTTGCAAAGTGTTTTTACGGTGTTTAGCAATGTAGTCAATCACGGACGTATCTGTTGATCTGCTGAATGTACATTCAGAATTTGAATAAACATTTTGTTTTTAATGCTGCTAAAAAGACCAACTGCCACATTCATGCTGCAAAGTTTTAGAAGTGACAGCCACATTCACTGATGAGCCAAAACATTGACAAGACACAGGTGAAGCAAATAATGTTGATCATCTAATAATTAGAGAAATGGACTAGACAAAAAAATACATCAAAATAGATGTGCACTAAGCAATTTAAATGCAGATAACAGATTCATATATATTATTTTTTTATTTTTTTTATTTTTTTTTTCTATCCAAATATAAATGCTGTTGAAATTATTTATAAAAATAATGACTTGTAAATCTCTAACTGTGCATTGCTGTCCTTGTTATGGTGGTGCTTAGGAGCCATTGCTTACATCTGCATTTGACTAGAGCACACTCACTAATTTCTGAAGGAACCTCTGTGATTTGATTCTGCAACCGTCCCTAATGTCAGTAATATTCTGTTGAGAGAAGTGTTTTGAACGTCATTTCAGTCTGATTGAAAATGGCATAGGGCAGGTTTTCCCTGTTGCTGTCCGTGGTGCTGCACTGGCATTTACTCTTAATGTTTGGATATTTTACTCTTGCATATTTGTAGCTCTCTATCCCTCCATGGCTTTATTATATAATGCATAGTGTGATTTGTTTATATCTCCCACTTCAGAAAATGTTGCAGTTTTTGCTTTACTAAACAATTACAAAATACAATACGTATAGATGTTAAATACCTGTGCAACGGCTGATCTTTGTATATTATAACACTTAATTCTGTCAGATATAAGAGTGTTGTGCAGTTTCTTCTTTTAACTCATAGTGTCGCTGTTGACCTGTAAAACCATGTGTGTGTTCAGGACACATCTCTCCACCCTGATTCTGATGTCATACACAGGGCTTTCAGCTCGTCTCTTTACAGAATATCGTCTAGAGTGACAGAGAGACTGTATATCAGGCAATCAGTCTATTTTTCTAAATTTCTTAATTTTCTGTTTTATTTTTATATTTGTTGTTTATCTGGATATAATTTCTGCTCCGTTTATTAATCATTTGAAAGGTTCTGCGTTGCTGTCGAGATGTTTGTCCTTTTGTTCTTCGTGCTGATGGCGCGCGCCGCTTATGGAGACGTGAGCTATTCTTTCCCGGAGGAGATGAAACGCGGATCTGTGATTGGGAATATAGCAAAGGATCTCGGGCTCGATGTGAACAGACTGTCATCTCGTAAGGCTCGCATTGATACTGAAGGTAACAGAAAACGATTCTGTGACATTAATCTGAACACTGGAGAACTGACCGTAGCGGAGAGGATCGACAGAGAGGGGCTTTGTAAGGAGAGGCTTTCTTGTGCGCTTAATTTTGAATTTGTATTAGAAAATCCTTTGGAATTGCATCGCGTTGTCCTACAAATCCAAGACATTAATGATAACACGCCAATATTTCCTAAAGACGTAATCAAGCTCGAAATAAGCGAAAGTGCCGTTAAAGGTGCTCGTTTTCGTGTCTTTGAGGCTCGGGATGCAGATGTCGGTCACAATTCAGTGCAAACATACATATTAGAGAGAAATTCAAATTTTGTTTTAGCAGTGAATTCAAAGACAGATGGAGGCAAGTATCTCGAGTTAGTGTTGGATAAAGAGTTAGACCGCGAGCAGCAGAAAGAGGTGACTTTAATTCTCACTGCGGTAGACGGCGGGACTCCACCGAGATCAGGGACTGTAGCCATACACGTCACTGTGCTGGATGCTAATGATAATGCTCCAGTCTTTAGTCAGGCCGTCTATAAAGTCAGTCTGCCTGAAAATGCTCCTGTAGATACTGTAGTGGTGACAGTGAGCGCTACTGATGCTGACGAGGGACAAAATGGAGAAGTGACCTATGAATTTGGTCATTTGTCCGAATATGCAAAAGAATCTTTTTCATTGGATCATCAGACTGGACAGATTTCCGTGAAAGGGCCAATAGATTTTGAAGATGAATCAAGATATGAAATTATTGTTGAGGCTAAGGATGGGTATGGTCTTTCCTCAGACACAAAAGTAGTAATAGAAATTACTGACATAAATGACAATTCCCCATTCTTACAATCAAATCTCTTAATAGTCCGTTCGAGAACGCGTTACCGGTACAGAGGTTGGCATCATTAATGTGCAGGACAGAGACTCTGAGAATAACGGACAGGTGCGCTGCTCCATTCAGCAGAACGTCCCATTTAAACTCGTACCTTCGATCAAAAATTACTATTCTCTGGTGAGCACAGGTGAATTAGACCGCGAGCTGCTCTCTGATTATAATATTACAATCACTGCTACTGATGAGGGCTCTCCGCCTTTATCTTCCACTAAGAATATTCACTTGACTGTCGCTGACGTGAATGATAATCCACCTGTATTTGAGGAGCAGAATTACAGAGCTCATGTGCAAGAAAATAACAAACCGGGCTCCTCTATTTGTTCAGTATCAGCTACAGACCCGGACTGGAGACAGAATGGCACTGTAGTTTATTCTCTGCTGTCCTCTGATGTCAATGGCGCACCGGTGTCCTCCTTTTTATCCATTAACGGAGACACCGGGTCATTCATGCCGTGAGATCGTTTGATTACGAACAGATGAAGAGTTTCAAAGTGCTCGCGTTAGCCAGAGACAACGGCTCTCCTCCTCTGAGCAGTAACGTGACCGTGAGCGTCTTCATATCGGATGAGAATGACAACTCCTCAGATATTATACCCCCTCCGGAAGGAAACTCCTTCATGACCGAGATGGTCCCCAAAGCAGCGCAGGCGGGCTCCCTGGTCTCCAAGGTGATCGCCGTGGACGCGGATTCTGGACAGAACGCGTGGCTCTCGTATCACATTATTAAAGCGACTGATCCGGGACTTTTCACTATCGGTGTCCACAGCGGGGAGATCAGGACGCAGCGGGACATTTCTGAATCTGACAGCATGAAACAGAACCTTATTGTGTCCGTGAGAGATAACGGACAGCCCTCTCTCTCGGCCACGTGCGCGTTGTATTTACTCATATCAGATAACTTGGCTGAAGTCCCAGAACTGAAAGACATGTCTCATGACGAGAGCAGCTCCAGACTAACGTTTTATCTGATCATCGCGCTGGTGTCCGTTTCCACTTTCTTCCTGACCTTCATCATCATCATCCTGGCCGTGAGGTTTTGTCGCAGGAGAAAGCCCAGACTGTTGTTTGATGGAGCTGTAGCCATTCCCAGCGCGTATCTCCCTCCGAATTACGCAGAGGTGGAGGGCGCGGGAACTCTCCGCAGCGCTTACAATTATGACGCATACCTGACCACGGGCTCGCGCACTAGTGACTTCAAGTTCGTCAGGTCTTATAATGAGGGCACACTGACTGCTGACCTGACTCTGAAGAAGACTCAGTCCGCTGTGGATGATCTTGAGGGACTCGATGCGGAAATGAGCGACTCGTTTCAGGTAGGACTAACGAAGGATTTTTGTTCTTCAATATTTATTTGTGTTCTGTATTGACTGCTTTCATTGGCATAGACTTTAACATTTTAGAGGGTCTGTTTGAAGTCTGAAAAGTAACTATTTCAAGTACTATTTTTATAAAATATTTTATTGCACAAGCAAGTTATTTTTTCTATAACTGTTGTAAAACAGGGGCAGATTGTTTGTTATTAGACACGTTTTAAAAAAAAAAAAAATTGGTTTGAAAGGGATTTCAGAAATGTAACAATTGCGTTTAAGTGGCTGAAACTCATGCAATATGATCCTATACTGTGTGAATAGTAGATGAGTTTCTCTGTAGTTTAATTCACTTTTTGTCTTCATCTTGTCTTTAAAAACATGTATAGAATAGTAAGTTAGATGAAAGGGCATATCTCTGTTTGCTGTCCGTGGTGCTGTACAGGCAGTGTCTGCTGCTGGTGGGTTTTGATCTATACTGTGTGCAGTCGTGTTTTTTTATGAATAGATAGTCTTGAAACTCAAGCTTGTTCTTTTTGTATATTCTACGAGAATGTTTGGTTGTTCTGGGCCTTTGATATTGTGAAGTAATTTCACGCGTTTCAGCGTGTCTACCGCAGTGTATCCACGTTTTGCCATTATTGTCAGAGTTATTAGAGTTTCCTATTTAACTCTGTGTTGTTGTTTACCAGTGCACCGTTGGCATTCACATTGTTTTCGTCACTCGTGCATGACGTCATAGGACTGACATCACAGTTCGATGATGTTGAGCGGTTACATCACTTTTTGCCTTATTATATTGATCATGAACTAGATTCAATCATTTGCGTTGTCTTGTACAACTGTATTCTTTATAGATTGGTCAAATTTGTGTTCTTGAAGGAGGGACATGAGGGACTCTTCAAAGAAGATAATACATTTTTTCTGTCCCCATGGTAACCCTCACTAGTTAAGTTCCTTCCAGCTGTATCCTGTTAATTATCTCGTTTGCACTGCCTATTTAGTTCTCACTTTGCTCCCAGTCTGTGTCTGATCTCCGTATTATGCACCAGTGTGTTCCTTGGTATCCCCGCGGTGTAAAACTGTGTGTACCTCCTACCCGTTCCTGTGAATAAACTCCCGTTTGACCTTCCTTCTTCTTGCAGTCTTCTTCCTGCACGCCGCCCTGACATATATGCAATTTCACAGACTGCTTTAATTCGCTCTTTAAAATAGCACGTGGCTCATTCAAGTGATTTTAGACACATGGACATGTGTGAGGTTCCGCTTAAAGTCTGTAATAAAGTATATATTAATAGTAGTCTAATTTATTTGTAGTTTTGTTTTTCTTATGTATGATCACTTGTAAGTCATTTATCCTTGTCACGAGTCGTGTTAGTATTGAGTTTTGCATTGGTTTTACTCAGTAGCTTTTCTGTTCAAAAGCTTAAGGTTAGCCTTTCTGTTGGTGACATTTTAAATAAGTCTGCAGTTCTGTTGACCTCGTTTTGTCAAGCGCATTTGATCGGCTTTTTCTTTTCTTTTCTTTTCTTTCTCTTTTTCTTTTTTTAACATCTATATGCGTGCCTATATTGAATGGAAAGTTTTTAATCGAATCTATGGCAAATAATGCTGTTTTATGTAGTTTTGCTTTCCTCTCATCGATGTCTCTTTTTTTTGGAAATCCGTCTCTTAATAACAATTCAATCCTGATGTCATACATTTTTAAATGTCATTTAAGCAGGAATGGAAACAGCATTGATCAGTGTGTTTGTGTGTGTGTGTGTGTGTGTGTGTGTGTGTGTGTGTGTGTGTGTGTGTGTGTGTTAATCCCCAATCTTCAGTGAATGTCGCTGCTAGTTCTTACTTTTCAAAATAATTCATTATATGCCAAGTTCGGAGTTACATTCTGTCAGGGATTAAAAATATATATCACGCAGTTTCTTCTTTTAACTCACAGTGTCGCTGTTGACCTGTAAAACCATGTGTGTGTTCAGTACACATCTCTCCACCCTGATTCTGATGTCATACTCAGGGCTTCAAGCTCGTCTCATTATAGAAAATCATCGACGGAGACTGCCTCATATACTGTACTTCTGTCTACAGTTCTACATTTAGGTTTACATTTATGTTTTCCATTTACATGTAGTATATTATTGCGTTCCTGGATTTAATTCATTGGGCATTTCAAAGGTTCATCGTTCCTGTCGAGATGTTTGTCCTTTTGTTCTTCGTGCTGATGGCGCGCGCCGCTTATGGAGACGTGAGCTATTCTTTCCCGGAGGAGATGAAACGCGGATCTGTGATTGGGAATATAGCAAAGGATCTCGGGCTCGATGTGAACAGACTGTCATCTCGTAAGGCTCGCATTGATACTGAAGGTAACAGAAAACGATTCTGTGACATTAATCTGAACACTGGAGAACTGACCGTAGCGGAGAGGATCGACAGAGAGGGACTGTGTAATGAAAGAATTTCCTGTACTCTTAATTTTGAATTAGTTCTAGAACACCCATTAGAGATCCACCGTGTCACAATGCAAATACAAGATATTAACGATAACACGCCAACATTTCCTAAAGATACAATAAAGCTTGAGATAAGTGAGAATGCTGTGAAAGGCGCTCGGTTCCGCGTGAATGAGGCTCATGATGGGGACATAGGAAAGAACGGAGTACAAAGCTATTCGATTGAAAATAATAATAATTTCCTTTTATCCGTAAGTACGAAGGCGGATGGTGGCAAAAATATCGAGTTAGTGTTAGACAAAGAGTTAGACCGCGAGCAGCAGAAAGAGGTGACTTTAATTCTCACTGCGGTAGACGGCGGGACTCCACCGAGATCAGGGACTGTAGCCATACACGTCACTGTGCTGGATGCTAATGATAATGCTCCAGTCTTTAGTCAGGCCGTCTATAAAGTCAGTCTGCCTGAAAATGCTCCTGTAGATACTGTAGTGGTGACAGTGAGCGCTACTGATGCTGACGAGGGACAAAATGGAGAAGTGACCTATGAGTTCAGTCGAATTTCGGGCACTGCGAAAGAATTGTTTGATCTTAATGAAAATAGTGGAGAGATTAAAGTTAAAGGCCTAATTGATTTTGAAGAGGAGGCAAAATATGAAATGCTCATTGAGGGAAAGGATGGGTCTGGTCTTTCTTCGGACACTAAAGTAATTATAGAAATTACAGATGTTAATGACAATGCCCCCATTATAGTGATCAAGTCTTTGAATAGTCCCGTTCCTGAGAACGCGTTACCCGGTACAGAGGTTGGCATCATTAATGTGCAGGACAGAGACTCTGAGAATAACGGACAGGTGCGCTGCTCCATTCAGCAGAACGTCCCATTTAAACTCGTACCTTCGATCAAAAATTACTATTCTCTGGTGAGCACAGGTGAATTAGACCGCGAGCTGCTCTCTGATTATAATATTACAATCACTGCTACTGATGAGGGCTCTCCGCCTTTATCTTCCACTAAGAATATTCACTTGACTGTCGCTGACGTGAATGATAATCCACCTGTATTTGAGGAGCAGAATTACAGAGCTCATGTGCAAGAAAATAACAAACCGGGCTCCTCTATTTGTTCAGTATCAGCTACAGACCCGGACTGGAGACAGAATGGCACTGTAGTTTATTCTCTGCTGTCCTCTGATGTCAATGGCGCACCGGTGTCCTCCTTTTTATCCATTAACGGAGACACCGGGGTCATTCATGCCGTGAGATCGTTTGATTACGAACAGATGAAGAGTTTCAAAGTGCTCGTGTTAGCCAGAGACAACGGCTCTCCTCCTCTGAGCAGTAACGTGACCGTGAGCATCTTCATATCGGATGAGAATGACAACTCCCCTCAGATATTATACCCCTCTCCGGAAGGAAACTCCTTCATGACCGAGATGGTCCCCAAAGCTGCGCAGGCGGGCTCCCTGGTCTCCAAGGTGATCGCCGTGGACGCGGATTCTGGACAGAACGCGTGGCTCTCGTATCACATTATTAAAGCGACTGATCCGGGACTTTTCACTATCGGTGTCCACAGCGGGGAGATCAGGACGCAGCGGGACATTTCTGAATCTGACAGCATGAAACAGAACCTTATTGTGTCCGTGAGAGATAACGGACAGCCCTCTCTCTCGGCCACGTGCGCGTTGTATTTACTCATATCAGATAACTTGGCTGAAGTCCCAGAACTGAAAGACATGTCTCATGAGGAGAGCAGCTCCAGACTGACGTTTTATTTGATCATCGCGCTGGTGTCCGTTTCCACTTTCTTCCTGACCTTCATCATCATCATCCTGGCCGTGAGGTTTTGTCGCAGGAGAAAGCCCAGACTGTTGTTTGATGGAGCTGTAGCCATTCCCAGCGCGTATCTCCCTCCAAATTACGCAGAGGTGGAGGGCGCGGGAACTCTCCGCAGCGCTTACAATTATGACGCATACCTGACCACGGGCTCGCGCACTAGTGACTTCAAGTTCGTCAGGTCTTATAATGAGGGCACACTGACTGCTGACCTGACTCTGAAGAAGACTCAGTCCGCTGTTGATGATCTTGAGGGACTCGATGCGGAAATGAGCGACTCGTTTCAGGTAGGACTGACAAAGGCATTCTTATATAATAATAATTATATATATATATATATATATATATATGAAAAAATAGATTTTGGGTTGACATTGTCACTGTCAAAAGGCTCTTATGTGGACTTATTCACTTATTCAAGTGCTTTTTGTATACATGAACATTTTTGAGGGTCAATTTGAAGTCTGAAAAGTTGCATTAAAAATGTTTTGCACTTGCATGGTTCTGTTTATGCAAGTATTCTATAATACACCACAATACTTACAATACTCCCTACATCGTGTGCACATTAATTCTGATATATCGCATGCAACGCGTAAGGAATAATGGCCAAATTGTCTAAATCACTGCTGAATCTTTTCGTTTCTTATCTTGTCAGGCGCACTTCTTTTTTAATCGCCCCGGGGTGTCAGACTCAGTTCCTGGAGTGCCCTTGTCCTGGCACTGTTTAGTTTTCTTTATTTTTTTTAGTAGTCCTGGCCCTTACCTTCGTTTTCATAAATGCCTGATGGACTTTATTAGCTGGTCAGGTAAAGTTGAAGCCGAACTCTGCATGGCTTTGGCCCTCACTGAAATAAAATGGTAAACTAAAAATGTGCTAAATTGATTTTATTCAAATAAAAATGTGATTTAACGTTACTAAAGTAACCTAAATATACAAGGCTAGACCAACAAATCTAACTTGAAGGTAGAAATATGTTTCCACTTTTTATAGTGTTCCAGTGACAGAGTTTGTCTTCCCTGGAATAGCCTATCATCAGTTATATACTGCGTTCAATTACAGAGATTATTATGTGACCCAGGATAAAGGCATGTCATGTGATCACACGCAATGTGGATCATTGATAATGTTTTCTATTTATTTATTCACTTTCATATAGTGGTTTTTACAATACAGATTGTTTCAAAGCAGCTTTACAGTGATAATAGGGAAATTAATGGAAAAGAGATTGTGTTGGCTGTACAGCAGCTCTAGATAAAAGTTATTGTCCAGCTTAAGTTTTTGATTGATTAATTTCCGTTGTAAAACATGAGTTATTTACTTTGAGGCCACTTACACGACACCATTTTCAACTGAAATAGAAAACTTTTGATGTGTTCTGGCTGTTCATTTGCATGGAAACAGTGTTTGATGGCTTGAGAAAGCAACCTTTGAAATAGATTTTGAAATAGTTTTGAAATGATACCGTTATTGTCTTCCTGTAAACTTAAAAAAAACATGAATCTGTGAGAATGGTGATGGCATGCACGTAAGCATTATGCGTTTAATCTATAGGCAAGTGCATTTGAATGCGTATGTGCGCCTATAGATATATAGATATAGAGCTGAGTATCATCATAACAGTGAAAAGTAACGCCATGTGTCCTAATGATATCTCCCAGTGGTAGCATGTACAGGGTGAAGAGCCACGGTCCTAGCACTGAGCCCTGTGGTACTCCATACTGAACTTGTGGCAAGTTGTGTGACATCTCTTCATTTACTGCTACAAACTGATAACGGTCAGATAAGTATGATTTAAAGCATGCCAATGCAGTTCCACTAATGCCAACATATTTTCAAGTCTATTCAAAAGAATGTTGTGATCGATAGTATCGAATGCAGCGCTGAGATCGAATAACACTAATAGAGAGATACAACCACGATCGGATGATAAGAGTAAATCATTTGTAACTCTGATGAGAGCAGTCTCAGTACTATGATACGGTCTAAATCCTGACTGGAAATCCTCACAGATACCATTTCTCTCTGAAGAGGATTATAGTTGTGAGGATACTGCCTTTTCTAGTATTTTTGACAGAAAGGGTAGATTCGAGATCGGCCTGTAATTGACTAATTCTCTAGGATCAAATTGCGTTTTTTTAATAAGGGGTTTAATAATAGCCAGTTTAAAAGTTTCCGGTAGTATCCTAATGACAAAGATGAAATAATGATTTTAAGAAGAGGATCTATGACCTCTGGCAGCGTCTATTTCAGATTTAGATTTCAGTTCATTTACGGTTTTGCATTCCTATCGTTGTCTGCTATGTAAAATAATTGTATTAAGGGTTTAAATTATTTTCTTATTTCATTATTTTTAAGATTTATTAGGAATGGCATGATTCTGTTTACTGTCCATGGTGCTGTACAGGCAGTGTCTGTTGCTGTTGAGGTTTTAGGTCTGTAAACAGTCATATGTTTTTTACGAGATGTTATAGAAACTGAGATGGTTCTTTTTGTTCACTCCCTCAGAGAATGTTTGGTTGTGCTAGGCCTTTTGATTTCATTTGCAGCAAAGGTGCTATATTCATGTTTTGACCTGTAATGTCAGCCCTTTAAGAGTTTATGCATGAACTATTTTCGGAAAGTTTAGTTGTCTTTTACACGTGGATTCTGTTTGATATGGCTAAATTTGTTTTCTTGTGATTTTGAGGGACTTGATGCGAACATGAGTGATTCTTTTCAAGTAGAACAAACAATGTTTTTCTTTAAAAAGTATATGTTCTGTGCTTACATTTAAATAAGTATATATTTTGTTAGACTGCTTTCACTAACAGCAGGCTCTTAACGATTTTGAAGTTAATTTTAAAGTTTGAGAGGTAGCTTCATTGTCCTTTTTATAATTTATATTTAGATTGAATCCTATTTCACATGTTTTTTTGTTTGTTTTTTTTTTCTTCAATAAGGAACCTTAGTTTTTCTCATCGTTGTCTTCATTATATGAATCGGGGTTATAAAAGCAATTTTGCATGTTTGCAACTTTTTAAATGCCGTTTTAGTTTGGTTAGAAGCATTGGGCAGGGTTTCCCTTTGCTGTCCATGGTGCTGGCACTGTCAGTTACTGTTGTTGTTTGTTGTTTGTTCTTACATAACTCACATGTTTCTGGTAACGGTGAAGATCTGCCTTTATGCCCCTCGTGCCAGAATCCATTATTACTGAAGCATTTTGATGGACTGTGATAGACTTAACTCTGTTAGAATTCTTCATTTTTCAGTTTCCTCGAATAAACTTAAATATTGTGGTCATGTTTATCTTCCACTAGTCATGGAATGATGCCAGGTCTTGTTTGATTAAATAGTTTTAACTATATGTAACAGACCCTTAACTCTATTAGAGATATGTTGCAGTTTCTTCTTTTAACTCATAGTGTCGCTGTTCACCTGTAAAACCATGTGTGTGTTCAGGACACATCTCTCCACCCTGATTCTGATGTCACATTCAGGGCTTCAAGCTCGTCTCTGTACAGAATATCGTCGACGGAGACTGATTACTGCTAATACTGGGGCTATTATTCCACATTGAGTTTTATATTTGTATTGTTTATGTCAAGTGCTGTTTTGCTGGATTTAATTTCCGCTTAATATCTGAAGCATTTTAAACGCTCATCGTTTCGAGATGTTTGTCCTTTTGTTCTTCGTGCTGATGGCGCGCGCCGCTTATGGAGACGTGAGCTATTCTTTCCCGGAGGAGATGAAACGCGGATCTGTGATTGGGAATATAGCAAAGGATCTCGGACTCGATGTGAACAAACTGTCAAGTCGAGAGGCTCGCATTGATACTGAAGGTAACAGAAAACGATTCTGTGACATTAATCTGAACACTGGAGAACTGACCGTAGCGGAGAGGATCGACAGAGAGGAGATTTGTGGAAGGAAAGCTTCATGCGTTATTAAACTGGAGCTCGTGCTGGAAAATCCTTTAGAGCTACATCGATTCATTCTCAATATTGAGGACATAAATGATAATTCACCACAGTTCAAACAAAATGTAATAAAATTTGAAATACGGGAATCAGCGGACAAAGGATCTCGTTATTTATTAGATGAGGCCCATGATGCGGATATTGGTCTGAATTCAGTGCAGAATTATTTGTTGCAGGACAATGAACACTTTCTTCTGAGTGTCCTAACGCGTGCAAATGGAAGAAAATATGGCGAGCTAGTTCTTAATAAAGAGTTAGACCGCGAGCAGCAGAAAGAGGTGACTTTAATTCTCACTGCGGTAGACGGCGGGACTCCACCGAGATCAGGGACTGTAGCCATACACGTCACTGTGCTGGATGCTAATGATAATGCTCCAGTCTTTAGTCAGGCCGTCTATAAAGTCAGTCTGCCTGAAAATGCTCCTGTAGATACTGTAGTGGTGACAGTGAGCGCTACTGATGCTGACGAGGGACAAAATGGAGAAGTGACCTATGAATTTGGTCATTTATCAGAACGTCTTCTAGACATGTTTTCTCTCGATTCGTTGTCTGGAGAGATTAAACTAAAGGGACTCATGGATTATGAGGAGGAGAGTTTAATTGAACTCCCAATTCAAGCTAAAGATGGTCAAGGGTTAGCGAGTCATTGTACAGTATTAATAGATGTTATTGATGTCAATGATAACGCCCCTACGATAATGACTAAATCTGTTAAAATCTCCATTCCCGAGAACGCGTTACCCGGTACAGAGGTTGGCATCATTAATGTGCAGGACAGAGACTCTGAGAATAACGGACAGGTGCGCTGCTCCATTCAGCAGAACGTCCCATTTAAACTCGTACCTTCGATCAAAAATTACTATTCTCTGGTGAGCACAGGTGAATTAGACCGCGAGCTGCTCTCTGATTATAATATTACAATCACTGCTACTGATGAGGGCTCTCCGCCTTTATCTTCCACTAAGAATATTCACTTGACTGTCGCTGACGTGAATGATAATCCACCTGTATTTGAGGAGCAGAATTACAGAGCTCATGTGCAAGAAAATAACAAACCGGGCTCCTCTATTTGTTCAGTATCAGCTACAGACCCGGACTGGAGACAGAATGGCACTGTAGTTTATTCTCTGCTGTCCTCTGATGTCAGTGGCGCACCGGTGTCCTCCTTTTTATCCATTAACGGAGACACCGGGGTCATTCATGCCGTGAGATCGTTTGATTACGAACAGATGAAGAGTTTCAAAGTGCTCGCGTTAGCCAGAGACAACGGCTCTCCTCCTCTGAGCAGTAACGTGACCGTGAGCGTCTTCATATCGGATGAGAATGACAACTCCCCCCTCAGATATTATACCCTCTCCGGAAGGAAACTCCTTCATGACCGAGATGGTCCCCAAAGCTGCGCAGGCGGGCTCCCTGGTCTCCAAGGTGATCGCCGTGGACGCGGATTCTGGACAGAACGCGTGGCTCTCGTATCACATTATTAAAGCGACTGATCCGGGACTTTTCACTATCGGTGTCCACAGCGGGGAGATCAGGACGCAGCGGGACATTTCTGAATCTGACAGCATGAAACAGAACCTTATTGTGTCCGTGAGAGATAACGGACAGCCCCTCTCTCGGCCACGTGCGCGTTGTATTTACTCATATCAGATAACTTGGCTGAAGTCCCAGAACTGAAAGACATGTCTCATGACGAGAGCAGCTCCAGACTGACGTTTTATTTGATCATCGCGCTGGTGTCCGTTTCCACTTTCTTCCTGACCTTCATCATCATCATCCTGGCCGTGAGGTTTTGTCGCAGGAGAAAGCCCAGACTGTTGTTTGATGGAGCTGTAGCCATTCCCAGCGCGTATCTCCCTCCAAATTACGCAGAGGTGGAGGGCGCGGGAACTCTCCGCAGCGCTTACAATTATGACGCATACCTGACCACGGGCTCGCGCACTAGTGACTTCAAGTTCGTCAGGTCTTATAATGAGGGCACACTGACTGCTGACCTGACTCTGAAGAAGACTCAGTCCGCTGTGGATGATCTTGAGGGACTCGATGCGGAAATGAGCGACTCGTTTCAGGTAGGACTAACGAAGGATTTTTGTTCTTCAATATTTATTTGTGTTCTGTATTGACTGCTTTCATTGGCATAGACTTTAACATTTTAGAGGGTCTGTTTGAAGTCTGAAAAGTAACTATTTCAAGTACTATTTTTATAAAATATTTTATTGCACAAGCAAGTTATTTTTTCTATAACTGTTGTAAAACAGGGGCAGATTGTTTGTTATTAGACACGTTTTTCAAAAAAAATAATTGGTTTGAAAGGGATTTCAGAAATGTAACAATTGCGTTTAAGTGGCTGAAACTCATGCAATATGATCCTATACTGTGTGAATAGTAGATGAGTTTCTCTGTAGTTTAATTCACTTTTTGTCTTCATCTTGTCTTTAAAAACATGTATAGAATAGTAAGTTAGATGAAAGGGCATATCTCTGTTTGCTGTCCGTGGTGCTGTACAGGCAGTGTCTGCTGCTGGTGGGGTTTTGATCTATACTGTGTGCAGTCGTGTTTTTTTATGAATAGATAGTCTTGAAACTCAAGCTTGTTCTTTTTGTATATTCTACGAGAATGTTTGGTTGTTCTGGGCCTTTGATATTGTGAAGTAATTTCACGCGTTTCGCGTGTCTACCGCAGTGTATCCACGTTTTGCCATTATTGTCAGAGTTATTAGAGTTTCCTATTTAACTCTGTGTTGTTGTTTACCAGTGCACCGTTGGCATTCACATTGTTTTCGTCACTCGTTCATGACGTCATAGGACTGACATCACAGTTCGATGATGTTGAGCGGTTACATCACTTTTTGCCTTATTATATTGATCATGAACTAGAGTCAATCATTTGCGTTGTCTTGTACAAGTGTATTCTTTATAGATTGGTCAAATTTGTGTTCTTGAAGGAGGGACATGAGGGACTCTTCAAAGAAGATAATACATTTTTTTCTGTCCCCATGGTAACCCTCACTAGTTAAGTTCCTTCCAGCTGTATCCTGTTAATTATCTCGTTTGCACTGCCTATTTAGTTCTCACTTTGCTCCCAGTCTGTGTCTGATCTCCGTATTATGCACCAGTGTGTTCCTTGGTATCCCCGCGGTGTAAAACTGTGTGTACCTCCTACCCGTTCCTGTGAATAAACTCCCGTTTGACCTTCCTTCTTCTTGCAGTCTTCTTCCCTGCACGCCGCCCTGACATATATGCAATTTCATAGACTGCTTTAATTCGCTCTTTAAAATAGCACGTGGCTCATTCAAGTGATTTTAGACACATGGACATGTGTGAGGTTCCGTTTAAAGTCTGTAATAAAGTATATATTAATAGTAGTCTAATTTATTTGTAGTTTTGTTTTTCTTATGTATGATCACTTGTAAGTCATTTATCCTTGTCACGAGTCGTGTTAGTATTGAGTTTTGCATTGGTTTTACTCAGTAGCTTTTCTGTTCAAAAGCTTAAGGTTAGCCTTTCTGTTGGTGACATTTTAAATAAGTCTGCAGTTCTGTTGACCTCGTTTTGTCAAGCGCATTTGATCGGCTTTTTCTTTCTTTTTTTTTTTTTTTTTTTGTAACATCTATATGCGTGCCTATATTGAATGGAAAGTTTTTAATCGAATCTATGGCAAATAATGCTGTTTTATGTAGTTTTGCTTTCCTCTCATCGATGTCTCTTTTTTTTGGAAATCCGTCTCTTAATAACAATTCAATCCTGATGTCATCAATGTTTAAATGTCATTTAAGTAGGAATGGAAACGGCATTGATCAGGTTTTATTGTGTGTGTGTGTGTGTGTGTGTGTGTGTGTGTGTGTGTGTGTGTGTGTGTGTGTGTGTGTGTGTGTGTGTGTGTGTTAATCCCCCAATCTTCAGTGAATGTCGCTGCTAGTTCTTACTTTTCAAAATAATTCATTATATGCCAAGTTCGGAGTTACATTCTGTCAGGGATTAAAAATATATATCACGCAGTTTCTTCTTTTAACTCACAGTGTCGCTGTTGACCTGTAAAACCATGTGTGTGTTCAGGACACATCTCTCCACCCTGATTCTGATGTCATACTCAGGGCTTCAAGCTCGTCTCATTATAGAAAATCATCGACGGAGACTGCCTCATATACTGTACTTCTGTCTACAGTTCTACATTTAGGTTTACATTTATGTTTTCCATTTACATGTAGTATATTATTGCGTTCCTGGATTTAATTCATTGGGCTTTTCAAAGGTTCTGCGTTGCTGTCGAGATGTTTGTCCTTTTGTTCTTCGTGCTGATGGCGCGCGCGCTTATGGAGACGTGAGCTATTCTTTCCGGAGGAGATGAAACGCGGATCTGTGATTGGGAATATAGCAAAGGATCTCGGGCTCGATGTGAACAGACTGTCATCTCGTAAGGCTCGCATTGATACTGAAGGTAACAGAAAACGATTCTGTGACATTAATCTGAACACTGGAGAACTGACCGTAGCGGAGAGGATCGACAGAGAGGAGATTTGTGGAAGGAAAGCTTCATGCGTTATTAAACTGGAGCTCGTGCTGGAAAATCCTTTAGAGCTACATCGATTTATTCTCAATATCGAGGACATAAATGATAATTCACCACAGTTCACAGAGAGTGTTATTGAATTCGAAATTCGGGAATCAGCGGTCAAAGGATCTCGTTATTTATTAGATGAGGCCCATGATGCGGATATTGGTCTGAATTCAGTGCAGTCATATACACTTCAAAACAATGAACACTTTATTCTTAATGTACGTACCAGGAAAACGGAAGAAAATACGGCAAGCTAGTTCTTAATAAAGATTTAGACCGCGAGCAGCAGAAAGAGGTGACTTTAATTCTCACTGCGGTAGACGGCGGGACTCCACCGAGATCAGGGACTGTAGCCATACACGTCACTGTGCTGGATGCTAATGATAATGCTCCAGTCTTTAGTCAGGCCGTCTATAAAGTCAGTCTGCCTGAAAATGCTCCTGTAGATACTGTAGTGGTGACAGTGAGCGCTACTGATGCTGACGAGGGACAAAATGGAGAAGTGACCTATGGATTTAGTCATTTATCCGAAATTACCCGGCAATTATTTGTCCTTGATGCAATTTCTGGAGAGATTAAACTAAAGGGACTCATGGATTATGAGGAGGAGAGTTCAATAGAACTGCCAATTCAAGCTAAAGATGGTCAAGGGTTAGCGAGTCATTGTACAGTAATAATAGATGTTATTGATGTCAATGATAACGCCCCTATAATAGTAATTCATTCTCTTAATAGTCCCGTTCCTGAGAACGCGTTACCCGGTACAGAGGTTGGCATCATTAATGTGCAGGACAGAGACTCTGAGAATAACGGACAGGTGCGCTGCTCCATTCAGCAGAACGTCCCATTTAAACTCGTACCTTCGATCAAAAATTACTATTCTCTGGTGAGCACAGGTGAATTAGACCGCGAGCTGCTCTCTCTGATTATAATATTACAATCACTGCTACTGATGAGGGCTCTCCGCCTTTATCTTCCACTAAGAATATTCACTTGACTGTCGCTGACGTGAATGATAATCCACCTGTATTTGAGGAGCAGAATTACAGAGCTCATGTGCAAGAAAATAACAAACCGGGCTCCTCTATTTGTTCAGTATCAGCTACAGACCCGGACTGGAGACAGAATGGCACTGTAGTTTATTCTCTGCTGTCCTCTGATGTCAATGGCGCACCGGTGTCCTCCTTTTTATCCATTAACGGAGACACCGGGGTCATTCATGCCGTGAGATCGTTTGATTACGAACAGATGAAGAGTTTCAAAGTGCTCGCGTTAGCCAGAGACAACGGCTCTCCTCCTCTGAGCAGTAACGTGACCGTGAGCGTCTTCATATCGGATGAGAATGACAACTCCCTCAGATATTATACCCCTCTCCGGAAGGAAACTCCTTCATGACCGAGATGGTCCCCAAAGCTGCGCAGGCGGGCTCCCTGGTCTCCAAGGTGATCGCCGTGGACGCGGATTCTGGACAGAACGCGTGGCTCTCGTATCACATTATTAAAGCGACTGATCCGGGACTTTTTCACTATCGGTGTCCACAGCGGGGAGATCAGGACGCAGCGGGACATTTCTGAATCTGACAGCATGAAACAGAACCTTATTGTGTCCGTGAGAGATAACGGACAGCCCTCTCTCTCGGCCACGTGCGCGTTGTATTTACTCATATCAGATAACTTGGCTGAAGTCCCAGAACTGAAAGACATGTCTCATGACGAGAGCAGCTCCAGACTGACGTTTTATTTGATCATCGCGCTGGTGTCCGTTTCCACTTTCTTCCTGACCTTCATCATCATCATCATGGCCGTGAGGTTTTGTCGCAGGAGAAAGCCCAGACTGTTGTTTGATGGAGCTGTAGCCATTCCCAGCGCGTATCTCCCTCCAAATTACGCAGAGGTGGAGGGCGCGGGAACTCTCCGCAGCGCTTACAATTATGACGCATACCTGACCACGGGCTCGCGCACTAGTGACTTCAAGTTCGTCAGGTCTTATAATGAGGGCACACTGACTGCTGACCTGACTCTGAAGAAGACTCAGTCCGCTGTGGATGATCTTGAGGGACTCGATGCAGAAATGAGCGATTCCTTTCAGGTAGGACTGACATGTTTCAAAAAAGGTTTCATATTTTTTTGTGTTCTGCTTTCAATGGCAAACGGCTCGGTTTAAAATAAAAATACCTGGCTCACTCAAGTGATCTTTGTAGACTTTAGAGGGTCGGTTTGAAGTCTGAAAAGCTATTTCAGTGTTTTCATAAAATAATTGATTTAATACACAAATCAATTATTATTATTTTTTATATAGAATTGTGTAATTCAGGGCCAAATTGTGCGAAATTTCTGAACATGCATATTGTTTGATATTAGGTTTTATGGGGATTTCAGAAATATTAGCAGCTGTTATGAAGTGGCTGTAACTCATGTAATGTGATCCCGTGCTGCTAGAATAGTTGGTGAGTTTCTCTATATTGAATTATCTCGTGTTTATATATATATATATATATATATATATATATATATATATATATATATATATATATATATATATATATATATATATATATATATATATATATATATATATATAGAATAGTAAGTTAGATGAAAGGGCATATCTCTGTTTGCTGTCCGTGGTGCTGTACAGGCAGTGTCTGCTGCTGGTGGGTTTTGATCTATACTGTGTGCAGTCGTATTTTTTATGAATAGATAGTCTTGAAACTCAAGCTTGTTCTTTTGTATATTCTACGAGAATGTTTGGTTGTTCTGGGCCTTTGATATTGTGAAGTAATTTCACGCGTTTCGCGTGTCTACCGCAGTGTATCCACGTTTTGCCATTATTGTCAGAGTTATTAGAGTTTCCTATTTAACTCTGTGTTGTTGTTTACCAGTGCACCGTTGGCATTCACATTGTTTTCGTCACTCGTTCATGACGTCATAGGACTGACATCACAGTTCGATGATGTTGAGCGGTTACATCACTTTTTGCCTTATTATCGGTTACATCAATTAATTTGCCTTTTCTTCTCATGTATGATCAGTTGTAATTCATGTATCATGTTTCACAAGTCGTGTTACTATTGAGTTAATTACTTCTATTCAAAGAGCTTACAGTTGGCCTATGTTGGTGACACTTTAAAGCAAAATCTGAAACTGACTTGTTCTTTTTCTCGTTTTGTTAAGCGCATTTTGTCGTTTTTTGTGCGGGCCTGTTGATTTGAATGTTTGTAATCGAATCTATGACAAATATTGCTGATTTATGTAATTTTGCGTTCCTCACATCGACATCCTTTATTGGAAATCCGTCTCTTAATAACAATTCAATCCTGATGTCATCAATGTTTAAATGTCATTTAAGCAGGAATGGAAACGGCATTGATCAGGTTTTATTGTTGCTGTCAGTGGTGATGCATCCGCATTTATTCTTGGAGTTTGGGGATTTTTTGCTCCTGAAAAAATGTACTATGTCCTATTTTGTTTATTAGTAGTACCTTAAGTGTGTGTGTGTGTGTGTGTGTGTGTGTGTGTGTGTGTGTGTGTGTGTGTGTGTGTTAATCCCCCAATCTTCAGTGAATGTCGCTGCTATTTCTTGTTTTTCAAAATAATTAATTATATGCCAAGTTCGGAGTTACATTCTGTCAGGGATTAAAAATATATATCATGCAGTTTCTTCTTTTAACTCACAGTGTCGCTGTTGACCTGTAAAACCATGTGTGTGTTCAGTACACATCTCTCCACCCTGATTCTGATGTCATACTCAGGGCTTCAAGCTCGTCTCATTATAGAAAATCATCGACGGAGACTCTCATATACTGTACTTCTGTCTACAATTCTACATTTAGGTTTACATTTATGTTTTCTTCGTGCATGTATATTGTTGTGTTCCTGGAATTAAATTCGTAGGCATTTGAAAGGTTCATCGTTGCTGTCGAGATGTTTGTCCTTTTGTTCTTCGTGCTGATGGCGCGCGCCGCTTATGGAGACGTGAGCTATTCTTTCCCGGAGGAGATGAAACGCGGATCTGTGATTGGGAATATAGCAAAGGATCTCGGGCTCGATGTGAACAGACTGTCATCTCGTAAGGCTCGCATTGATACTGAAGGTAACAGAAAACGATTCTGTGACATTAATCTGAACACTGGAGAACTGACCGTAGCGGAGAGGATCGACAGAGAGGAGATTTGTGGAGAAAGGATTTCTTGTGTTCTAAAATTTGAGTTCATGCTCGAGGATCCCTTAGAGCTGCACCGTGTTTCAGTTCAAATTCAGGATATTAACGATAATCCGCCTGTTTTCTCAAAGGATTTGATCACATTTGAAATTAGTGAGTCTGCCGACCGAGGAAAGCGCTATCGCTCGAGGAAGCTCATGATGTTGATGTGGGACAGAATGCAGTTCAGAAATACAATCTTGAAAAAAATGATAATTTTCAACTGGCTGTTAATTCAAATGTAGACGGAGAAAAGAATTTGGAACTACTGCTAAAGAGAGAGTTAGACCGTGAGCAGCAGAAAGAGGTGACTTTAATTCTCACTGCGGTAGACGGCGGGACTCCACCGAGATCAGGGACTGTAGCCATACACGTCACTGTGCTGGATGCTAATGATAATGCTCCAGTCTTTAGTCAGGCCGTCTATAAAGTCAGTCTGCCTGAAAATGCTCCTGTAGATACTGTAGTGGTGACAGTGAGCGCTACTGATGCTGACGAGGGACAAAATGGAGAAGTGACCTATGAATTTGGTCGTATTTCTGAGGAAGAGCTAGAAAGATTGTTCTCGTTGGATACACATACAGGAGACATTCGAGTAACAGGTGCAATTGATTTGAGGAGAAAGCTGTTTATGAATTGCGTGTTGAAGGGAAAGATGGATTTGGTTTATCATCAGTATTCTAAAGTTGTAATTCAACTTACAGATGTTAATGACAATGATCTGAGATATCATTTAAGTCTTTGCGTAGTCCCGTTCCTGAGAACGCGTTTCCCGGTACAGAGGTTGGCATCATTAATGTGCAGGACAGAGACTCTGAGAATAACGGACAGGTGCGCTGCTCCATTCAGCAGAACGTCCCATTTAAACTCGTACCTTCGATCAAAAATTACTATTCTCTGGTGAGCACAGGTGAATTAGACCGCGAGCTGCTCTCTGATTATAATATTACAATCACTGCTACTGATGAGGGCTCTCCGCCTTTATCTTCCACTAAGAATATTCACTTGACTGTCGCTGACGTGAATGATAATCCACCTGTATTTGAGGAGCAGAATTACAGAGCTCATGTGCAAGAAAATAACAAACCGGGCTCCTCTATTTGTTCAGTATCAGCTACAGACCCGGACTGGAGACAGAATGGCACTGTAGTTTATTCTCTGCTGTCCTCTGATGTCAATGGCGCACCGGTGTCCTCCTTTTATCCATTAACGGAGACACCGGGGTCATTCATGCCGTGAGATCGTTTGATTACGAACAGATGAAGAGTTTCAAAGTGCTCGCGTTAGCCAGAGACAACGGCTCTCCTCCTCTGAGCAGTAACGTGACCGTGAGCGTCTTCATATCGGATGAGAATGACAACTCCCCTCAGATATTATACCCCTCTCCGGAAGGAAACTCCTTCATGACCGAGATGATCCCCAAAGCTGCGCAGGCGGGCTCCCTGGTCTCCAAGGTGATCGCCGTGGACGCGGATTCTGGACAGAACGCGTGGCTCTCGTATCACATTATTAAAGCGACTGATCCGGGACTTTTCACTATCGGTGTCCACAGCGGGGAGATCAGGACGCAGCGGGACATTTCTGAATCTGACAGCATGAAACAGAACCTTATTGTGTCCGTGAGAGATAACGGACGCCCCTCTCTCTCAGCCACGTGCGCGTTGTATTTACTCATATCAGATAACTTGGCTGAAGTCCCAGAACTGAAAGACATGTCTCATGACGAGAGCAGCTCCAGACTGACGTTTTATTTGATCATCGCGCTGGTGTCCGTTTCCACTTTCTTCCTGACCTCATCATCATCATCATCCTGGCCGTGAGGTTTTGTCGCAGGAGAAAGCCCAGACTGTTGTTTGATGGAGCTGTAGCCATTCCCAGCGCGTATCTCCCTCCAAATTACGCAGAGGTGGAGGGCGCGGGAACTCTCCGCAGCGCTTACAATTATGACGCATACCTGACCACGGGCTCGCGCACTAGTGACTTCAAGTTCGTCAGGTCTTATAATGAGGGCACACTGACTGCTGACCTGACTCTGAAGAAGACTCAGTCCGCTGTGGATGATCTTGAGGGACTCGATGCGGAAATGAGCGACTCGTTTCAGGTAGGACTGACAAAGTATTATTTTTAATTGTCTGGTCTTCTATATCAAATGTGTATTTTTGCTCTAGACCGCTTTGATTGGCAACAGGCTCTTAAAAAGATCACGTGACGATTTTTGAGGGCCATGTTGAAGTCAGAATACAATCGGTATATTTCTTATGAGTTGTCAATAGTAAGGCACGATGCATGATTCACGAATTAATTCATGAATTTATGTGTTAGGTATTAGCGTTTTTCTTCTCATCTTTCTCCTTTGATTTTAGAAAGTTTAGAGACCGGGAAAGACAAAGAACTTGCTTCGTCCTTCTGGGAGCCTCTTTTGTTATCTGATCTCTTGTTAACAAGCTTGTGAACATTTTCTTTCTTTGTTTTATTGTATTCATCTTCTCCGTGCGCCAATGCGAAATGCATTTGTAAATAGTTGTGTTTTCTTATTTTTCATCTTTCTTACCAGAAGCGCCATTTGGAATTCCTAAAGACAATTAGATTCTGAAGGCCTGTAGGCCAAATGTGTGTCACACCTGTAGTACAGTGGGGGAAGTTTGGTCTGATCGATCAGTTTGAATGACTCACAATAGGGTTTCAGTTACATGGTCAAGGAAGAGATTCTTTTATTCTCTGGCTCTTCCTTTGCTGAGCTTCTTTGGCTCTTTTTCTCTTCTATTTTCTAAAGCTCTCTCTGGCTCCTCTTTCTCTTCTATTTAATCCCTAATGGTGTTTAACATCAGGGTACGATTAATGGTGTAAGTTTTTATCATCTCATATATCTATTTTGGAACTATTTTAAGTGTAACCATAACCAGATTTTGTCTTTGAACCCTTTTCAATTACAAACGATGTGCTAACTAGTTTTGATTTGGTATTGACTTTGAAATGTTACCTGTTGCAATACAATATAGTCACAACGCTCTCCCTCGTATTTTGCTATTGTAACTACGCTTATTTCCGTCATCGGTATAAGCTGCAGTGGGTGGTAATAGACGAGTAATGTACAGTTTTCTACAATCTTGCTGATAACGTTTCTTTAGTCATTCGGCAACCCTGCAGCCTGAACCACTGCAGGCGATCCACCTTACAATATGGAATTAAATTCGGATGACAGAAATATGCCATTAAGTGTGATTTTGTAAATGTCCTTGTAGTCTGATTAGCAATAGCATAAGGCAGGTTTTCTCTGTCGCTGTCCGTGGTGCTGCACTGGCATTTGCTCTTGGTGTTTGGCGCTTCTTCCTCTCCTATTATAGCTCACACCACTCTATCCTGCCACAGCTTTTGTTTTAATACTACACATACTGTGGTTGTGTTTTCTCTCACTCTTCAGAACATGTTGCTGCTGGCCTTTGTTTTACTAAACTATTTTAAGTATATAACAATAGTTCTTTATATGATCCGACACTTAATCCTGTCAAAGAATATACATAATTGTCAAATCAAATCAAATCACCTTTATTTATATAGCGCTTTTAACAAGTCCAATTGTTTCAAAGCAGCTTCACAGTGTTAACAGGAAAATAATGCAACATAATTTGTACAGCCATTCTGGTGAAACAGTGATGTTATCCAGCTAATTTCAAGTATCATATAGTGTCAATGCGGGCAGATCGGTAATATAGATGAAATTTAGGTGTCCCCAACTGAGCAAGCCAAAGGCCAAAGGCCACCGGAACCGTTTTGGTTCCGGTGGCAAGGAACCAAAACTCCTTCAGTGTCAGAATGGAGAAAAAAACCTTGGGAGAAACCAGGCTCAGTCGGGGTGCCAGTTCTCCTCTGGCCGACAAACAAACAGTGTGTGATTATAATTCTATTCTATGAATATAATTCATATTAGGTAAATAGATATTCGTAAGATTATTCAAAAGATTGGAGTCGTCACGCCGAAGACTGTTTTAATGAGGATGTCGTGTTGATGCAGCATTTACGGGGGAGTTTATTTGACACGGTCTCTGCAGACATTTCAGGGGTGTGTTGGTCGTGTCCAGGCGCTGGTCCACCATCTGATCTGGATACGGCCCGGATTCGGCTGACTGCAGTAAACCTCAGGATAAACAGAGAGACTAACATTAGCGTAGATGCCATTCTTCTTATGATGTAACGAGTACATCAGGTGTTATGGGAAGTGTTCCCGGTTCCAGCTGACCTAGTTAATGCAGCCTAACAATCATTTACTGATTTGAATAATAGAAATTGATAATGTTTTATGTGTAAGCCATAGTAAAGAGATGCGTTTTTAGTTTAGATTTAAACTGACAGAGTGTGTCTGCTTCCCAAACAATGCTAGGAAGACTGTTCCAGAGTTTAGGTGCTAAATAGGAAAAGGATCGACCGCCTGCAGTTGATTTTGATTATCAACTGGCCAGAGTTTTGAGACCGCAATAGACGTGATGGACTATAATGCGTTAAGTGTTCGCTCAAGTACTGGGGAGCTAAATCATTTAGTGCTTTGTAAGTAATAAGCAAGATTTTAAAATTTATACAATGTTTAATAGGGAGCCAGTGCAGTGTTGACAGAACCGGGCTAATATGGTCATACTTCCTTGTTCTAGTAAGAGCTCGAGCTGCTGCGTTTTGGACCAGCTGGAGTTTGTTTATTAAGCGAGCAGGGCAACCACCCAGTAGAGTATTACAATAATCTAGCCTTGAGGTCATGAACGCATGAACTAACTGTTCAGCATTTTGCATTGAAAGCATGTGCCGTAATTTAGATATATTTTTAAGATGGTAGAATGCAGTTTTACAGATGTTAGAAATGTGGCTTTCAAATGAAAGATTGGTATCAAAGAGCACACCCAGGTTCCTAACTGACGACGAGGACTTGACAGAGCAGCCATCGAGTGTTAGACAGTATTCTAGGTTACTACTTGCAGAGGTTTTTTTGTCCAATAATTAAAAATATTTTATTTTTATAAGTTGCAGGAAATTACTACTTTTCCAGTATTTTTGACAGAAAGGGTAGATTTGAGATCGGCCTATAATTGACTAATTCTATAGGATCAAGTTGAGGTTTTTTAATAAGTGGTTTGATAATAGCCAACTTAAAAGTTTTTGGTACATATCCTAATGACAAAGATGAGTTAATGATATTAAGAAGAGGATCTATGACCTCTGGTAGCATCTCTTTTAATAGCCTAGTCGGTATAGGGTCGAGCATACATGTTGTTGATTTAGATGATTTACAAGTTTAGCCAATTCTTCCTCTCCTATAGCAGTGAATGAATGTATTTTTTTTCTCAGTGACACAACAATGCTCTGTCTGATGTGACACTGTAGTAGACAGCTGCATGGTTATAATTTTCTTCCTAGTATTATCGATCTTACACGTAAAGAAGTTCATAAAGTAATTACTGCTGTGCTGTTTACAACCATCAGAAGTAGAAGCTTTATTTTGGGTTAACTTAGCCACTGTATCAAATAAATACCTAGGGTTGTGTTTGTTTTCTTCTAAGAGAGTTGAGAAATAAGCAGATCTAGCAGTTTTTATGGTCTTTCTGTATGCAATCATACTCTCTTTCCAGGAATTACGAAAAACCTCTAGTTTTGTTTTCTTCCAGCTGCGCTCCATTTTTCTGGCTGCTGTTTTAAGGGCCCGGGTGTGCTCGTTGTACCACGGCGTTGGACTATTTTCTTTAATCTTCTTTAAGCGCCGGGGAGCAACTGTGTCTAAAGTGCTGGAAAAAAGAGAGTCAGTAGTTTCTGTTGCAAAATCGAGTTCATCTAGGCTATCTGGGATGCTGAGGAGATGAAACTGATGAGGAAGATTATTTAAAAAGCAAGCTTTAGTGGCGGCAGTGATAGTTCTGCCATATTTGAAGCGAGGGGATGGCTTTGCAGCCTTAGCTAAATTAAGTATACATGATACTAGGTAATGATCTGAGATGTCATCGCTCTGCTGCAGAATTTCAACGGTATCAACATTTATTCCATGTGACAATATTAGGTCTAGAGTATGATTAAGGCGATGAGTGGGTCCTGACACGTGTTGCCTTACTCCAATAGAGTTTAGAATGTCTCTAAATGCTAATCCCAATGTGTCTTTTTCATTATCTACATGGATATTAAAATCACCAACAATTAGTACTTTATCTGCAGCCAGTACTAACTCTGATAGAAAGTCAGCAAATTCTTTGATTAAAGTCTGTATTGTGCCCTGGTGGCCTGTATACAGTAGCCAGCACAAATGTCAAACGGGATTTATCAGTTACACTACATAATATTGTATGTAGTTTTTCTTTTTTCATTCTTTATGACATGGTTAAATCTGTGTTCTTGTGCTTTTGAGGGACTTGATGGAACATGAGTGATTCTATTCAAGTAGGACAAGCAAAGATAGCATTTTAAATAAAATTCTGCTCTTACAGAAATATTAAGATTCTAATAGACTGCTTTCACTAACAACAGGCTCTTAAAGATTTTGAGGTTAATTTTAAAGTGAGAGGTAGCTTCATTGTTCTATTTACGATTTATCTTTAGATTTCTGCTCATGACTGAGCAATTTTAAGTCATGAATACTGATCCATGAGTGGTTGTGTTGATCTTTTTCATTCTGTTTTTTAGTAGCTAAGACATTTTTATATCTTGACATTGATTGACCCTTTTAGTTGTTTACAAATGTCTGGTTACTACATTTTTCTGCAATGAAATAGATTTTGTAGTCTATATAGGCAAAAAAAAAAAAAAAAAAAAGATCAACTACTATATGCCCTCAAGCTAATATTTTAGATTCAAAGAGAATTTTTTTATTTTTTTTTTTATCTGATATGGATTGTTCTGTTGGCTAATCGTTCTTTCAAGCTAATTTTAACTTTTGTATGTGACCTCAGTATATCTCTGCATGAATTCTGCATTTTGTAATGTGACAAAATATATTTTTTTAAGTTTGAAATAATTTTATAAAGCTATTTAAATTCTCATTTCATTATTTTTAAACAATAGTTCACAATAGTAAGTTTAGTATGAATGGCATATTTCTGTTTACTGTCCATGGTGCTGGGCAGTGTCTATTGAGGTTTTGCTCTTATACTAAATACTTATACTATATAGCAGGGGTGGCAAACTCCGGTCCTGGAGAGCCAGAGTCCTGCAGAGTTTTGCTTCAACCCTAATCAAACACACCTGAACAAGCTAATCAAGGTCTGAAGGATTACTAGGAAGCTACAGGCATGTGAGTTTTATCAGGGTTGGAGCTGAACTCTGCAGGACTGAGGCTCTCTAGGACCGGAGTTCGCAACCCCTGCTATATAGAGTCGTGTTTATTTTTAAGTAGTTTAGCGTTTTTCTCATCAATGTTTTCGTTATGTGAAATTGGTTTGTAAAAGCAATTTCGTATGTCAGCAACTTTTTAAACATTATTTTAGTCTGGTTAGAAATGGCATATGGCAGATTATTTTCCCTTTTGCTGTCCATTATGCTGCAGTCAATTACTCTTGGTGTTTGGTGTTTTGCTCTTACATAATGTAGCTTCTAACTCTGTATCTCGCCCATGTTTTTGTGGTCATGTTTATCTCCCTCTCGTCAGGGAATGCTGCTGCCAGCTCTTGTTTTGCTAAATAATTGTAATTACATGTGTTACGACCCTGAGTGTTCTCTATACTGATTGGTGGCAGACTATGGGTGTTTCTGAGTCACTCCCCCATGTTAATTGATAATTTGTGGATTAGAGTATTTAAGTGCTTTAGGTTTTCATTTGGGTTAGCACTCTCCGTGGGATAGTTTCTCAGGGCGGCTCTTCACATCTGTTTTCTCACTCATACATTTCTTATATCTTGTAGCTTTACTATTTTGTTATAGACATTTTGTTTCTTTATTTGTTTCTTTATTTTCCCTAGACTTATGTTTGTTATGTGTGGTTATTGTTATATTTGTTAATACAAATAAACACAATTTGTATTGATTAAACGTTGGGGTTTGATCCCTCTTTTATGTTGCGGCTTGAAACGAGCTGGCCGTAACAATGTGACTTTATACTGTCATATAAATTAATGTTATGTAGTTTCTTCTTTTAACTCATAGTGTCGCTGTTGACCTGTAAAACCATGTGTGTGTGTTCAGGACACATCTCTCCACCCTGATTCTGATGTCATACACAGGGCTTCAGGCTCGTCTTGTTATAGAAAATCATCGAAAGCGCCTGACTGCTGCTGATACTGTCCGTCTGGCTATTATTCTGCATTGAGCTTTATATTTCTGTTTTCTTTTACACGTTAAGTGCTATTGCTAGATTTAATGTATGCTTAATATCTGAAGCGTTTCAAAGGTTCTGTCGAGATGTTTGTCCTTTTGTTCTTCGTGCTGATGGCGCGCGCCGCTTATGGAGACGTGAGCTATTCTTTCCCGGAGGAGATGAAACGCGGATCTGTGATTGGGAATATAGCAAAGGATCTCGGGCTCGATGTGAACAGACTGTCATCTCGTAAGGCTCGCATTGATACTGAAGGTAACAGAAAACGATTCTGTGACATTAATCTGAACACTGGAGAACTGACCGTAGCGGAGAGGATCGACAGAGAGGAGATTTGTAATGAGGGGCTTTCATGTGTTCTTGATTTTGAATTAGTTCTAGAACACCCATTAGAGATCCACCGTGTCACAATACAAATACAAGATATTAACGATAACACGCCAGCATTTCCTAAAGATACAATAAAGCTTGAGATAAGTGAGAATGCTGTGAAAGGCGCTCGGTTCCGCGTGAATGAGGCTCATGATGGGGACATAGGAAAGAACGGAGTACAAAGCTATTCGATTGAAAATAATAATAATTTCCTTTTATCTGTAAGTACGAAGGCGGATGGTGGCAAAAATATTGAGTTAGTGTTAGACAAAGAGTTAGACCGTGAGCAGCAGAAAGAGGTGACTTTAATTCTCACTGCGGTAGACGGCGGGACTCCACCGAGATCAGGGACTGTAGCCATACACGTCACTGTGCTGGATGCTAATGATAATGCTCCAGTCTTTAGTCAGGCCGTCTATAAAGTCAGTCTGCCTGAAAATGCTCCTGTAGATACTGTAGTGGTGACAGTGAGCGCTACTGATGCTGACGAGGGACAAAATGGAGAAGTGACCTATGAGTTCAGTCGAATTTCGAGAATTGCAAACGCACTATTTGCTCTAGATCAAAGCAAGGGGGAGATTAAAGTTAAAGGCCTCGTTGATTTTGAGATGGCATTAAGGTATGAAATGCTTATTGAGGGAAAGGATGGGTCTGGTCTTTCTTCGGACACTAAAGTAATTATAGAAATTACAGATGTTAATGACAATGCCCCCATTATAGTGATCAAGTCTTTGAATAGTCCCGTTCCTGAGAACGCGTTACCCGGTACAGAGGTTGGCATCATTAATGTGCAGGACAGAGACTCTGAGAATAACGGACAGGTGCGCTGCTCCATTCAGCAGAACGTCCCATTTAAACTCGTACCTTCGATCAAAAATTACTATTCTCTGGTGAGCACAGGTGAATTAGACCGCGAGCTGCTCTCTGATTATAATATTACAATCACTGCTACTGATGAGGGCTCTCCGCCTTTATCTTCCACTAAGAATATTCACTTGACTGTCGCTGACGTGAATGATAATCCACCTGTATTTGAGGAGCAGAATTACAGAGCTCATGTGCAAGAAAATAACAAACCGGGCTCCTCTATTTGTTCAGTATCAGCTACAGACCCGGACTGGAGACAGAATGGCACTGTAGTTTATTCTCTGCTGTCCTCTGATGTCAATGGCGCACCGGTGTCCTCCTTTTTATCCATTAACGGAGACACCGGGGTCATTCATGCCGTGAGATCGTTTGATTACGAACAGATGAAGAGTTTCAAAGTGCTCGCGTTAGCCAGAGACAACGGCTCTCCTCCTCTGAGCAGTAACGTGACCGTGAGCGTCTTCATATCGGATGAGAATGACAACTCCCCTCAGATATTATACCCCTCTCCGGAAGGAAACTCCTTCATGACCGAGATGGTCCCCAAAGCTGCGCAGGCGGGCTCCCTGGTCTCCAAGGTGATCGCCGTGGACGCGGATTCTGGACAGAACGCGTGGCTCTCGTATCACATTATTAAAGCGACTGATCCGGGACTTTTCACTATCGGTGTCCACAGCGGGGAGATCAGGACGCAGCGGGACATTTCTGAATCTGACAGCATGAAACAGAACCTTATTGTGTCCGTGAGAGATAACGGACAGCCCTCTCTCTCGGCCACGTGCGCGTTGTATTTACTCATATCAGATAACTTGGCTGAAGTCCCAGAACTGAAAGACATGTCTCATGACGAGAGCAGCTCCAGACTGACGTTTTATTTGATCATCGCGCTGGTGTCCGTTTCCACTTTCTTCCTGACCTTCATCATCATCATCCTGGCCGTGAGGTTTTGTCGCAGGAGAAAGCCCAGACTGTTGTTTGATGGAGCTGTAGCCATTCCCAGCGCGTATCTCCTCCAAATTACGCAGAGGTGGAGGGCGCGGGAACTCTCCGCAGCGCTTACAATTATGACGCATACCTGACCACGGGCTCGCGCACTAGTGACTTCAAGTTCGTCAGGTCTTATAATGAGGGCACACTGACTGCTGACCTGACTCTGAAGAAGACTCAGTCCGCTGTGGATGATCTTGAGGGACTCGATGCGGAAATGATCGACTCGTTTCAGGTAGGACTGACAAAGTTTGTTCTTATATAAATAAATAATTAATATTGTATATATATATATATATCGAATAAGCTCTCTATATAATTCTATAAAACTATTTATATTCAAATGCTTTTTGTAGATAAGAAAATTTTTGAGGGTTAGATTCAGGTCTGAAAAGTAGCTAAATATGTGGACTGGTTTCACTTATTCAAGTGCTTAGATTTGTATACATAGTCCTTAGTTCAATTAGGACATTTTGTAAGTTTTATAAACATGCTTTAAAAACCATTGCTGGTTGCATCTTGTTGTTGTTGTTGTTATTCTATAATCTTTGTAAATAATGGCAAAATCCCACAAATTAATTGGATCAATGCTTGATACCTTGACAAGGCACATTTGACTGTGTTTGGGGATTAAACAGAATTTCAGTAAAATTGTGATCATTTACTGCTGGATAGAAAGTTTAGTAGGAATCAGGCATACTTCTTTGTACTGTCCATGGTGCTCAGAGGCAGTGTCTGAGTGCCCCTGTCCTTTTGTTTAGTTTTCTTTATAGGCTATTACAGTAGTCCTGTCCATTTACAGTAGTGTTGTTTGATAAATGCCTTATAGAAATTGAGCTTAGCTGGTCTTTTAACGTTCTGAGAGAATGTTTGGTTGTGTCAGGCCTTTGGCCCTCACTGAAATAAAATGGTCAACTAAAAAACAAAATGTTTTTTATTTCAAATCATGTTGTGGATTTAACGTTACCATGAGAACCTATGCCTGGACTATGGCTAGACCAACAAATCTTTTAGACTTTTAAGGTATGAAATGTTTAAATTTGTGTTCTTTAGATTAGTGCTCCAGTGAACATGAGTGATTGTCTCCCAAGGACATAGTTATCATCAGTCTATAAAAATACCTCTGGATTATTAGGAACATAAATACTTGTACTGTGTTTAACTGCCTTCACCTTCAGAACTGCCTTAATTTTCTGGCATTGATTCTTCATTGTTCTATTTAAGATTTATTTAGAACTGTTGGCCCATATTGAGCAAGTTTAGTGAATACTGTTGCATGTTCATTGTGATTTACGGATTCACATGTCAGTAACTGAGCTCCTGTTCCATTGACATTGTATAAATTGATGCTCTTTTAGCTGTTTAAAAATCTGTCTGATGACAGTTTTTCTCAATTGATTTACAGTCCAAACTCATTGTCATGTTCTCAAAACAGAAACCAATCTGAAATGATTGTAATTGTCCTGACGGTTTGTGCATTATCCTTAATTTAATTCAAATTACAGAATCACATGCATGGTGGTCATAACAGTATGGACATGGTCAGAAATGTTGCTCACAGTAGTTCATACAGCCAACCAAAACTTTAATATATCAGAAAAAAAACAAAAAACAATTGCAGTTCTTTTTAAAGTTTACAAGAAAACAATCCCCACACCATTACACCACCACCACCAGCCTGCACAGTGGTAACAAGGCATGATGGATCCATGTTCTCATTCTGTTTACAGATAAATTCTGACTCTACCATCTGAATGTCTCACTACAGAAATCGAGACAAAATCAGACCAGGCAACATTTTCCAAAGTCTTCAACTGTCCTTTTTTTAGTTACTAATATGTACCTTTTTTTCCTGCATTTATAGTGGAGATGAGTGGTACCCCAGTGTACCTTTTCTGTTGTAGCCCATCACAGCTATCAAGATTGCAAAATGTATAAAAGGACAAATGCTTTGCTGCATACAAAAGAAAATAAGAGTGGAAAAGGAAGAGTCAAAGAGTGCTCTTCTAGAAGATAGAGAATCAGTCGGCCCATTCTCCTCTGACCTCTAGCATCAACAGAGGCATTTAGATGGTATATGAGGAGGAGATGGAGCATACTGGATGTTGAGGATGTAGGAACACCATTCTTTGTAAACCCTAGAAATGGTTTTAGTGTGAAAATCCCAGTAACTGAGCAGATTGTGAAATAGGAAGACCAGCCCGTCTGGCACCATGAGAACCATGATAGGGTACAGAAATTTCAAATTAAATCAGAGCCACCATTCCCATTCTGACATTCAATTATGGAGTTCAGGAGATTCAGTCAATATGACCAGGACCACACCCCTAAATGCATTGAAGCAACTGCCATGTCCATTGGTTGATTAGATAATTGCATTGTCAATGCTGAAACACAGAAAGGTCTATCCTAATAATCTCTTTAGTGAAATGTATTTTCACATATATATCATGATTTTATTTTAGCGAAATTTTAGTTTTTGGGATTGTATTTAATTTCAAGTTAATTTTCTAATTATACTGTTTTGAGTAGTCCACATTTCAGAATGGTGTTCCTTCCAGCAAGTTTGTGATTATTGATATTTGATACTGCAGTTCTGTATTTCTCTGATCAATGAGTAATTACTGTGAGTCCATTTGAAAGATTTCTCTGCACTTATTGTTTTGTCATGCATGACTTGTGAAAATATATGCTTAAATGCTGATTAAATTCTTTGTTTAATGTAGAAATAACTGAGTCTCTATTTTTCATTGATTTAGTGTCTGAGTTCACATTTTGAATATTTTGATTCATTTTATTTGGTCCTCTGGCCCAGTTCTAAACGCATATAATATAATCTTTTATAAAATGTGAATCTTTACACTTGAAACCAGAATGGCAGTGTCGACTGCTTATAATTCACTGCAGTTTATCTCTATATTCCATGTTTTTACAAACAGGTGCAACAAAATTGAGCTAAGTTTTCTCTTTTTATGGATTTTAAACCAGTGTTCAGTGAAATATCTAGTTTCGCCATTTGTTGTCAGAACTATTGTTGGTTTAAGTTAAAATGGTAAGTAACTTGTAGTGTTAAAATGACATTCATTAAAATAAAAATCCACCTTGTTAATACATTCAAGAAATGGACTTAATAAATAGAAACCCAAGATCTCAGCTGTATCTGAAACACATAAGTAAAAAAATAAGCAATGCTGTGCATAAATTTGTATATTCACCAAAGTTAAAGTCAGTCATTGAGTTGTTTTAAACAATATGCTTACAAAATTTTTTATAACATTTAAATAAAGTGTTCTTCAATGATCAAAAATGACTTGATTGAATATGACTGACAGTTTTCAATTTAGAAAGGACAAAATTTTTTTAAAACTATTAAAAATAGCCAACCTATATTTGTATTTTATTTGACTGTTTTAAAGATAGATGTGGGTCATTCAGATGCAGTTTTATATCAATATTTATTTTTATATTTCTGCATTTGGTATATTTCTGTCATCTGTTAATGGTTGATTAATGATATGTTGCATGAATCATGTTTTTATAATAGTTGAAAAGGGTAGTCAATATCTAAAATTTTGGATTTACAAAAGGTTAAAGTTGTTTGATGGTGATCTAGTGAGGAAATAAATAAATGTAATTCTGAAAGATATCATCATTGAATGTATTTTAAACAAATGATCTAATATTAGCTTGAGCCCTGTTGGATAAATAGACTGCTATTTTGATGAAGTAGTTTTGTGTTTTTCAAAAATTGAATATTGAGCTTATGGGAAGGGTCTGTAAGTTCCAGTGAAATGCATTTATTTTCATTACAGCTGAATTTGGAAATTGCATAGAGCAGCTTATTTTTTTTTTTTTTTTTTTTGTTTTTGATCAATGCGTTACTGAATACTCTGGCATTATGCAGAGGGAAACACTTAACTGTTTAGCCAACATAAATGTGTTTAGTTGTATTTATCTCTTGAGTGAATACATTCATTTGCTTGTTGTCAAATTTACAGAACAACTGTTAATACATATACCATTTCAGTGTGCATTCCAAGCCTGTTATATGGCAAGAAATTCAACTGCAATATGCCACTTTGCTATTGGCAATTGAATGAAAAATACTTGGATATTTTTAAAGTAAGGAATCTGATATTTTGTTCTGATGACTAATTAGTTTTTCTGTACATCAGAATATCTGTGCATTGAAAATGTTTATTTAATTAGAGTAGAGAATACATCATATCAATGTCTTCAGGTTATTTGCTTTTAAAAGCCATGCATATGTCAAAGCTTTTTAAACTGTTTTAGTTTGGTTAGAAATGGCATAAGGCAAGGTGCTACAATGTCAACATTAGGCTCTTCTTGTTTCCTTTTGACCCTTTGTAGCTATAAATCTTTATCCTGCAGAAACCTATTTTTTAGGGACTTTTTTTTTTTTAAACATAGGAACATAGATAATACATTGTCGTCCCAGGACAAAAACCCCTGTCAGGAATGTTGCAATGCTGAGACCAACATAAAATCTATCAATCACTTAATCCTGTCAAAGAAATATGATATTATGCAGTTTCTTACTTTTAACTCACAGTGTCGCTGTTGACCTGTAAAACCATGTGTGTGTTCAGGACACATCTCTCCACCCTGATTCTGATGTCACACTCAGGGCTTCAAGCTCGTCTCATTATAGAAAATCATCGACGGAGACTCTCATATACTGTACTTCTGTCTACAGTTTTATATTTATGTTTTCCATTTACATGCTGATTGTTTATTGCGGATTTCCTGGATTTAATGTCTTGAAGCGTTTCAAAGGTTCATCGTTGCTGTCGAGATGTTTGTGCTTTTGTTCTTCGTGCTGATGGCGCGCGCCGCTTATGGAGACGTGAGCTATTCTTTCCCGGAGGAGATGAAACGCGGATCTGTGATTGGGAATATAGCAAAGGATCTCGGGCTCGATGTGAACAAACTGTCATCTCGTAAGGCTCGCGTTGATACTGAAGGTAACAGAAAACGATTCTGTGACATTAATCTGAACACTGGAGAACTGACCGTAGCGGAGAGGATCGACAGAGAAGAGATTTGTGGAAGGAAAGCTTCATGCGTTATTAAACTGGAGCTCGTGTTGGAAAATCCTTTTGAGCTACATCGATTTATTCTCAATATTGAGGACATAAATGATAATTTCCACAGTTCAAACAAAGATGTAATAAAATTTGAAATACAGGAATCAGCGGTCAAAGGATCTCGTTTTTTATTAGATGAGGCCCATGATGCGGATATTGGTCTGAATTCAGTTCAGTCATATACACTTTAAAACAATGAACACTTTCTTCTGAGCTGTTAACGCGTGCAAAAAAATAGAAAATATGGCGAGCTAGTTCTTAATAAAGAGTTAGACCGCGAGCAGCAGAAAGAGGTGACTTTAATTCTCACTGCGGTAGACGGCGGGACTCCACCGAGATCAGGGACTGTAGCCATACACGTCACTGTGCTGGATGCTAATGATAATGCTCCAGTCTTTAGTCAGGCCGTCTATAAAGTCAGTCTGCCTGAAAATGCTCCTGTAGATACTGTAGTGGTGACAGTGAGCGCTACTGATGCTGACGAGGGACAAAATGGAGAAGTGGCCTATGAATTTGGTCATTTATCAGAAAATCTTCTAGACATGTTTTCTCTCGATTCAAAATAATGGAAGATTAACTTTAATAGGACTCATTGATTATGAGGAGGAGAGTTTAATTGAACTCCCAATTCAAGCCAAAGATGGTCTTGGGTTGGTAGTCATTGTACTGCTGTAATAGATGTTATCTGATGTCAATGACAATGCCCCCACGATAATGACTAAATCTGTTAAAATAGTCCATTCCCGAGAACGCGTTACCCGGTACAGAGGTTGGCATCATTAATGTGCAGGACAGAGACTCTGAGAATAACGGACAGGTGCGCTGCTCCATTCAGCAGAACGTCCCATTTAAACTCGTACCTTCGATCAAAAATTACTATTCTCTGGTGAGCACAGGTGAATTAGACCGCGAGCTGCTCTCTGATTATAATATTACAATCACTGCTACTGATGAGGGCTCTCCGCCTTTATCTTCCACTAAGAATATTCACTTGACTGTCGCTGACGTGAATGATAATCCACCTGTATTTGAGGAGCAGAATTACAGAGCTCATGTGCAAGAAAATAACAAACCGGGCTCCTCTATTTGTTCAGTATCAGCTACAGACCCGGACTGGAGACAGAATGGCACTGTAGTTTATTCTCTGCTGTCCTCTGATGTCAATGGCGCACCGGTGTCCTCCTTTTTATCCATTAACGGAGACACCGGGGTCATTCATGCCGTGAGATCGTTTGATTACGAACAGATGAAGAGTTTCAAAGTGCTCGCGTTAGCCAGAGACAACGGCTCTCCTCCTCTGAGCAGTAACGTGACCGTGAGCGTCTTCATATCGGATGAGAATGACAACTCCCCTCAGATATTATACCCCTCTCCGGAAGGAAACTCCTTCATGACCGAGATGGTCCCCAAAGCTGCGCAGGCGGGCTCCCTGGTCTCCAAGGTGATCGCCGTGGACGCGGATTCTGGACAGAACGCGTGGCTCTCGTATCACATTATTAAAGCGACTGATCCGGGACTTTTCACTATCGGTGTCCACAGCGGGAGATCAGGACGCAGCAGGACATTTCTGAATCTGACAGCATGAAACAGAACCTTATTGTGTCCGTGAGAGATAACGGACAGCCCTCTCTCTCGGCCACGTGCGCGTTGTATTTACTCATATCAGATAACTTGGCTGAAGTCCCAGAACTGAAAGACATGTCTCATGAGGAGAGCAGCTCCAGACTGACGTTTTATTTGATCATCGCGCTGGTGTCCGTTTCCACTTTCTTCCTGACCTTCATCATCATCATCCTGGCCGTGAGGTTTTGTCGCAGGAGAAAGCCCAGACTGTTGTTTGATGGAGCTGTAGCCATTCCCAGCGCGTATCTCCCTCCAAATTACGCAGAGGTGGAGGCGCGGGAACTCTCCGCAGCGCTTACAATTATGACGCATACCTGACCACGGGCTCGCGCACTAGTGACTTCAAGTTCGTCAGGTCTTATAATGAGGGCACACTGACTGCTGACCTGACTCTGAAGAAGACTCAGTCCGCTGTGGATGATCTTGAGGGACTCGATGCGGAAATGATCGACTCGTTTCAGGTAGGACTAACGAAGGATTTTTTGTTCTTCAATATTTATTTGTGTTCTGTATTGACTGCTTTCATTGGCATAGACTTTAACATTTTAGAGGTCTGTTTGAAGTCTGAAAAGTAACTATTTCAAGTACTATTTTTATAAAATATTTTATTGCACAAGCAAGTTATTTTTTCTATAACTGTTGTAAAACAGGGGCAGATTGTTTGTTATTAGACACGTTTTTCAAAAAAATAATTGGTTTGAAAGGATTTCAGAAATTTAACAATTGCGTTTAAGTGGCTGAAACTCATGCAATATGATCCTATACTGTGTGAATAGTAGATGAGTTTCTCTGTAGTTTAATTCACTTTTTGTCTTCATCTTGTCTTTAAAAACATGTATAGAATAGTAAGTTAGATGAAAGGGCATATCTCTGTTTGCTGTCCGTGGTGCTGTACAGGCAGTGTCTGCTGCTGGTGGGGTTTTGATCTATACTGTGTGCAGTCGTGTTTTTTTATGAATAGATAGTCTTGAAACTCAAGCTTGTTCTTTTGTATATTCTACGAGAATGTTTGGTTGTTCTGGGCCTTTGATATTGTGAAGTAATTTCACGTGTTTCAGCGTGTCTTCACCGCAGTGTATCCACGTTTTGCCATTATTGTCAGAGTTATTAGAGTTTCCTATTTAACTCTGTGTTGTTGTTTACCAGTGCACCGTTGGCATTCACATTGTTTTCGTCACTCGTTCATGACGTCATAGGACTGACATCACAGTTCGATGATGTTGAGCGGTTACATCACTTTTTGCCTTTATTATATTGATCATGAACTAGAGTCAATCATTTGCGTTGTCTTGTACAACTGTATTCTTTATAGATTGGTCAAATTTGTGTTCTTGAAGGAGGGACATGAGGGACTCTTCAAATTAGACAAATACTCTATTTAGAAAGAAAAATGCACATGGACTGGGTTTACAGATTTAATGTGTATATGTCATTTCATTGACTGCTTTCATTGGCATGCTCTTTAAAATAACAAGACCACGCGCTCATTTTAGTGCTTTTAGACACATGAATGTGTGAGGTTCAGTTTAAACTCTGAAATACAGATAAATAGTCTAATTTATGTTTAGAATTTTCTTCTCATGTATGATCAGTTGTAATTCATGTATCATGTTTCACAAGTCGTGTTACTATTGAGTTAATTACTTCTATTCAAAGAGCTTACAGTTGGCCTATGTTGGTGACACTTTAAAGCAAAATCTGAAACTGACTTGTTCTTTTTCTCGTTTTGTTAAGCGCATTTTGTCGTTTTTTGTGCGGGCCTGTTGATTTGAATGTTTGTAATCGAATCTATGACAAATATTGCTGATTTATGTAATTTTGCGTTCCTCACATCGACATCCTTTATTGGAAATCCGTCTCTTAATAACAATTCAATCCTGATGTCATCAATGTTTAAATGTCATTTAAGCAGGAATGGAAACAGCATTGATCAGGTTTTATTGTTGCTGTCAGTGGTGATGCATCCGCATTTATTCTTGGAGTTTGGTTTTTGCTCCTGAAAAAAAAAATGCTATGTCCTATTTTGTTTATTAGTAGTACCTTAAGTGTGTGTGTGTGTGTGTGTGTGTGTGTGTGTGTGTGTTAATCCCCAATCTTCAGTGAATGTCGCTGCTAGTTCTTACTTTTCAAAATAATTCATTATATGCCAAGTTCGGAGTTACATTCTGTCAGGGATTAAAAATATATATCATGCAGTTTCTTCTTTTAACTCACAGTGTCGCTGTTCACCTGCAAAACCATGTGTGTGTTCAGGACACATCTCTCCACCCTGATTCTGATGTCATACTCAGGGCTTCAAGCTCGTCTCATTATAGAAAATCATCGACGGAGACTCTCATATACTGTACTTCTGTCTACAGTTCTACATCTAGGTTTACATTTATGTTTTCCATTTACATGTAGTATATTATTGCGTTCCTGGATTTAATTCATTGGGCATTTCAAAGGTTCATCGTTGCTGTCGAGATGTTTGTCCTTTTGTTCTTCGTGCTGATGGCGCGCGCCGCTTATGGAGACGTGAGCTATTCTTTCCCGGAGGAGATGAAACGCGGATCTGTGATTGGGAATATAGCAAAGGATCTCGGGCTCGATGTGAACAGACTGTCATCTCGTAAGGCTCGCATTGATACTGAAGGTAACAGAAAACGATTCTGTGACATTAATCTGAACACTGGAGAACTGACCGTAGCGGAGAGGATCGACAGAGAGGAGATTTGTGGAGAAAGGATTTCTTGTGTTCTAAAATTTGAGTTCATGCTCGAGGATCCCTTAGAGCTGCACCGTGTTTCAGTTCAAATTCAGGATATTAACGACAATCCGCCTGTTTTCTCAAAGGATTTGATCACATTTGAAATTAGAGAGTCTGCCGATCGAGGTACGCGCTATCGCTTGAATTCGGCTCATGATGTTGATGTGGGACAGAATGCAGTTCAGAAATACAATCTACAAAAAAATGATAATTTTCAACTGGCTGTTAATTCAAATGTAGACGGAGAAAAGAATTTGGAACTACTGCTAGAGAGAGAGTTAGACCGCGAGCAGCAGAAAGAGGTGACTTTAATTCTCACTGCGGTAGACGGCGGGACTCCACCGAGATCAGGGACTGTAGCCATACACGTCACTGTGCTGGATGCTAATGATAATGCTCCAGTCTTTAGTCAGGCCGTCTATAAAGTCAGTCTGCCTGAAAATGCTCCTGTAGATACTGTAGTGGTGACAGTGAGCGCTACTGATGCTGACGAGGGACAAAATGGAGAAGTGACCTATGAATTTGGTCGTATTTCTGACAGAGCTAGAAAGCTGTTCTCGTTGGATACACATACAGGAGACATTCGAGTAACAGGTGCACTTGATTTCGAGGACGAAGCTGTTTATGAATTACGTGTTGAAGGGAAAGATGGATTTGGTTTATCCAGTGACGCTAAAGTTGTAATTCAACTTACAGATGTTAATGACAATGCTCCTGAGATACGTTTGAAGTCTTTGCGTAGTCCCGTTCCCGAGAACGCGTTACCCGGTACAGAGGTTGGCATCATTAATGTGCAGGACAGAGACTCTGAGAATAACGGACAGGTGCGCTGCTCCATTCAGCAGAACGTCCCATTTAAACTCGTACCTTCGATCAAAAATTACTATTCTCTGGTGAGCACAGGTGAATTAGACCGCGAGCTGCTCTCTGATTATAATATTACAATCACTGCTACTGATGAGGGCTCTCCGCCTTTATCTTCCACTAAGAATATTCACTTGACTGTCGCTGACGTGAATGATAATCCACCTGTATTTGAGGAGCAGAATTACAGAGCTCATGTGCAAGAAAATAACAAACCGGGCTCCTCTATTTGTTCAGTATCAGCTACAGACCCGGACTGGAGACAGAATGGCACTGTAGTTTATTCTCTGCTGTCCTCTGATGTCAATGGCGCACCGGTGTCCTCCTTTTTATCCATTAACGGAGACACCGGGGTCATTCATGCCGTGAGATCGTTTGATTACGAACAGATGAAGAGTTTCAAAGTGCTCGCGTTAGCCAGAGACAACGGCTCTCCTCCTCTGAGCAGTAACGTGACCGTGAGCGTCTTCATATCGGATGAGAATGACAACTCCCCTCAGATATTATACCTCTCTCCGGAAGGAAACTCCTTCATGACCGAGATGGTCCCCCAAAAAGCTGCGCAGGCGGGCTCCCTGGTCTCCAAGGTGATCGCCGTGGACGCGGACTCTGGACAGAACGCGTGGCTCTCGTATCACATTATTAAAGCGACTGATCCGGGACTTTTCACTATCGGTGTCCACAGCGGGGAGATCAGGACGCAGCGGGACATTTCTGAATCTGACAGCATGAAACAGAACCTTATTGTGTCCGTGAGAGATAACGGACAGCCCTCTCTCTCGGCCACGTGCGCGTTGTATTTACTCATATCAGATAACTTGGCTGAAGTCCCAGAACTGAAAGACATGTCTCATGACGAGAGCAGCTCCAGACTGACGTTTTATTTGATCATCGCGCTGGTGTCCGTTTCCACTTTCTTCCTGACCTTCATCATCATCATCCTGGCCGTGAGGTTTTGTCGCAGGAGAAAGCCCAGACTGTTGTTTGATGGAGCTGTAGCCATTCCCAGCGCGTATCTCCCTCCAAATTACGCAGAGGTGGAGGGCGCGGGAACTCTGCGCAGCGCTTACAATTATGACGCATACCTGACCACGGGCTCGCGCACTAGTGACTTCAAGTTCGTCAGGTCTTATAATGAGGGCACACTGACTGCTGACCTGACTCTGAAGAAGACTCAGTCCGCTGTGGATGATCTTGAGGGACTCGATGCGGAAATGAGTGACTCGTTTCAGGTAGGACTGACTTTAATTTTTTTTGTGGATTTAAATTAAGTGTGTGTGTGTGTGTGTGTGTGTGTGTGTGTGTGTGTGTGTGTGTGTGTGTGTGTGTGTGTGTGTGTGTGTGTGGTTATTTACACTACCGGTTTTTTTTTTTTTTTTTTTTTTTGGTTTTTTGTTCTTGGAATATCACGTGACTTTCAAATGCTTTACTATAGACATCAAATCGTTCAAGGTCAGTTCAAGAAGCTGCATTTAAGTGATTTTTTATTTATTTATTTATTTATTTTTTAGCAGTTGTAAGTCATTTGGCCTCATTCACAAATCGACGTGTTTTTTGTTTTGTTTATTTGCTTATTTGGTTTTATTTTTTATCATTATAATTTTTTTTTTTTTAATTAATTTATTTATTTTTTTTTGCACAAGCTACTGTTTTTGGTTAAAAGCGGTAACATTTGTTAGTAATCTTTTACATTTTTCGAAGGACTTGTTGAGTTTGTGATGAGTTTGTGATACTTTAAGCAGTTTTTCGTTTCTTTTAAGTATTGTTTACGCAGTTAAAGTTCCCTCAAAAGAAAACAGCACCCTCAGTTGATTCTCTAATAATAGCATACTGGAGAAACAGATCTGGGCCCGTTTCAGAAAGGCAGTTAAGTGAAAACTCTAAGTATGTTAACCCTGAAATGAGGGGAACTCTGGGTTTTCTGTTTCAGAATGGGAGGTATGTTAAACCAGAGAAAGCAGGGTAAGTCAAGGTAACTTATACTCAGAGTCAGTTACCATGGTGCACCTAACCTGGTCGTGGGAGCAGGTTTTCTTTAAGTAAACCCAGAGTTTCTTTTGGTCTCCTCTCCTTTTTTAAAGTGCCAGTGGTGTTTTAATTAATTAATTAATTAATTAATTAATTAATTAATTAATTAATTAATTAATTAATTCATTCATTCATTCATTCATTCATTCATTCATTCATTCTACAAATGCTTTTCATAGTGAGTATTTTTTTCTTACCCTATTGGCAGATAATTTGCAAAATAAGACGAATGCACTTAAATTAAGTTTCCCCAGGAAACAAGACTAAATACTTATGCACTTTTTCTTATTTAGGCCAAGAAAATGCACATTGATTTAAGAATCTTTATATATTTTGACTGGAAGTTAGCCAGGTAAAACCCAGACAACTTCCAGTAAATTTAGATTTGCTCTGCTAGTTAGTCTGGCAAAGAGCCCATTCAAGCCCATTTCTAATCCTCGAAATCGCGGCACCAATCAGAAAGCGTTGGGGCGGGCTTTACACGATGCGACAGCGCAGCGACGGTGAAGCAGATTTTGTACATTACAAAGATGGATGCCGCCGTGGGACATCACTCGTTCGAATCAGCTATCGTGTCTGTTTTAAGCGATTTAAACTCTGAGAATTGCTGTCAGAGTCTCAGATGTTTCTCCGTCGCTCTGCATACGTCATCTCCTTCATCGCTCTGATTGGTTTTAGGTCTATCCAATTGCGCCCAGAGGCATTTGAGTGACGTCCGTTGGTGACGCCCCTTTGGAAATGATTTGTCTATGAAGCTTTGCCAGACCATAACTCGGTTACTACTGAGAATGGTATGGTTTTAACCAGGCTAACTGGAAGTAACAAGACAAAAGAAAAGCATTTTATTATTTTTAATTTTTATTTATTTATTTATTTTATTTATTTATTTATTTATTTTTTTTGCAGTACAGGTACATTCCTTCACAGGGCACTGTCAAAATGACAAAAAATATCATCCTATAGACGAGGAGGCTGCAATAATTTGTAGGGCGTTACATTCATGTCAGGAGAGGATTTTTTTTTTTTTTTGCTTGCTATATCCACATGTATATTTATTTGAGCAGTGCCATGTTTTAATGATAGTTTTCTATATAATATCAGGAATGCAGAGCATATTAGTGAGGAAAGTTTGCCTCATTCTCACGTGAGCTCTTTCTGAATATGTGTGTGTTGTTTCCTGGGCACAAACCCATGAGAGCCTCAAAGAGGAGTTTCACAGGACTGCAGGTCAGTGGTGTAGAAATCAGGTTAAATGACGAGCATGTGATATCTTGTTGCGACCTCTGGAAGTAACCTAATAATTAGAATTTCCTTTTGGATTTCCAATGTGGTTGGAAGCATTGGTACACATATTCCATTCATCGCACCTTCCAAAAATGAAAAATGAAACAGATTACTATATGGAATGGAAGAATACCAGAAGGAAGGGTAGTCAGAGATATACACTCACCTAAAGTATTATTAGGAACACCATACTAATACTGTGTTTTACCGCCTTTTGCCTTCAGAACTGCCTTAATTCTATGTGGCATTGATTCAACAAGGTGCTGAAAGCATTCTTTAGAAATGTTGGCCCATATTGATAGGATAGCATCTTGCAGTTGATGGAGATTTGTGGGATGCACATCCAGGGCATGAAGCTCCCGTTCCACCACATCCTAAAGATGCTCTATTGGGTTGAGATCTGGTGACTGTGGGGGCCATTTTAGTACAGTGAACTCATTGTCATGTTCAAGAAACCAATTTGAAATGATTCGAGCTTTGTGACATGGTGCATTATCCTGCTGGAAGTAGCCATCAGAGAATGGGTACATGGTGGTCATAAAGGGATGGACATGGTCAGAAACAATGCTCAGGTAGGCCGTGGCATTTAAACGATGCCCAATTGGCACTAAGGGGCCTAAAGTGTGCCAAGAAAACATCCCCCACACCATTACACCACCACCACCAGCCTGCACAGTGGTAACAAGGCATGATGGATCCATGTTCTCATTCTGTTTACGCCAAATTCTGACTCTACCATCTGAATGTCTCAACAGAAAACGAGACTCATCAGACCAGGCAACATTTTTCCAGTCTTCAACTGTCCAATTTTGGTGAGCTCGTGCAAATTGTAGCCTCTTTTTCCTATTTGTAGCAGAGATGAGTGGTACCCAGTGGGGTCTTCTGCTGTTGTAGCCCATCCGCCTCAAGGTTGTGCGTGTTGTGGCTTCACAAGTGCTTTGCTGCATACCTCGGTTGTAACGAGTGGTTATTTCAGTCAAAGTTGCTCTTCTATCAGCTTGAATCAGTCGGCCCATTCTCCTCTGACCTCTAGCATCAACAAGGCATTTTCGCCCCACAGGACTGCATACTGGATGTTTTTCCCTTTTCACACCATTCTTTGTAAACCCTAGAAATGGTTGTCCGTGAAAATCCCAGTAACTGAGCAGATTGTGAAATACTCAGACCGGCCCGTCTGGCACCAACAACCATGCCACACTCAAAATTGCTTAAATCACCTTTCTTTCCCATTCTGACATTCAGTTTGGAGTTCAGGAGATTGTCTTGACTAGGACCACACCCCTAAATGCATCGAAGCAACTGCCATGTGATTGGTTGATTAGATAATTGCATTAATGAGAAATTGAACAGGTGTTCCTAATAATCCTTTAGGTGAGTGTATGCCATACACCACAGGTGTTAAATAAACACAAATTATTCACAATTTACTTTGTCATCTTTATTTGCTAAATACAAAAGCAACAGTTATTTTCTTTCCCCTATTTTAATATTCTGTTAATATTCTTCCTCATCTCCTCTTCATCTGTCAGTGGTGCTGGTGTTTGGCTGTTGGCCTGAGTAAAAGTCAAATGTTAATTTCATTACCTTAATTCAGAAATGTAACAGGTTGGATTAGAGAACATTATGTGAAAAGAGCATTCAACTATAAGGAAAAAGCTGCTGCACACTGAAAAAGACACTGAATGATATTTAATTAATATGTCAAATATTTGTAAAGTCATGAATCTTACACCCATTAACCTTTTTATGCTTAAAGCTTTACCTGATTAAATTATATTTTTATACTTCATTTGTTGCTGCTACCACATTCTTTTTCTTCTTTTTTGCCCGTGGGATACCATGAAAATTAATATTAGTTCAATAACTTACCGTTCTGCCAGTTTTCACTTCTGATATTATAACAGTGATTAAGAATTAAACTTATGTTTGACCCGGAAGTATGCGGATGTCTTTTTGTTGGGTGCTGTTGCCATGGTGAATCGTAATTTCAGAGCTCCGTTGATCATGGCTTTTCATAGTCGTGGTGCACGCACTTAACTCAGAGTCAGTCTACTCAGAGTTGATTGAACTATACCTCAATTCAGCTGTTCTGAAACTTAAAAGGCGAAGTTTCCCATCTCAGGGTAAGTCAACTCAGAGTTCAAGTTTAAACTCAGAGTTGGTTGAACCTCCTTATTGAAACAGGCCCCTGGCAAACGCTCGAGTGCGCATTTGTGCTTGTGCTCTGGAGATCTTATTTGCAAAGTGTTTTTACGGTGTTTAGCAATGTAGTCAATCACGGACGTATCTGTTGATCTGCTGAATGTACATTCAGAATTTGAATAAACATTTTGTTTTTAATGCTGCTAAAAAGACCAACTGCCACATTCATGCTGTAAAGTTTTAGAAGTGACAGCCACATTCACTGATGAGCCAAAACATTGACAAGACACAGGTGAAGCAAATAATGTTGATCATCTAATAATTAGAGAAATGGACTAGACAAAAAAATACATCAAAATAGATGTGCACTAAGCAATTTAAATGCAGATAACAGATTCATATATATTATTTTTTATTTTTTTATTTTTTTCTATCCAAATATAAATGCTGTTGAAATTATTTATAAAAATAATGACTTGTAAATCTCTAACTGTGCATTGCTGTCCTTGTTATGGTGGTGCTTAGGAGCCATTGCTTACATCTGCATTTGACTAGAGCACACTCACTAATTTCTGAAGGAACCTCTGTGATTTGATTCTGCAACCGTCCCTAATGTCAGTAATATTCTGTTGAGAGAAGTGTTTTGAACGTCATTTCAGTCTGATTGAAAATGGCATAGGGCAGGTTTTCCCTGTTGCTGTCCGTGGTGCTGCACTGGCATTTACTCTTAATGTTTGGATATTTTACTCTTGCATATTTGTAGCTCTCTATCCCTCCATGGCTTTATTATATAATGCATAGTGTGATTTGTTTATATCTCCCACTTCAGAAAATGTTGCAGTTTTTGCTTTACTAAACAATTACAAAATACAATACGTATAGATGTTAAATACCTGTGCAACGGCTGATCTTTGTATATTATAACACTTAATTCTGTCAGATATAAGAGTGTTGTGCAGTTTCTTCTTTTAACTCATAGTGTCGCTGTTGACCTGTAAAACCATGTGTGTGTTCAGGACACATCTCTCCACCCTGATTCTGATGTCATACTCAGGGCTTTCAGCTCGTCTCTTTACAGAATATCGTCTAGAGTGACAGAGAGACTGTATATCAGGCAATCAGTCTATTTTTCTAAATTTCTTAATTTTCTGTTTTATTTTTATATTTGTTGTTTATCTGGATATAATTTCTGCTCCGTTTATTAATCATTTGAAAGGTTCTGCGTTGCTTTCGAGATGTTTGTCCTTTTGTTCTTCGTGCTGATGGCGCGCGCCGCTTATGGAGACGTGAGCTATTCTTTCCCGGAGGAGATGAAACGCGGATCTGTGATTGGGAATATAGCAAAGGATCTCGGGCTCGATGTGAACAGACTGTCATCTCGTAAGGCTCGCATTGATACTGAAGGTAACAGAAAACGATTCTGTGACATTAATCTGAACACTGGAGAACTGACCGTAGCGGAGAGGATCGACAGAGAGGAGATTTGTGGAAGGAAAGCTTCATGCGTTATTAAACTGGAGCTCGTGCTGGAAAATCCTTTAGAGCTACATCGATTTATTCTCAATATTGAGGACATAAATGATAATTCACCACAGTTCAAACAAAGTGTAATAAAATTCGAAATTCGGGAATCAGCGGTCAAAGGATCTCGTTATTTATTAGATGAGGCCCATGATGCGGATATTGGTCTGAATTCAGTGCAGAATTATGTGTTACAGGACAATGAACACTTTCTTCTGAGTGTCCTAACGCGTGCAAACGGAAGAAAATATGGCGAGCTAGTTCTTAATAAAGAGTTAGACCGCGAGCAGCAGAAAGAGGTGACTTTAATTCTCACTGCGGTAGACGGCGGGACTCCACCGAGATCAGGGACTGTAGCCATACACGTCACTGTGCTGGATGCTAATGATAATGCTCCAGTCTTTAGTCAGGCCGTCTATAAAGTCAGTCTGCCTGAAAATGCTCCTGTAGATACTGTAGTGGTGACAGTGAGCGCTACTGATGCTGACGAGGGACAAAATGGAGAAGTGGCCTATGAATTTGGTCATTTATCAGAACGTCTTCTAGACATGTTTTCTCTCGATTCGTTGTCTGGAGAGATTAAACTAACAGGGCTCGTGGATTATGAGGAGGAGAGTTCAATTGAACTCCCAATTCAAGCTAAAGATGGTCAAGGGTTAGCCAGTCATTGTACAGTAATAATAGATGTTATTGATGTCAATGATAACGCCCCTATAATAATAGTAAAATCTCTTAGTGGCCCGATTCCCGAGAACGCGTTACCCGGTACAGAGGTTGGCATCATTAATGTGCAGGACAGAGACTCTGAGAATAACGGACAGGTGCGCTGCTCCATTCAGCAGAACGTCCCATTTAAACTCGTACCTTCGATCAAAAATTACTATTCTCTGGTGAGCACAGGTGAATTAGACCGCGAGCTGCTCTCTGATTATAATATTACAATCACTGCTACTGATGAGGGCTCTCCGCCTTTATCTTCCACTAAGAATATTCACTTGACTGTCGCTGACGTGAATGATAATCCACCTGTATTTGAGGAGCAGAATTACAGAGCTCATGTGCAAGAAAATAACAAACCGGGCTCCTCTATTTGTTCAGTATCAGCTACAGACCCGGACTGGAGACAGAATGGCACTGTAGTTTATTCTCTGCTGTCCTCTGATGTCAATGGCGCACCGGTGTCCTCCTTTTTATCCATTAACGGAGACACCGGGGTCATTCATGCCGTGAGATCGTTTGATTACGAACAGATGAAGAGTTTCAAAGTGCTCGCGTTAGCCAGAGACAACGGCTCTCCTCCTCTGAGCAGTAACGTGACCGTGAGCGTCTTCATATCGGATGAGAATGACAACTCCCCTCAGATATTATACCCCTCTCCGGAAGGAAACTCCTTCATGACCGAGATGGTCCCCAAAGCTGCGCAGGCGGGCTCCCTGGTCTCCAAGGTGATCGCAGTGGACGCGGATTCTGGACAGAACGCGTGGCTCTCGTATCACATTATTAAAGCGACTGATCCGGGACTTTTCACTATCGGTGTCCACAGCGGGGAGATCAGGACGCAGCGGGACATTTCTGAATCTGACAGCATGAAACAGAACCTTATTGTGTCCGTGAGAGATAACGGACAGCCCTCTCTCGGCCACGTGCGCGTTGTATTTACTCATATCAGATAACTTGGCTGAAGTCCCAGAACTGAAAGACATGTCTCATGACGAGAGCAGCTCCAGACTGACGTTTTATTTGATCATCGCGCTGGTGTCCGTTTCCACTTTCTTCCTGACCTTCATCATCATCATCCTGGCCGTGAGGTTTTGTCGCAGGAGAAAGCCCAGACTGTTGTTTGATGGAGCTGTAGCCATTCCCAGCGCGTATCTCCCTCCAAATTACGCAGAGGTGGAGGCGCGGGAACTCTCCGCAGCGCTTACAATTATGACGCATACCTGACCACGGGCTCGCGCACTAGTGACTTCAAGTTCGTCAGGTCTTATAATGAGGGCACACTGACTGCTGACCTGACTCTGAAGAAGACTCAGTCCGCTGTGGATGATCTTGAGGGACTCGATGCGGAAATGAGCGATTCCTTTCAGGTAGGACTGACATGTTTAAAAAAAGATTTCATATTTTTTTGTGTTCTGCTTTCAATGGCAAACGGCTCGGTTTAAAATAAAAATACCTGGCTCACTCAAGTGATCTTTGTAGACTTTAGAGGGTCGGTTTGAAGTCTGAAAAGCTATTTCAGTGTTTTCATAAAATAATTGATTTAATACACAAATCAATTATTATTATTTTTTATATAGAATTGTGTAATTCAGGGCCAAATTGTGCGAAATTTCTGAACATGCATATTGTTTGATATTAGGTTTTATGGGGATTTCAGAAATATTAGCAGCTGTTATGAAGTGGCTGTAACTCATGTAATGTGATCCCGTGCTGCTAGAATAGTTGGTGAGTTTCTCTATATTGAATTATCTCGTGTTTATATATATATATATATATATATATATATATATATATATATATATAGAATAGTAAGTTAGATGAAAGGGCATATCTCTGTTTGCTGTCCGTGGTGCTGTACAGGCAGTGTCTGCTGCTGGTGGGGTTTTGATCTATACTGTGTGCAGTCGTGTTTTTTTATGAATAGATAGTCTTGAAACTCAAGCTTGTTCTTTTTGTATATTCTACGAGAATGTTTGGTTGTTCTGGGCCTTTGATATTGTGAAGTAATTTCACGTGTTTCGCGTGTCTACCGCAGTGTATCCACGTTTTGCCATTATTGTCAGAGTTATTAGAGTTTCCTATTTAACTCTGTGTTGTTGTTTACCAGTGCACCGTTGGCATTCACATTGTTTTCGTCACTCGTTCATGACGTCATAGGACTGACATCACAGTTCGATGATGTTGAGCGGTTACATCACTTTTTGCCTTTATTATATTGATCATGAACTAGAGTCAATCATTTGCGTTGTCTTGTACAACTGTATTCTTTATAGATTGGTCAAATTTGTGTTCTTGAAGGAGGACACGAGGACTCTTCAAATTAGACAAATACTCTATTTAGAAAGAAAAATGCACATGGACTGGGTTTACAGATTTAATGTGTATATGTCATTTCATTGACTGCTTTCATTGGCATGCTCTTTAAAATAACAAGACCACGCGCTCATTTTAGTGCTTTTAGACACATGAATGTGTGAGGTTCAGTTTAAACTCTGAAATACAGATAAATAGTCTAATTTATGTTTAGAATTTTCTTCTCATGTATGATCAGTTGTAATTCATGTATCATGTTTCACAAGTCGTGTTACTATTGAGTTAATTACTTCTATTCAAAGAGCTTACAGTTGGCCTATGTTGGTGACACTTTAAAGCAAAATCTGAAACTGACTTGTTCTTTTTCTCGTTTTGTTAAGCGCATTTTGTCGTCGTTTTTGTGCGGGCCTGTTGATTTGAATGTTTGTAATCGAATCTATGACAAATATTGCTGATTTATGTAATTTTGCGTTCCTCACATCGACATCCTTTATTGGAAATCCGTCTCTTAATAACAATTCAATCCTGATGTCATCAATGTTTAAATGTCATTTAAGCAGGAATGGAAAGCGGCATTGATCAGGTTTTATTGTTGCTGTCAGTGGTGATGCATCCGCATTTATTCTTGGAGTTTGGGTTTTTTGCTCCTGAAAAAAAAAATGCTATGTCCTATTTTTTGTTTATTAGTAGTACCTTAAGTGTGTGTGTGTGTGTGTGTGTGTGTGTGTGTGTGTGTGTGTGTTAATCCCCAATCTTCAGTGAATGTCGCTGCTAGTTCTTTTTTTTTCAGAATAATTCATTATATGCCAAGTTCGATGTACATTCTGTCAGGGGGATTATATATATATATATATATATATATATATTATATATATATATATATATTATATATCATGATTTCTTCTTTTAACTCACAGTGTCGCTGTTGACCTGTAAAACCATGTGTGTGTTCAGTACACATCTCTCCACCCTGATTCTGATGTCATACTCAGGGCTTCAAGCTCGTCTCATTATAGAAAATCATCGACGGAGACTGCCTCATATACTGTACTTCTGTCTACAGTTCTACATTTATGTTTTCCATTTACATGTAGTATATTATTGCGTTCCTGGATTTAATGTCTTAAGCGTTTCAAATGTTCTGCGGTGCTGTCGAGATGTTTGTCCTTTTGTTCTTCGTGCTGATGGCGCGCGCCGCTTATGGAGACGTGAGCTATTCTTTCCCGGAGGAGATGAAACGCGGATCTGTGATTGGGAATATAGCAAAGGATCTCGGGCTCGATGTGAACAGACTGTCATCTCGTAAGGCTCGCATTGATACTGAAGGTAACAGAAAACGATTCTGTGACATTAATCTGAACACTGGAGAACTGACCGTAGCGGAGAGGATCGACAGAGAGGAGATTTGTGGAAGGAAAGCTTCATGCGTTATTAAACTGGAGCTCGTGCTGGAAAATCCTTTAGAGCTACATCGATTCATTCTCAATATCGAGGACATAAATGATAATTCACCACAGTTCACAGAGAGTGTTATTGAATTTGAAATACAGGAATCAGCGGACAAAGGATCTCGTTATTTATTAGATGAGGCCCATGATGCGGATATTGGTCTGAATTCAGTGCAGAATTATTTGTTGCAGGACAATGAACACTTTCTTCTGAGTGTCCTAACGCGTGCAAATGGAAGAAAATATGGCGAGCTAGTTCTTAATAAAGAGTTAGACCGCGAGCAGCAGAAAGAGGTGACTTTAATTCTCACTGCGGTAGACGGCGGGACTCCACCGAGATCAGGGACTGTAGCCATACACGTCACTGTGCTGGATGCTAATGATAATGCTCCAGTCTTTAGTCAGGCCGTCTATAAAGTCAGTCTGCCTGAAAATGCTCCTGTAGATACTGTAGTGGTGACAGTGAGCGCTACTGATGCTGACGAGGGACAAAATGGAGAAGTGACGTATGCATTTAGTCATTTATCCGAAATTACCCGGCAATTATTTGTCCTTGATGCAATTTCTGGAGAGATTAAACTAAAGGGACTCATGGATTATGAGGAGGAGAGTTCAATAGAACTGCCAATTCAAGCTAAAGATGGTCAAGGGTTAGCCAGTCATTGTACAGTAATAATAGATGTTATTGATGTCAATGATAACGCCCCTATAATAGTAATTAATTCTCTTAATAGTCCCGTTCCCGAGAACGCGTTACCCGGTACAGAGGTTGGCATCATTAATGTGCAGGACAGAGACTCTGAGAATAACGGACAGGTGCGCTGCTCCATTCAGCAGAACGTCCCATTTAAACTCGTACCTTCGATCAAAAATTACTATTCTCTGGTGAGCACAGGTGAATTAGACCGCGAGCTGCTCTCTGATTATAATATTACAATCACTGCTACTGATGAGGGCTCTCCGCCTTTATCTTCCACTAAGAATATTCACTTGACTGTCGCTGACGTGAATGATAATCCACCTGTATTTGAGGAGCAGAATTACAGAGCTCATGTGCAAGAAAATAACAAACCGGGCTCCTCTATTTGTTCAGTATCAGCTACAGACCCGGACTGGAGACAGAATGGCACTGTAGTTTATTCTCTGCTGTCCTCTGATGTCAATGGCACACCGGTGTCCTCCTTTTTATCCATTAACGGAGACACCGGGGTCATTCATGCCGTGAGATCGTTTGATTACGAACAGATGAAGAGTTTCAAAGTGCTCGCGTTAGCCAGAGACAACGGCTCTCCTCCTCTGAGCAGTAACGTGACCGTGAGCGTCTTCATATCGGATGAGAATGACAACTCCCCTCAGATATTATACCCCTCTCCGGAAGGAAACTCCTTCATGACCGAGATGATCCCCAAAGCTGCGCAGGCGGGCTCCCTGGTCTCCAAGGTGATCGCCGTGGACGCGGACTCTGGACAGAACGCGTGGCTCTCGTATCACATTATTAAAGCGACTGATCCGGGACTTTTCACTATCGGTGTCCACAGCGGGGAGATCAGGACAGCAGGACATTTCTGAATCTGACAGCATGAAACAGAACCTTATTGTGTCCGTGAGAGATAACGGACAGCCCTCTCTCTCGGCCACGTGCGCGTTGTATTTACTCATATCAGATAACTTGGCCGAAGTCCCAGAACTGAAAGACATGTCTCATGACGAGAGCAGCTCCAGACTGACGTTTTATTTGATCATCGCGCTGGTGTCCGTTTCCACTTTCTTCCTGACCTTCATCATCATCATCCTGGCCGTGAGGTTTTGTCGCAGGAGAAAGCCCAGACTGTTGTTTGATGGAGCTGTAGCCATTCCCAGCGCGTATCTCCTCCAAATTACGCAGAGGTGGAGGGGCGGGAACTCTCCGCAGCGCTTACAATTATGACGCATACCTGACCACGGGCTCGCGCACTAGTGACTTCAAGTTCGTCAGGTCTTATAATGAGAGCACACTGACTGCTGACCTGACTCTGAAGAAGACTCAGTCCGCTGTGGATGATCTTGAGGGACTCGATGCGGAAATGAGCGACTCGTTTCAGGTAGGACTAATATTTATTTATTGGACATTTTATTGTCTGTTCTTCCATATTAAATTGTCTTTCTGTAGTGCTTTCACTGACCACAAGAACACGTGACTCATTTAAGTGTCTTATATTAAACACATGAACATAACAAAAAATCTATTTGAAATCTGAAATGAGGATGCATTTGATTGGTTTATATTTTTATTTTATTTTATGTTTTATATTATTATTTTGTATTAAAATAAGGTTTAGTTTCGTTACAAAGAACACCCATGCGTATTCTTATTCGTGCAGAAGTCAGCTAATATTTTGGAAAGGCGCTATATTAACAGTAAGTGGCATGGCATCTTACGCACAGAAGCTTTGCAGCTGTTTCTAGTGGCACATCCGGTTGTCATTGGCATGCGCCGATGGATTGCGTCCTGAGCCACTGACATTGTTGCGGAGCATGTCGCTGTATGTTGTGGCACCACCGATATCGTATCCTCACAATGAACGAGATGCAGTCATTTGTGTTGAAAGTGGATTTTTTGCAACATGGCTAATTTTTTGTAATTATGATTCGTGAAGGACTTGCTGTGGACATAAGTGTCTTTTAAGTAATGGCAATCTTATATAAAACTATTTTAAAACATAGCCTGTATTGTTATGCTAAATGTGTATTTGCATTTTATTTGACAGTATTTTAAAAGATCACATGGCTCATTCAAGTGCTTTATGTTACACCCATGAGCAGTTTTGAGATGCAGTTTTAAATGTGAATAGATTCGTTGGAATATTATGCTTTTCTGTTGATGTTTGATGAATTGTAGGTTTCATGAATCACTGTGATTTTTATAAGAGGTGTTCGATCTTTTTGCCACTATGTTTTAAATTCAAATAGCTTAACGTTATTCACTGGTGATCTTTTGGGGACAGAAGTAAGTCTCGTTGACTAAGAGTTCTGTCATTTTAACATTTCATCTAATATTAGTGTCATGATAAACAGGCGGACGCGGACGTAAGTGAATCCAGATATGTTTATTAGTAGCAAACCACTGAAGAGGCACGGAAGGGACTGAAGAGAGACAGAAAAGGGCTTAACTGTAGCGGAGATCCAGGTGGTGTTGTCCAGGTGGAAGAAAGCGATCATGGAGATAATACTTGAACACAAGCAAGACGGAATAGGAACCACAAGCGTGGGAGTCGGGTTGTCTGAGACGAGACCGGACAGTGAGTGCAGGCTGAGGGCAACATTTAAGGGTGTTGGTGATTAGTGACAGGTGCTTCAGAACTCGAGTGATTGGGACCGTGTGGGAGGAGTGATTGAGTCTGGTGTGAGGGACATGGTTGGATCTGTGACAGTACCCCCCCCTCCACGGGCAGCTCCGGAGGACGCGGCGGACGGCAGCGGGGCCGGCCTCGACCTCGGGGTGCAGGACGAGAGGGGTTGTTGGCGTGGAATTCCCGTAGAAGGTCTGGGTCTAGGATATCGTCGCGGTTGACCCATGAACGCTCTTCAGGGCCAAACCCTTCCCAGTCTACTAGATACTGTAGTGCGCCGGCCCGTCGTCGAGAATCCAAGATAGAAGCGACTTTGTAGATGTCCTGGTCCGCCGGGTCCATGGGAGGAGGAGGAGGTACGGCCTCAGCACCAGACTCTGTGGAAGAAGGAAGAAGAGGTTTAGTGAAGGGCTTGAGAAGGGAAACGTGGAATGTTGGTGCAATTCTGTAGTGTGAGGGTAGTTGTAACCGGTATGTGACCTCATTAATCTGCCTCACCACCTTGAAAGGGCCTATAAAGCGGGGACTCAGCTTGCGACTGGGCAGCCGTAGGCGAATGTCCCTCGTCGACAACCAAACGAGTTGGCCAGGATGGTATTGAGGTGCCTGGCGACGTCGGCGGTCGGCTTGAGTCTTCTGCCTACGGACTGCCCTTTGCAGATGGACGTGAGCTGAGTTCCATACCCTCTCGCTCTCCTGGAACCAGTGATGGACTGATGGCACTTCCGTGGGCTCGCCTGACCAAGGAAACAACGGGGGTTGAAAACCTAGCAGACACTGAAAAGGTGTGAGGTGTGTGGAATCCTGCCGGAGTGAGTTTTGGGCGTACTCTGCCCACGGAAGAACCGGTTCCAGGTGTTCTGTTGGTGGCTACAATAGGACCTCAGATATCTCCCGATTTCCTGGATCTTTCGTTCCGTCTGGCCGTTGGTCGGGGATGGTAACCAGAACTAAGACTCACGGAGACTCCCAGAAGGCGGAAGAAGGCTTTCCAAACCCTGGAAATGAACTGGGGCCCCCGGTCGGAAATGATGTCTTCGGGGAGACCAAAGTGACGGAAGACTTGGTGGAACAGGGTCTCCGCCGTTTCCAGAGCCGTGGGCAACCCTTTGAGAGGGATCAATTTGCAGGTCTTCGAGAACCGGTCAACAACCACGAGGATGCAGGTATGACCTTCAGATGGAGGCAGATCCGTCAGGAAATCCACCGCAATGTGGGACCAGGGCCGGCGAGGGATGTGGGTAGTGGCTGTAGCTTGCCTTCTGGGAGTTGGCGTGGAGTCTTGGAAGTGGCTCAGACGGAACAGCCTTTGATGTAGCAGGAGACATCACGGTCCATCCTGGGCCACCAGTAGCGGCCCGTGGGAGCGAGAGGGTCCGCTGGCTGCCTGGATGTCCAGAGCCGGAGAGGTGTGGACTTGTTCCAAGAGGGGCAGACCCAGTCGAGATGGTACATAGACCTGCCCCTCAGGAGCCCGGCGGAGCCGTTTCCTCATGAGTTGCTTCAGCAATCTGATGGTCCAGGGCCCATTGGATGGGGCTCACAATCAAGGCTGGAGGAGCACGGGTTCTGGAGGTTGTGGATCATGGTCAGGGGAGAATTGTCGAGAGAGAGCGTCGGCCTTCTGGTTCTTGTCGCCTGGTCTGTAGGTCACTGTGAAATTGAATCGGGTAAAGAAGAGTGCCCAACGAGCTTGGCGTGGGTTTAGCCTTCGTGCTTCCGTAGGTACTGCAGGTTTTGATGGTCTGTTATCACCTGGAATGGGTGAACTGCCCCCTCCAGCCAATGCCTCCACTCTTCTAAGGCCAGCTTGATGGCCAGCAACTCGTGGTTTCGATGTCATAGTTCCGCTCCGCCAGAGACAACTTTTTGGAAAAGTAGGCACATGGATGGAGTTTGGGAGGCTCACCCTACCGCTGGGACAGCACGGCTCCTACCCGGTACAAGATGCATCCACCTCGGCGCGACGAAGGGCAACTGGGGATCCGGATGGCTGAGGGTAGGAGCCGTACAGAAGGAGTGCTTGAGGGTCTGGAAAGCTTGGTTGGCTTCCGGTGTCCAGGACAGAGACTTGGGCCCGTTTCGTAGCAGAGATGTCAATGGTGCGCTGATGATACTGAAATTTCTTATAAACCGGCGATAGAAGTTGGCAAATCCTAAGAAGCGTTGAAGTTCCTTGATGGAGGTGGGTTTGGGCCAGTTCCGTACCGCGCTCACCTTCCCCTGGTCCATCTTGACGCCGCTCTGGGTGATGATATAACCGAGGAACTGGATGCTGCTGCGGAGGAACTCGCATTTCAACACTTCACCTGAGTCCCAGCAGATCATCGGGGAGTGTTTAGACATCCACGGGCGCCCCAGGACGATGTCCGTAGTGGCTCCTTCCAGCACCAGAAAAGTAAGTTCCTCTAGGTGGAGCCAGCCGATTTGGAGCTGAATAGGGGATGCGACGTAGCGAATGCATCCATGGCCCAGGGGTTTTCCTAGGATGTTATGGGCTCGGAAGGGACGGTCAAGGCGGGTCTTGCGGGCTTTCAGTCTGTTAAGTAGGTTGGTGGATATGAAATTCCCGCCGAGCGGAATCCATCAACGCCGAGGCTGAAACGGAGAGGTCATTGACAGTGACTAGAACCTTCGTTAGGGACATCTTGTGGATAACCGGCATAGTGTGAATCGTACTCACCCCTGGGCGTGGTGGTCGGGTCGGACACTGGATGCGGGTATGACCCTCATCACCACAGTACAGACATAGGTGTAAGCGGATACGTCTTTCCCTTTCTGCAGGTGTTAGTCGGTAGTGGTCCAGCTGCATAGGTTCTGGTGCTGGAGGATCTGGCGCCCTTGGTGGAGACGGAGCGTGTAATGCAGCGGTTTCTCTAGAACAGGTGGAGAGGTTTTGTGCTATTAGGACGGATTTCTGAATAAATCTTTCCAAACCATAACTGTCATCATAGATGGAGAGGTGAACACGGATCCGGGGGTCAAGCCCCTGGCGGTAGACTGCCAGTAGTGCCGTCTCATTCCAGCCGCTTGACGCCGCGAGGTGCGGAACTGCAGAGAAGTAATCTTGGATGGACTGGTGGCCTTGTCGTAAACTGAGAAGTTGGTCGTTAGTGGAGATTGTGTCAGTAGCGTGACCGAACACATCCTTGAAGTGACTGATGAATACAGTTAGTGATTGCGTGACAGGGCTGTTGGAGTCCCAGATAGCGCGCGCCCACTGAAGCCTTGGCGTCCGTTAGAGAGAGAGATGATAAAAGCGATCTTGGCTCGTTCGGTATCAAACTGGCGTGCATTAATCTCGAAATATAACTGACGCTGCAAAAGAAACCGCTGCATTCTTCCGCCTTACCACCGAAGGGCGCTGGCCGAGCCATGGGACTGGGTGAGGCAGACGTAGAAGCAGCACTCTGCAGGACATGGTGGAAGGCTTGCATTAAGTCGAATAATGGGTTTCGTTCTGGAGCGGCCGCTGGAGCTGCCGCTCCGCCGGTTATATCTTCGGTCGCTGAGAGGTCCGGTCTTCTGTCATGATAAACAGGCGGGACGCGGGCGTAAGTGAATCCAGATATGTTTATTAGTAGCAAACCACTGAAGAGGCACGGAAGGGACTGAAGAGAGACAGAAAAGGGCTTAACTGTAGCGGAGATCCAGGTGGTGTTGTCCAGGTGGAAGAAAGCGATCACGGAGATAATACTTGAACACAAGCAAGACGGAATAGGAACCACAAGCGTGGGAGTCGGGTTGTCTGAGACGAGACCGGACAGTGAGTGCAGGCTGAGGGCAACATTTAAGGGTGTTGGTGATTAGTGACAGGTGCTTCAGAACTCGGGTGATTGGGACCGTGTGGGAGGAGTGATTGAGTCTGGTGTGAGGACATGGTTGGATCTGTGACAATTAGTTTGTGTCCCGTGGATAAATTGTTGCTATTTTAAGTAGTTTTGCGTTTCTCTCATTGAGGTGAATTGGTTTTATGAAGGCAATTAAGTTCCAGTGTCAACGCTTTTAAAGCTCTTTTAGTCGGATTGGAAATTGCATAGAGCAGAATTTTTTTTTTTTTTTCTGTTGCTGTCCGTGGTGCTGCTCTGGCATTTACAGAGGGCTTTATCTCTTCAGTGAATATTGTTGCTTGTTATTGTTTTTGCATAAAGTATATACCCTGTTCGGTGGATTCCAGGACTTCAACTTTCAGAATATCATGCAGTTTCTTCTTTTAACTCATAGTGTCGCTGTTCACCTGTAAAACCATGTGTGTGTTCAGGACACATCTCTCCACCCTGATTCTGATGTCATACTCAGGGCTTCAAGCTCGTCTCATTATAGAAAATCATCGACGGAGACTGCCTCATATACTGTACTTCTGTCTACAATTCTACATCTAGGTTTACATTTATGTTTTCTTCGTGCATGTATATTGTTGTGTTCCTGGAATTAAATTCGTAGGCATTTGAAAGGTTCATCGTTGCTGTCGAGATGTTTGTCCTTTTGTTCTTCGTGCTGATGGCGCGCGCCGCTTATGGAGACGTGAGCTATTCTTTCCCGGAGGAGATGAAACGCGGATCTGTGATTGGGAATATAGCAAAGGATCTCGGGCTCGATGTGAACAGACTGTCATCTCGTAAGGCTCGCATTGATACTGAAGGTAACAGAAAACGATTCTGTGACATTAATCTGAACACTGGAGAACTGACCGTAGCGGAGAGGATCGACAGGGAGGGACTGTGTAATGAAAGAATTTCCTGTACTCTTAATTTTGAATTAGTTCTAGAACACCCATTAGAGATCCACCGTGTCACAATACAAATACAAGATATTAACGATAACACGCCAACATTTCCTAAAGATGCAATAAAGCTTGAGATAAGTGAGAGTGCTGATAAAGGCGCTCGGTTCGCGTGAATGAGGCTCATGATGGGGACATAGGAAAGAAGCAGTACAAAGCTATTCGATTGAAAATAATAATAATTTCCTTTTATCCGTAAGTACGAAGGCGGATGGTGGCAAAAATATTGAGTTAGTGTTAGACAAAGAGTTAGACCGCGAGCAGCAGAAAGAGGTGACTTTAATTCTCACTGCGGTAGACGGCGGGACTCCACGAGATCAGGGACTGTAGCCATACACGTCACTGTGCTGGATGCTAATGATAATGCTCCAGTCTTTAGTCAGGCCGTCTATAAAGTCAGTCTGCCTGAAAATGCTCCTGTAGATACTGTAGTGGTGACAGTGGCGCTACTGATGCTGACGAGGACAAAATGGAGAAGTGACCTATGAGTTCAGTCGATTTGGGCACTCTGAAGAATTGTTTGATCTTAATGAAAATAGTGGAGAGATTAAAGTTAAAGGCCTAATTGATTTTGAAGAGGAGGTAAAATATGAAATGCTCATTGAGGAAAGGATGGGTCTGGTCTTTCTTCGGACACTAAAGTAATTATAGAAATTACAGATGTTAATGACAATGCCCCCATTATAGTGATCAAGTCTTTGAATAGTCCCGTTCCGAGAACACGTTACCCGGTACAGAGGTTGGCATCATTAATGTGCAGGACAGAGACTCTGAGAATAACGGACAGGTGCGCTGCTCCATTCAGCAGAACGTCCCATTTAAAACTCGTACCTTCGATCAAAAATTACTATTCTCTGGTGAGCACAGGTGAATTAGACGCGAGCTGCTCTCTGATTATAATATTACAATCACTGCTACTGATGAGGGCTCTCGCCTTTATCTTCCACTAAGAATATTCACTTGACTGTCGCTGGCGTGAATGATAATCCACCTGTATTTGAGGAGCAGAATTACAGAGCTCATGTGCAAGAAAATAACAAACCGGGCTCCTCTATTTGTTCAGTATCAGCTACAGACCCGGACTGGAGACAGAATGGCACTGTAGTTTATTCTCTGCTGTCCTCTGATGTCAATGGCGCACCGGTGTCCTCCTTTTTATCCATTAACGGAGACACGGGGTCATTCATGCCATGAGATCGTTTGATTCTGAACAGATGAAGAGTTTCAAAGTGCTCGCGTTAGCCAGAGACAACGGCTCTCCTCCTCTGAGCAGTAACGTGACCGTGAGCGTCTTCATATCGGATGAGAATGACAACTCCCCTCAGATATTATACCCTCTCCGGAAGGAAACTCCTTCATGACCGAGATGGTCCCCAAAGCAGCGCAGGCGGGCTCCTGGTCTCCAAGGTGATCGCCGTGGACGCGGACTCTGGACAGAACGCGTGGCTCGTATCACACATTAAAGCGACTGATCCGGGACTTTTCACTATCGGTGTCCACAGCGGGAGATCAGGGCGCAGCGGGACATTTCTGAATCTGACAGCATGAAACAGAACCTTATTGTGTCCGTGAGAGATAACGGACAGCCCTCTCTCGACCCGCGTGCGCGTTGTATTTACTCATATCAGATAACTTGGCTGAAGTCCCAGAACTGAAAGACATGTCTCATGACGAGCAGCTCCAGACTGAGCGTTTTATTTGATCATCGCGCTGGTGTCCGTTTCCACTTTCTTCCTGACCTTCATCATCATCATCCTGGCCGTGAGGTTTTGTCGCAGGGAGAAAGCCCAGACTGTTGTTTGATGGAGCTGTAGCCATTCCCAGCGGCGTATCTCCCCTCCAAATTACGCAGAGGTGGAGGCGGGAACTCTCCGCAGCGCTTACAATTATGACGCATACCTGACCACGGGCTCGCGCACTCAGTGACTTCAAGTTCGTCAGGTCTTATAATGAGGAGCACACTGATTGCTGACCTGACTCTGAAGAAGACTCAGTCCGCTGTGGATGATCTTGAGGGACTCGATGCAGAAATGAGCGACTCGTTTCAGGTAGGACTGACAAAGGCATTCTTGTATAATAATAATAAAAAAAAAAAAAATAAAAATATATATATATATATATATATATGTATATATATATATATATATATATATATATATATATATATATATATATATATATATATATATATATATGCTGAATCTTTTTCGTTGCTTATCTTGTCAGCGCACTTCTTTTTAATCGCCCCGGGTGTCAGACTCAGTTCCTGGAGTGCCCTGTCCTGGCACTGTTTAGTTTTCTTTATTTTTTTAGTACTCCTGGCCCTTTACCTTCGTTTTCATAAATGCCTGATGGACTTTATTAGCTGGTCAGGTAACGTTGAAGCCGAACTCTGCATGGCTTTGGCCCTCACTGAAATAAAATGGTAAACTAAAAATGTGCTAAATTGATTTTATTCAAATAAAAATGTGATTTAACGTTACTAAAGAAACCTAAATATACAAGGCTAGACCAACAAATCTAACTTTAAGGTAGAAATATGTTTCCACTTTTTATAGTGCTCCAGTGACAGAGTTTGTCTCCCCTGGAATAGCCTATCATCAGTTATATACTGCGTTCAATTACAGAGATTATTATGAGACCCAGGATAAAGGCATGTCATGTGATCATGCAATGTGGATCATTGATAATGTTTTCTATTTATTTATTCACTTTCATATAGTGCTTTTTACAATACATTTTGTTTCAAAGCAGCTGTAGCGAGATCGAGCCCCAGGGGAAATGGTGCGGGATTTATGCATGCGTCTAATCGTGTTACGATCAAACATACATAAATCGGCACAGAGGAATTTGGATATTAACAGTTGAGTATAACAGATTATAACAATTATTAATATCTAGGGCTTGATTCAACTTTTAGAAATTTCTTTGATTCTAGAATTGAGTTCAAAGGACGGATAATTGTCCACCAACTATCTCCCTTTTTAATAACTCTTAGACAACGCTTCTCTGGCCAGGAGAAGTATCTTTCTTTTAATTTGTAACAGGGTCGGTTCACCGTAAAGGGAGCTATGGGTGAGCAACTCAGGCACAATCATGTGTGAATATATATATTTTAATAAATGAACAAACAATAAACAAACATTCACAAATTAACTGAAAGCAGGAAGAAGAGAGAGAGAGTGAGTGAGAGAGAGAGGGAGAGAGAGAGAGACAAGCAAAAGGTGGTATTACCGACACAACCTATTGAGAACAAGCAAGAAATCAGTCCAACTTATTGGTATAAGCTCAAGGCTTTATAAAGACAGTAAAGAGATACTTGCATAGGTTTACTTCGTGGCTGGTCGCTGGATTTGTGCGTGTGGGGAAATTCACGATCCGGTCCGTGTTTTGAATCTTGCAGGGCGGATCCGGTGGAATCCGCGGGTAGTTCAAATTCGGTTCCTTTGTGTGGTAATGTCCTTTGGAAAAATGGCGCGCTGGCAGTCCGAGAATCCGCGCCGAGGAAGAGTCCAGAGGGCAAGAAGAGAGCCGGAAAAACGAAAAAGGACGAAGAGAAAGGAGGAGCGCTTGTAGGCCTTCTTAAAGGGCCATCACGGGGCACGCCTCTTTTGTCGGAACAGCCAATCAGAGCGAAGGAACTCAGAAGCGGGAAATCTCCCTTTGTCTTTGGGCCTCATTAACATGTTTATGGTTTTCTTAGGTATGCAGACTTTGGGGTTTTGGAATAAAAGAAAGAGTTTGATGCATCATAGTACCACACAATGCACATCGCCGGTCTACAAATTGCGAGACAAAGATTTTGAGACCAAGCACATGGGGAGTTTCTTCTGAATTAAAGGAACAGCGAGGAGTTGACGTCATTCTTCCTTAAGCATTCACTGGCTATAAGTTTTCTAACCTATCAAACACATCTAAAATGGTTATAACAAAAAGCATGCATACATACAGGGAACACAGCACATCTAAAATGAAAAACAACTAAGTTAAAAGTCATATAACCCCCTTTGGGTGTTTTATGGTGTCCGTGGAATGCAGGAGGCTGGTTTGTGTCCTTTTAGAACCGTTAACCTGTCAGTCTGTAGACTTCACGGCGTGCCGGTGAAGTATTGGTACCAAAGTATTGGTCCGTTCGATCATTTATGAGCACCGTCCATACACTACACAGCTTTACAGTGATAATAGGAAATTAATGGAAAAGAGATTGTGTTGGCTGTACAGCAGCTCTAGATAAAAGTTATTGTCCAGCTTAAGTTTTTGATTGATTCATTTCCGTTGTAAAATGAGTTATTTACTTTGAGGCCACTTACACGACACCATTTTTCAACTGGAAATAGAAAACTTTTGATACGTTCTGGCTGTTCATTTGCATGGAAACAGTGTTTGATGGCTTGAAAGCAACCTTTGAAATAGATTTTGAAATAGTTTTGAAATGATACCATTACTATCTTCCTGTAAACTTAAAAAAAAAAAAAAAAACATGAATCTGTGAGAATGGTGATGGCATGCACGTAAGCTTTATGCGTTTAATCTATAGGCAAGCGTGTTTGAATGGCGTATGTGTACCTATAGATATATAGATATAGAGCTGAGTATCATCATCATAACAGTGAAAAGTAACGCCATGTGTCCTAATGATATCTGTTAAGGGGTAGCATGTACAGGGTGAAGAACAACGGTCCTAGCACTGAGCCCTGTGGTAGTCCATACTGAACTTGTGATCGATTGTGACATCTCCTCATTTACTGCTACAAACTGATAACGCGGTCAGATAAGTATGATTTAAACCATGCCAATTCAATTCCACTAATGCCAACATAATTTTCGAGTCTATTCAAAAGAATGTTGTGGTCGATAGTATCGAATGCAGCGCTGAGATCGAGTAACACTAATAGAGATACAACCACGATCGGATGATAAGAGTAAATCATTTGTAACTCTGATGAGAGCAGTCTCAGTACTATGATACGGTCTAAATCCTGACTGGAAATCCTCACAGATACCATTTCTCTCTGAAAAGGATTATAGTTGTGAGGATGCTGCCTTTTCTAAGTATTTTTGACAGAAAGGGTAGATTCGAGATCGGCCTGTAATTGACTAATTCTCTAGGATCAAATTGCGTTTTTTTAATAAGGGTTTAATAATAGCCAGTTTAAAAGTTTCGGTAGTATCCTAATGACAAAGATGAAATAATGATTTTAAGAAGAGGATCTATGACCTCTGGCAGGCGTCTATTTCAGATTTAGATTTCCAGTTCATTTACAGTTTTGCATTCCCTATCGTTGTCTGCTATGTAAAATAATTGTATTAAGGGTTTAAATTATTTTCTTATTTCATTATTTTTAAGATTTATTAGGAATGGCATGATTCTGTTTTACTGTCCATGGTGCTGTACAGGCAGTGTCTGTTGCTGTTGAGGTTTTAGGTCTGTAAACAGTCATGTGTTTTACGAGATGTTATAGAAACTGAGATGGTTCTTTTGTTCCTCCTCAGAGAATGTTTGGTTGTGCTAGGCCTTTTGATTTCATTTGCAGCAAAGGTGCTATATTCATGTTTTGACCTGTAATGTCAGCCCTTTAAGAGTTTTATGTATGAACTATTTTCGGAAAGTTTAGTTGTCTTTTACACGTGGATTCTGTTTGATATGGCTAAATTTGTTTTCTTGTGATTTTGAGGACTTGATGCGAACATGAGTGATTCTTTTCAAGTAGAACAAACAATGTTTTCTTTAAAAGTATATATTCTGTGCTTACATTTAAATAAGTATATATTTGTTAGACTGCTTTCACTAACAACAGGCTCTTAACGATTTTGAAGTTAATTTTAAAGTCTGAGAGAGGTAGCTTTCATTGTCCTTTTTTATAATTTATGTTTAGATTGAATCCTATTTCACATGTTTTTTTTTTTGTTTTTTTTCTTCAATAAGAACCCATAGTTTTCTCATGCGTTGTCTTCATTATATGAATCAGGGTTATAAGCAATTTTTGCATGTTTAACTTTTTTAAATGCCCAGTTTAGTTTAGGTTAGAAGCATTGGGCAGGGTTTCGCCCTTTGCTGTCCATGGTGCTGCACTGTCAGTTACTGTTGTTGTTTGTTGTTTGTTCTTCACATAACTCACACATGTTTCTGTTAACAGTGAAGATCTGCCTTTATGCCCCTCATGCCAGAATCCATTATTACTGAAGCATTTTTGATGGACTGCTGATAGACTCAACTCTGTTAGAAATTCTTCATTTTCAGTTTCCTCGAATAAACTTAAATATTGTGGTCATGTTTATCTTCCACTAGTCATGGAGATGATGCCAGGTCTTGTTTGATTAAAATGGTTTTAACTATATGTAACAGACCCATAGCTCTACTAGAGATATATTTGCAGTTTCTTCTTTTTAACTCATGAGTGTCCTTTGTTCACCTGTAAAACCATGTGTGTATTCAGGACACATCTCTCACCCCTGATTCTGATGTCACATTCAGGACTGAAAACTCAAATCTCTGTACAGAATACTAAATCGTGAGGACAGATTACTGCTAATGCTGAGCCTATTGTTCCCACATTGAGTTTTATATTTGTATTGTATATGTCAAGTGCTTTATTGCTTGGATTTAATTTCGCTAATATCTGGAAGCATTTTTAACGGCGCTCATGCGTTTCGAGATGTTTGTCCTTTGACACAGCCAGTGCTGATAGCGCGCGCCGCACATGGAGGCGCCAGTTTATTCTTTCCCGGAGGAGATGAAGCGCTGGATCTGTGATTGGGAATATAGCAAAGGATCTAGGGCTCGATGTGAACAGACTGTCATCTCGTAAGGCTCGCATTGATCCTGAAGGTAACAGAAAACAGTTCTGTGACGGTAAATCTGAACACTTTGGAGAGCTGGCCCGTAGCGGAGAGGATGAAGCAGAAGGAGAAATTTAATGGGAAGAAAACTTCATCGTTATTAAACTGGAGCTTATGCTTGAGAATCGCCAGAGGTGCATCAGATTAGTTTACACACATTGAAGATATAAATGAAATAGCGCTCCGCATTTTGGCGAGGATGTAAATCAGAGAATGAAATCAAGGAATCAGCGGACAAAGAGAAAGGGTTTTTGCTCGGAAAGCGCCGCGATCCGGATGTAGGAAAGAATTCAGTTCAGTCTTACACTTTGGAAAACAATGATAATTTCGTTTTTATATGTTAAATCAAATGATTTAGCTTGAGAAATACTGTGAATTGGTATTAAACAAAAGAGCTGGATCGTGAGCAGCAGAAAGAGAGTGACTTTAATTCTCACTGCGGTAGACGGCAGGACTCCACGAGATCGGGGACTGTAGCCATACTGCGTAGCTGTGCTGGATGCTGTAGTAATGCTCCAGTCTTTGAGTCAGGCCGTCTATATAAAGTCAGTCTGCCTGAAAAATGCTCCTGTAGATGCTGTAGCAGTGGTGACAGTGAGCGCTACTGATGCTGACGAGGACAAAATGGAAAGATCACTTATGCATTTAGTCGTTCGCTATTTCTGAGAAGATAAAGAGATTGTTCATACTAAATCATAACTTTGGGAGAAATAGCATATTATTGGAACAATAGATTATGAGGAGGAGAAATCAGCGTATGAGTTGCGCGTGTTTTGCAAAAGATGCTGCAGGTTTAACATCGTATTCAGTGGTAATGATAGAGACCACAGATGTTAATGACAATGCTCGGTTATCATTAATAAGTCTTTGCGTAGTCCGTTCCCGAGCAGCGTTACCAGTACAGAGGTTGGCATCGATAATGTAGGACCAGGACTCTGAGAATAACGGACAGGTGCGCTGCTCCATTCAGCGAACGTCCATTTAAACTCGTACCTTCGATCAAAATTGCACTATTCTGGTGACTTTGGGTGAATTGGACGCAGGCTGCTCTCTGATTATAATATTACAATCCTGCTACTGATGAGGGCTCTCGCCTTTATCTTCCACTAGATATTCATGACTGTCGCTGACGTGAATGATAATCCACCTTACCTGTATTTGAGGCAGAATTACAGAGCTCATGTGCAGAAAATAACAAACCAGGCTCCTGTTGTTCAGTATCAGCTACAGACCCGGACTGGAGACAGAATGGCACTGTAGTTTATTCTCTGCTGTCCTCTGATGTCAATGGCGCACCGGTGTCCTCCTTTTTATCCATTAACGGGAGACACCGGGGTCATTCATGCCGTGAGATCGTTTGATTACGAACAGATGAAGAGTTTCAAAGTGCTCGCGTTAGCCAGAGACAACAGCTCTCCTCCTCTGAGCAATAACGTGACCGTGAGCGTCTTCATATCGGATAGGAATGACAACTCCTCAG
>CM031956.1:20999911-21043973 GCA_018749465.1 Paracanthobrama guichenoti
TCTGTCTGATGTGACACTGTAGTAGTTTCAACTGCATGGTTATAATTTTCTTCTAGTATTATCGATCTTACGTAAAGAAGTTCATAAAGTAATTACTGCTGTGCTGTTTACAACCATCAAGTAAGCTTTTATTTTGGGTTAACTTAGCCACTGTATCAAAATAAATACCTAGGGTTGTGTTTGTTTTCTTCTAAGAGAGTCGAGAAATAAGCAGATTTAGCAGTTTTTTTCACGGCCTTTCTGTATGCAATCATACTCTCTTTCCAGAAGTCTGAACGAAAAACACTCTAGTTTTGTTTTCTTCCAGCTGCACTCCATTTTCTGGCTGCTGTTTTAAGGGCCCGGGTGTGCTCGTTGTACTGCCCAGCGTTGGACTATTTTCTTTAATCTTCTTTAAAAAGCGCCGAGAGCAACTCGCGTCTAAAGTGCTGGAAAAAGAGTCAGTAGTTTCTGTTGCAAAATCCCGAGGTTCATCTAGGCTATCTGGGATGCTGAGAGATGAAACTGATGAGGAAGATTATTTAAAAGCAAGCTTTAGTGGCAGCAGTGATAGTTCTGCCATATTTGGAGCAGAGGGGGACGGCTTTGCAGCCTTAGCTAAATTAAGTATACATGATACTAGGTATGATGATCTGAGATGTGAAATCGATCTGCTGCAGAATTTCAAGCGGTATCAACATTTATTCCATGTGACAATATTAGGTCTAGAGAGGTATGATTAAGGCGATGGGTGGGTCCTGACACGTGTTTTGCCTTACTCCAATAGAGTTTAGAATGTCTCTAAATGCTAATCCCAATCGTCTTTTTCATTATCTACATGGATATTAAAATCACCAACAATTAGTACTTTATCTGCAGCCAGTACTAACTCTGATAGAGAAAGTCAGCAAATTCTTTGATAAAGTCTGTATTATTGCCCTGGTAGCCTATGTACAGTAGCCAGCACAAATGTCAAGCGGGATTTATCAATTACACTACATAATATTGTATGTAGTTTTCTTTTCTTTCTTTATGACATGGTTAAATCTATTGTTCTTGTGCTTTTGAGGACTTGATGGAACATAGGTGATTCATATTCCAAGTAGGACAAGCAAAAGAATAGGACAATTAAATAAAATTCTGCTCTTACAGAAATATTTAGATTCTAATAGACTGCTTTCACTAACAACAGGCTCTTAAGATTTTGAGGTTAATTTTAAAGTGAGAGGTAGCTTCATTGTTCTACCCCTACGATTTATCTTTAGATTTCTACTCATGACTGAGGCAATTTTAAGTCAGGAATACTGTTTCTCCTCCAGAAGCATACTGACACAAGTGGTTCTCTTACTAATGGATTTATTTGAAGCTTTTCTTCATTTCAACCGCGCAGTAGAAAACTAGCTTCGTTAGTTGCATGCTGCGGGGAAGAGAAATTATCTTTACTGTCCTTATGACCCGTTGAAGTCCTTGAATCCTTAATGATCTTTCTTGAGAGGTATACATACAGACCATGCTTACAACGCGTGCAGAAACTTAGAATCTGGCGTGAAGTCAACAATTGCGCATAAACTTGAACTGAGATTTCAAAATAAAAGTACTGCAAATTACAATAAATTTAATTATGCATAATTCACAAACAAACTTAAATTCTTGAAATGAAAGTAATTTTAGAAAACAATGAATTATATACAAATTCTATGGAGTTACACTCCCACCAATATAATGGCAGCATTACACTACCACCAAATCACACAAACCTTGACAAATACACATTAAATTTTCTAAATGCAAGTTTGTTTGCTGATAAACATGTCACAATTTCTGTTATTAACCAATTAGACTAAGTTCTTTATACCATTATACCTTTTAATCTGCCTCAAGCAAAGTAACAACTTTCTGTACAGGTCTTTCAAAGGAAGACAGTTTTAGTCATGGGTTTCCCCTTTTTGTCAAATGTGGTGTCACTAATTTGCAAGGTTAGTTTTCTTACCCTACCATCTGACCCTGGGTAAACTTCTGTGATTCTGGCCAACTTCCATTTTTGTTGCGTGGAGCTAGATCATCTTTCAAAGGACAATGTCATTGACCTTTGAGTTCCTTCTGTTCTTGTGCCACTTTTGTCTTGGCTGTAAAGCTCAAAGATACTCTTTCCTCCATCGGGTCCCAGAATTCATTAGCCAAAATACTGTAATCTCGCCACCTCTTTCTAAGATAAAGATCTTCTCTTGTAAATTGTCCAGGTGGAAACCAAAATGATTGTGGACTTCATTGTAAGGATGTGGTTTGGAGTTAAAGGTTCAGGTCCCGGATGGATCATTCAAATGTCCAGTGGTGAGTGGTCTGCTGTTGCTGCGATGGCCATAGCCTCATACAAAAACGTCCTTAATGAGGTACTGTCAAGCCTTTGTGCTGACTGGTCAAGAATAGTAGTAAGAACACTTCTTATGGTTCTTATTTGTCTCTCCCAGACTTTACCTCCCATATGACTTGCTGTTGGAGGGTTCATAAGAAATTCACATCCTAGAGCCTTCACTCTTTCTTGATCCATTCCTTTCATAAGCTCTGCAAACTCTCTTCTTGCTCCAACAAAATTGGTTCCTTGGTCACACCTCAGTTGTGAACATTTCCTCTTATGGCAATGAGCGCTCTTAAAGCATTGATAAATGAGTCAGTTGTCATGTCATCAATCATCTCTATGTGTATGGCCCTTGAACATAGACAAGTAAGTAAAGACCATATCTCTTGAGATCCCTTTCTTCCTTCTTTGATGTGTGTATTGGACCAAAGCAATCAATTCCGGCATAAGTGAATGGTGGAGTTGATTCCATTCTGTCTTCTACGTGTAAGTCACCCATTCTTTGTTCTTCATAGGTCTTCTATACTTTCTGCATTTGACACACATTTGAAGATGTGTGACGAGACTACACTGCTGCATCCAAGGATCCACCATCCATTAACTTTACTTGATTCATTTAATGTAATTCCACGTCCATGATGATGTACCTGTACCATTGAAAGTGCTTAATAAAGTAAAGCTGAAAAGTAGCTGTTCTTTGGGAGTATGTGGGATGCTTCACGTGTGGGTGTAATGTGGCTTGATTTAGGCGTCCTCCAACCCTTAGGATACCTTCTTCATCCAAGAATGGATTTGCTTGTACAGCCTACTGTCCTTGGTCTTGGCAATTTCTGTCTTCAGCTTCAAAGTCTTTATCTCATCTGAGAATGCTTCCTTTTGAATCAGCTTGATGATAAGAAGTTCTGCTTCTTTTCTTTCTTCTAGGCTTGTACTCTCGTTGGTTCTTTGCTTTACACCTTTAAATTCTTTAATCTTCCGTTCCAGTCTGGCAACTGCCTTAACTCCCCTTGACCAATCAGAGAATTTCTGTGGCGATCCAATAATGATCTGCTCTCTTTTTGCCTTAGTGTTACATGCAAAAGCTTTGCGGAGTTCAGGATAATCATCCTTAATTTCTCCCACCTTGGTTTCTCTGTCAATTAGTTCCTTTTCCCAAATGAACTTTGGTCCTGTGAACCAATTTGAGGTCTTAAGTTGCTCTGCTGTCAAACCTCGAGAGGCATGATCTGCTGGATTGTCCTCAGAGGAACATAAGCCCATTGTTCAGGCTTTGTGCTGGACTTAATTCTCTCTGCTCTGATTGGCTACAAACACATGAAACCGTCTCGCATCATTGTTTATGTGGCCGAGAACAACTCTGTAGAATCCGTCCAAGAACTCTTTTAGATCTTGAATTTCTAGTTCATTCCGAAGCATGTTGCTGGTTTGAACTGCAACAACTGCAGCTGTAAGTTCCAATCTTGGTATGGTTGTAACTTTGGTTGGTGAAACCCTTGACTTCCCCATTACCAAACAGCAGTGGACATTGTCCGGACTCGTTAATTGCTCGGAGGTAAGTACATTCACACCGTATCCAGAGACACTTGCGTCTGCAAAATGATGGAGCTCATACCTTTGACATTACCAAAATTTGAAGGTAAGAAACCTCTTTTGATTTCCATTTCAGCTAAATTAGGTAAGTCTCTAATCCAGGACTGCCACTGATGTCTTAAATTCTCTGGAACTTCTTCATCCCAACCAATTTTCTCTCTGCACATTTGCTGGAGTATTTGTTTCCCCAAAGAACAAATGGAGCCAAGAACCCCAGAGGGTCATACATGGAGGCTACGGTAGTGAAAGCACACCCCTCCTTGTTAGTGGATTGGGTTTTACTTGAACTCTGAACTTAAGCGAATCAGATGTAATGCACCACTCCACTCCAGAGCTCTCTCCATTTGAGGTAAACTCAAAAGCCATATCTGGATCCTTGACTGTGGCGTGGTCTTCTTCTGGAATAGTTGCCATCACACACTCACTGTTAGAGACAAACTTGTGAGTCTTAATCTGCCGAGTCAAACAAAGTTCTCTTGATTCTCGGATAAGCTGGATTGCTTCTGATTCAGATTTTGAACACTTGTCAGACCATCGATCCACATAGAAATTTCTTTCAATGGCGTATGGTGTCCTAAGCTGTATTGACCATGCCCTTGTGTAGCCAGATATTTCCAGGCCAAAGTTGGAACAACCAGGAGACAGGCAGCTCCAAACAAGTGTACCTTCATTCTGTAGATTGATGGTGTGATTTCCAAGTTGCCATTCTCCCACCACAGAAATAGCAGGTAATCTTGATCCTCCTTTTTACATGAAACTGGTGGAACATCCTTTCAATGTCACACATAACTGCTGATAGAACTTGCACCGGGGCGGCAGAGAACACCTACCAATGTATTTGTCAAGTCAGGACCAGTGAGCAGATGGTCATTGAGGATGTGTCCTGAAACTTAGCAGAACAGTCAAATACTACACGTATTTTCCCTGGTTTCTGTGGATGATAAACTCCATGATGTGGAATATACAAACTGGACTATTGTCAGTTTCTTCTTCAGGGACCTTCTCTGCGTCTCCACGTGAAATTATGTCATCCATGAATTTCACATAGTCTTTATAGTACCTCTGATCCTTTTTTAATCTCTTTCAAGACATCTCAGGCGATTGTATTGCACAAATCTTGTTATTAGGAAGTTTTGGTTTTCACTTTTGAATGGTAATGGCATTTCAAAGTGACCATTGTTCTTTTGTGTGATGTTTTCTGTCAAAATTGACAAGAACTTGAGGTCTTCTTGGGACACAGGATCATCTTCTCAACCTTCTCTGAGAAGTCTGTTTCAGGACCTTTATTATCTCTGAAGGAGTTATTTCTTTTACTTTAGTTTGACTCACATAGCATACTTCAGTTTTGAGATTGACAGAAGATCGCATATCTGGTGTCACTTGTCTTACTACTATCGATGACTTGTTCCAATAAGCGTCGCCATAGTCTACATATGGATTCAGTGACCAACGATGCTCCATCCAAGATCTACCATGCGCTGTGCAAAAAGGCTGATGTTCTTGGCCAGATACTACTTCTCTTGGAAGAAGGGCTTGTGAGCAGTTGTACCCAATGAGCAGACCTACTTCACAATCCTGCAGAGGTGCTAACTCTTCTTGTAGATGCTCTAGATGGGACCAAGCTTTTTGCAATTTCATTTGTTAGTATGTGTGTTCTGTTGGCTGGAATAAACTCCCAGTATAGACTGGTGGTAAAGAAATTCTTTTAGCAGAATAAAAGCCTCTGACTTGTAAGTTCTTTACTCTTTGAGCTTATAACTTTTGTTTTTGATGTCATGGTAGAGAGCTTGAGCTTAACTTGTTCTTTGTCTGCTTCCAATGCTTCCAGCTACTTCACTTAAAAATGAAGGTTGTGTCGCTTTGAGAATCCAACAGAGCATATACAAGGACTTCTTGTGCTGGCTGAGTTATGGATGAAATCCAGACAGGAATTATTGCTGCTGTTTGTGTGTTAACTTCATCAAGTACTACTCTATTTGAAGTAACAGCTGTGGTTGTTTCTTTATGTTGCGTTGATTGAGGTCTTTCTTGGTACCTTTCTTTACTTGTACTTTGCTTGGCTTGTTGTAGTTTTGGTTTTCTTTAGTTCGCTCCTCATGCAAACAGGTCGGATGCATCTTATGGCACATGTCGCAAACACTCCTACTGTTGCAGTTCTTTGAGAAAGTGACCAGACTTGAGAGACAACAAAGCATAACTTTCACCTTGAACAAATTTAATTCTGTCTGAAACTGCTTTCTCCATGAGCTTTCTGCATTTGTGCAAAAGTGTGTCCAATCTTCTGGCAGAAAATGCATGTCATGACAGACCTCTCACTGGAATTTGTGGTCAGTGTTTTTGCTCCGAAGCTTTGACATTTTGGGAATTTTGGTCTTTCCACCTCACTGAGTTTAAGTGCCTGTAATGATGTGACAGGGTTGCATGCAATTTTCACCTCTCTTGCCAGAAACTTAACAAATTGGCAGAAAGAGGGAAATTGATTACTTTCCTCTTCTATCTCAATAACTTTCCGGTTCCATCTCACTGCTAACCATTCTGGTAACTTTGAAAGAATCTTTCTGTTTTCATTACAGTCATTCAAGATTTCCAATGCCTTGATATGAACCATGGCAGCCTCACAACTGCGTAGAAAATCAACAAACTCTCTAAGTTCAAAGCTGTCCCTAGATCCCATCTTAGGCCATGCCTGTAGCTTGTCTCTGTACGATTTTTGCGATCGTAAATGGATTTCCATACCTCTCTTCTAAAATGTCCCACGCAGCAACATAGGCAGATTCAGTTCCGAGTAGGAAATATCCATCAAGTGCTTTCTTAGCTTGTCCTCCTACATACCTGCGGAGGTAGTATATCTTCTCCTTGTCTTGGATACTCTTCTGGTCAATCAATGTTTCAAAGGAAAGTTTCCAGTCATTGTATTTCAATGGATCTCCATTAAATACTGAAGGTTCAGGAACTGGAATTCTGTTTGCACTTAAAGCACCTACCAGCACCTTCACAAGCTCTGCTGTACTTTCATTTGAGGAGGAGGAGGTCACAGCCTGTGGTACAGGAGACATTTTCAGGATGTCTTTCTGATCTTCTTCTATGACCTTCTCTTGATCATACACATGCATTCTTGCTCGCGCTGCATTTAGACTTTTCACTGCTTCCAAATGTTGTAGCTTTCTTCGTTTTTCCTCAAGAGTCTTTTGGAGAGCTTCATGTTCTTCTTCCAGTTGAGCTTTGATTCTGGCTTCCTCTTCCTCTCTCTGTATTCTTCGTTTTACCTCTTCTGCTTCTTGCTCTAAACGGCAGCTTTGCAGCTGCTGCCTCTTGATCAGCTATCTTCCTTTTCACTTTTGCTTCTAGGAACTCTATTTCCAATTGTTCTTTATTTTGTTCTTGTAACACTTCCAGAACAACAGCACTGCAGCTTCAGCAGCAGCTTCTTGTCGTTTTACAGAAGATCTGCTTGAGTGCTCTGAGGAACCTTTCAAGATAGAAGTGACAGAATCTGATTTACTGGTACTTGAATTGAAAAGAGAGCCTGCTTCTGGCCAATCTTTCTCTTCTCCTTCTGGAATCCTTCCATCCATTCGACTTGAAGCTCTGGATACAACAAAATTAGAAATCTCTACACACTGATCCACTTTCCGGCGGATGTCTTGATCTGGAGTTGTGATTTTGCGTAGTTCTTCATAAACGCACTGGACATCTGCAGAAAGACCTAGAACATCTCGATGATATCATTAAGCAGGTCATCAGATAAAGTCTCTGTTGACTGTGACAAAGTCCGCTTAGAGGCTTTAGCATGTGTTCTCCATTTGTCGTAAATGTAGTTGAACCTTTGTTTAAGCGATTTAACATTTCCAACTTGCATTTCTCTACCTTTCTCTGTCAAAGTTCTTGTTCTTTTACTTCTTCTTAACTGCTGTCCCTCTTCTTGCTGGGCTTCAGCAATCACTTGACCTTCTTCAGGTTGCTCTTGGAATTTGCACTATCCCTAACACTGTCCCTTACCTGAACTGTGGACTCACTGGGATCTAACATTCTGAATCACTACTTTAAATTGACTGAATTTGTAAGTAGAAAATATGCAAGATAACAAAAATCCAAATCGATCTCTAATACTTACTCAAATATAAATTGAATGTAAACGTTAAGCTTCTTAGCAACAATATTGCACAGAATACTTCAGCTTGAATATTACTCTTCAGAATATACTCAATGTATATAACACTCCAAAATACTTAGAAGACTTGTATATGAACAAATAGACTTCTCTTATATTTACAAAGAGTACTTTAAATGTTAAACAAAAAGTTTGATTACTCTTTAAATGTGTGTATAAATACCAATCTTCAAGTTAAAACATTTACTACACACTACAACGTAGCTTTTCTTTTCAATGAAAATCCTTACGAAACCTTCTTAAGCCTTAAGTGTTAAAGTTCGTTATGACTTGGTCCGTTGCACCATGTACTGTGTGCGTCTTCTCGTGTCTTTGTGTGTGTGCGCTCATCTGTTAATCCTTCGATGATGTGCATCGATCCAGACACGTCGTGATAAGGCCGCTGGTCCGGCAATTTGCTGAGTCACTTACTCGTGCCGTTGAACAGTCGAGTTTTCACTGTTTCTCCCTCCAAGCATACTGACACAAGTGGTTCTCTTACTAATGGTTTATTTGAAGACTTTTCTTCATTTTCAACCCCACGTGGCTTCGTTAGTTGCATGCTGCGGGAAAGAGAAATTATCTTTACTGTCCTTATGACCGTTGAAGTCCTTGAATCCTTAATGATCTTTCTTCGAGGTATACATACAGACCATGCTTACAGCTTGCGTTGCAGAAACTTAGAATCTGGCGTGAAGTCAACAATTGCGCATAAACTTGAACTGAGATTTCAAAATAAAAGTACTGCAAATTACAATAAATTTAATTATGCATAATTCTCACAAACAAAACTTAAATTCTTGAAATGAAAGTAATTTTGAAAACAATGAATTATATACAAATTCTATGAACAATATAATGGCAGCATTTACAAATACTGATCCATGAGTGGTTGTGTTGATCTTTTTCATTCTGTTTTTAGTAGCTAAGACATTTTTATATCATTGACATTGATTGACCCTTTTAGTTGTTTACAAATGGTCTGGTTACTACATTTTCTGCAATGAAATAGATTTTGTAGTCTATATAGGCAAAAAAAAAAAAAAGAAAAAGATCAACTACTATATGCCCTCAAGCTAATATTTTAGATTCAAAGAGAATTTTTTTATTTTATTTTTTTTTTTATCTGATATGGATTGTTCTGTTGGCTAATCGTTCTTTCAAGCTAATTTTAACTTTTGTATGTGACCTCAGTATATCTCTGCATGAATTCTGCATTTTGTAATGTGACAAAATATATTTTTTTAAGTTTGAAATAATTTTATAAAGCTATTTAAATTCTCATTTCATTATTTTTAAACAATAGTTCACAATAGTAAGTTTAGTATGAATGGCATATTTCTGTTTACTGTCCATGGTGCTGGGCAGTGTCTATTGAGGTTTTGCTCTTATACTAAATACTTATACTATATAGCAGGGTGGCAAACTCCGGTCCTGGAGAGCCAGAGTCCTGCAGAGTTTTGCTTCAACCCTAATCAAACACACCTGAACAAGCTAATCAAGGTCTGAAGGATTACTAGGAAGCTACAGGCATGTGAGTTTTATCAGGGTTGGAGCTGAACTCTGCAGGACTGAGGCTCTCTAGGACCGAGTTCACTAACCCTGCTATATAAAGTCGTGTTTATTTTTAAGTAGTTTAGCGTTTTTCTCATCAATGTTTTCGTTATGTGAAATTGGTTTGTAAAAGCAATTTCGTATGTCAGCAACTTTTTAAACATTATTTTAGTCTGGTTAGAAATGGCATATGGCAGATTATTTTCCCTTTTGCTGTCCATTATGCTGCAGTCAATTACTCTTGGTGTTTGGTGTTTTGCTCTTACATAATGTAGCTTCTAACTCTGTATCTCGCCCATGTTTTTGTGGTCATGTTTATCTCCCTCTCGTCAGGAATGCTGCTGCCAGCTCTTGTTTTGCTAAATAATTGTAATTACATGTGTTACGACCTGAGTGTTCTCTATACTGATTGGTGGCAGACTATGGGTGTTTCTGAGTCACTCCCCATGTTAATTGATAATTTGTGGATTAGAGTATTTAAGTGCTTTAGGTTTTCATTTGGGTTAGCACTCTCCGTGGGATAGTTTCTCAGGCGGCTCTTCACATCTGTTTTCTCACCATACATTTCTTATATCTTGTAGCTTTACTATTTTGTTATAGACATTTTGTTTCTTTATTTGTTTCTTTATTTTCCCTAGACTTATGTTTGTTATGTGTGGTTATTGTTATATTTGTTAATACAAATAAACACAATTTGTATTGATTAAACGTTGGGGTTTGATCCCTCTTTTATGTTGCGGCTTGAAACGAGCTGGCCGTAACAATGTGACTTTATACTGTCATATAAATTAATGTTATGTAGTTTCTTCTTTTAACTCATAGTGTCGCTGTTGACCTGTAAAACCATGTGTGTGTTCAGGACACATCTCTCCACCCTGATTCTGATGTCATACACAGGGCTTCAGGCTCGTCTTGTTATAGAAAATCATCGAAAGCGCCTGACTGCTGCTGATACTGTCCGTCTGGCTATTATTCTGCATTGAGCTTTATATTTCTGTTTTCTTTTACACGTTAAGTGCTATTGCTAGATTTAATGTATGCTTAATATCTGAAGCGTTTCAAAGGTTCTGTCGAGATGTTTGTCCTTTTGTTCTTCGTGCTGATGGCGCGCGCCGCTTATGGAGACGTGAGCTATTCTTTCCCGGAGGAGATGAAACGCGGATCTGTGATTGGGAATATAGCAAAGGATCTCGGGCTCGATGTGAACAGACTGTCATCTCGTAAGGCTCGCATTGATACTGAAGGTAACAGAAAACGATTCTGTGACATTAATCTGAACACTGGAGAACTGACCGTAGCGGAGAGGATCGACAGAGAGGAGATTTGTGGAAGGAAAGCTTCATGCGTTATTAAACTGGAGCTTGTGCTGGAAAATCCTTTAGAGCTACATCGATTCATTATCAATGTCGAGGACATAAATGATAATTTTCCACAGTTCAAGGAAAGTATTAAATTCGAAATTCGGGAATCAGCGGGCAAAGGATCTCGTTATTTATTAGAAGAGGCGTACGATGCAGATATTGGTCTGAATTCAGTGCAGTCATATACACTTCAAAACAATGAACATTTTCTTCTGAGTGTCCATACTGGGGCAAATGGGAGAAAATATGGCGAGCTAGTTCTTAATAAAGAGTTAGACCGCGAGCAGCAGAAAGAGGTGACTTTAATTCTCACTGCGGTAGACGGCGGGACTCCACCGAGATCAGGGACTGTAGCCATACACGTAACTGTGCTGGATGCTAATGATAATGCTCCAGTCTTTAGTCAGGCCGTCTATAAAGTCAGTCTGCCTGAAAATGCTCCTGTAGATACTGTAGTGGTGACAGTGAGCGCTACTGATGCTGACGAGGGACAAAATGGAGAAGTGGCGTATGCGTTTGGTCATTTACCTCAAAATGTCCTGCAATTATTTTTCATCGATGCAGTATCAGGTGAGATTAGACTAATAGGTCCAATTGATTATGAAGAGGAGAGTTCAATCGAACTTCCCATTCAAGCTAGAGATGGTCAAGGGTTAGCCAGTTATTCCACCGTACTAATAGATGTTGTTGATATCAATGATAACGCCCCTATAGTAATACTAAAATCTCTGAACAGCCCAGTTCCTGAGAACGCGTTACCCGGTACAGAGGTTGGCATCATTAATGTGCAGGACAGAGACTCTGAGAATAACGGACAGGTGCGCTGCTCCATTCAGCAGAACGTCCCATTTAAACTCGTACCTTCGATCAAAAATTACTATTCTCTGGTGAGCACAGGTGAATTAGACCGCGAGCTGCTCTCTGATTATAATATTACAATCACTGCTACTGATGAGGGCTCTCCGCCTTTATCTTCCACTAAGAATATTCACTTGACTGTCGCTGACGTGAATGATAATCCACCTGTATTTGAGGAGCAGAATTACAGAGCTCATGTGCAAGAAAATAACAAACCGGGCTCCTCTATTTGTTCAGTATCAGCTACAGACCCGGACTGGAGACAGAATGGCACTGTAGTTTATTCTCTGCTGTCCTCTGATGTCAGTGGCGCACCGGTGTCCTCCTCTTTTATCCATTAACGGAGACACCGGGGTCATTCATGCCGTGAGATCGTTTGATTACGAACAGATGAAGAGTTTCAAAGTGCTCGCGTTAGCCAGAGACAACGGCTCTCCTCCTCTGAGCAGTAACGTGACCGTGAGCGTCTTCATATCGGATGAGAATGACAACTCCCCTCAGATATTATACCCCTCTCCGGAAGGAAACTCCTTCATGACCGAGATGGTCCCCAAAGCAGCGCAGGCGGGCTCCCTGGTCTCCAAGGTGATCGCCGTGGACGCGGATTCTGGACAGAACGCGTGGCTCTCGTATCACATTATTAAAGCGACTGATCCGGGACTTTTCACTATCGGTGTCCACAGCGCGCGGGGAGATCAGGACGCAGCAGGACATTTCTGAATCTGACAGCATGAAACAGAACCTTATTGTGTCCGTGAGAGATAACGGACAGCCCCCTCTCTCGGCCACGTGCGCGTTGTATTTACTCATATCAGATAACTTGGCTGAAGTCCCAGAACTGAAAGACATGTCTCATGACGAGAGCAGCTCCAGACTGACGTTTTATTTGATCATCGCGCTGGTGTCCGTTTCCACTTTCTTCCTGACCTTCATCATCATCATCCTGGCCGTGAGGTTTTGTCGCAGGAGAAAGCCCAGACTGTTGTTTGATGGAGCTGTAGCCATTCCCAGCGCGTATCTCCCTCCAAATTACGCAGAGGTGGAGGGCGCGGGAACTCTGCGCAGCGCTTACAATTATGACGCATACCTGACCACGGGCTCGCGCACTAGTGACTTCAAGTTCGTCAGGTCTTATAATGAGGGCACACTGACTGCTGACCTGACTCTGAAGAAGACTCAGTCCGCTGTGGATGATCTTGAGGGACTCGATGGGGAAATGATCGACTCGTTTCAGGTAGGACTGACAAAGCATTTCGTTTCAGGTAGGACTGACAAAGGCATTCTTATATAATAATAATTATGTGTATATATATATATATATATGTATGGAAAAAATAGATTTTGGGTTGACATTGTCACTGTCAAAAGGCTCTTATGTGGACTTATTCACTTATTCAAGTGCTTTTTGTATACATGAACAGTTTTGAGGGTCAATTTGAAGTTTGAAAAGTTGCATTAAAAATGTTTTGCACTTGCATGGTTCTGTTTATGCAAGTATTCTATAATACACCACAATACTTACAATACTCCCACATCGTGTGCACACGCAATTCTGATATATCGCACAAGCACGTTTTTGACTTTTTTGGGGATCTTAAGGAATAATGGCCAAATTGTCTAAATCACTGCTGAATCTTTTCGTTTCTTATCTTGTCAGGCGCACTTCTTTTTTAATCGCCCCGGGGTGTCAGACTCAGTTCCTGGAGTGCCCCTGTCCTGGCACTGTTTAGTTTTCTTTATTTTTTTTAGTAGTCCTGGCCCTTACCTTCGTTTTCATAAATGCCTTATGGACTTTATTAGCTGGTCAGGTAACGTTGAAGCTGAACTCTGCAGGGCTTTGGCCCTCACTGAAATAAAATGGTAAACTAAAAATGTGCTAAATTGATTTTATTCAAATAAAAATGTGATTTAACGTTACTAAAGCAACCTAAATATACAAGGCTAGACCAACAAATCTAAATTTAAGGTAGAAATATGTTTCCACTTTTTATAGTGCTCCAGTGACAGAGTTTGTCTCCCCTGGAATAGCCTATCATCAGTTATACACTCACCTAAAGGATTATTAGGAACACCATACTAATACTGTGTTTAACCCCCTTTCGCCTTCAGAACTGCCTTAATTCTACGTGGCATTGATTCAACAAGGTGCTGAAAGCATTCTTTAGAACTGTTGGCCCATATTGATAGGATAGCATCTTGCAGTTGATGGAGATTTGTGGGATGCACATCCAGGGCACGAAGCTCCTGTTCCAACACATCCCAAAGATGCTCTATTGGGTTGAGATCTGGTGACTGTGGGGGCCATTTTAGTACAGTGAACTCATTGTCATGTTCAAGAAACCAATTTGAAATGATTCGAGCTTTGTGACATGGTGCATTATCCTGCTGGAAGTAGCCATCAGAGAATGGGTACATGGTGGTCATAAAGGGATGGACATGGTCAGAAACAATGCTCAGGTAGGCCGTGGCATTTAAACGATGCCCAATTGGCACTGAGGGGCCTAAAGTGTGCCAAGAAAACATCCCCCACACCATTACACCACCACCACCAGCCTGCACAGTGGTAACAAGGCATGATGGATCCATGTTCTCATTCTGTTTACGCCAAATTCTGACTCTACCATCTGAATGTCTCAACAGAAATCGAGACTCATCAGACCAGGCAACATTTTTTCCAGTCTTCAACTGTCCAATTTTGGTGAGCTCGTGCAAATTGTAGCCTCTTTTTCCTATTTGTAGTGGAGATGAGTGGTACCCCGGTGGGGTCTTCTGCTGTTGTAGCCCATCCGCCTCAAGATTGTGCGTGTTGTGGCTTCACAAATGCTTTGCTGCATACCTCGGTTGTAACGAGTGGTTATTTCAGTCAAAGTTGCTCTTCTATCAGCTTGAATCAGTCGGCCCATTCTCCTCTGACCTCTAGCATCAACAAGGCATTTTCGCCCACAGGACTGCCGCATACTGGATGTTTTTCCCTTTTCACACCATTCTTTGTAAACCCTAGAAATGGTTGTGCGTGAAAATCCCAGTAACTGAGCAGATTGTGAAATACTCAGACCAGCCCGTCTGGCACCAACAACCATGCCACACTCAAAATTGCTTAAATCACCTTTCTTTCCCATTCTGACATTCAGTTTGGAGTTCAGGAGATTGTCTTGACCAGGACCACACCCCTAAATGCATTGAAGCAACTGCCATGTGATTGGTTGATTAGATAATTGCATTAATGAGAAATTGAAAAGGTCTTCCTAATAATCCTTTAGGTGAGTGTATACACACATATATATATGATTTTATTTTATTTTAATTTTATTTTTTTCATTGTTTTAACAGCAAGTTAATTTTCTAATTATACTGTTGTGCGTAGTCAGCATTTTAGTAGCAAAGTTTGTGATTATTGATATTTTCACTGCAGTTCTGTATTTCTCTGATCAATGAGTAATTACTGTGGAGTCCATTTGTAAAGATTTCTCTGCCAGTATTGTTTTGTCAGTGATTCTAAAGGGTTTTAAAACGGAAATTATCGTTTTGTTTAATGTAGAAATAACTGAGTCTCTATTTTTCTTATTTTACTGTCTGAGTTCACATTTTGAATATTTTGATTCATTTTATTTGGTCCTCTGGCCCAGTTCAAACGCATATAATATAATCCCCAAAAATGTGAATCTTTGAAAGTTTCTCTGGCAGTGTCGACTGCTGTTGAGGTTTTTCTCTCTATAGGTCATGTTTTTACAAACAGGTGCTATAGAAAATTGAGCTTGTTCTCTTTTTATATTTTTTAAACCAGTGTTCACCATAAGTGAAATATCCAAGTTTCGCCATTTGTTGTCAGAACTATGAGAGGTTATGTAGTTTCATGGCTGAACTTGTAGTGTTAACACTGACATTCACATTATGTTTCCCTCCACCTTGTTAATCGTATTCAAGACTGACTCTCAGCTCTCTGACAAGATCTCAGCTCGATCTACAACCGTCGATGGCGAGCAATGCTCGCATCTATTTGTATATTCACCAAAGTAAAGTCAGTCATTTGAGTTGTTTTAAATGTGTTGTTTTTTTATAACATGGTTAAATTTGTGTTCTTGTGATCGTGAAGGACTTGATTCGAATATGAGTGACAGTTTTCAAGTAGAAAGGACAAGATCTTTTTTAAAACTATTAAAAATAGCCTATATTTGTATTTTATTTGACTGTTTTGAAAGATCATGTGGGTCATTCAGATGCGTTTTTACACCCAGTTTTGTTTTTATATTTCTGCATTTGGTATATTACGCTTATCTGTTAATGGTTGATTAATTGTAGGTTGCATGAATCATGTTTTTATAATAGTTAATTCCTTTTAGTCAATATCTAATATTTTGGATTTAAAGAGCTTAAAGTTGTTTGATGGTGATCTATTGGGGAAATAAATAAATGTTGTTCTGTCGATTTAAGAGGAGTTAAGTCAAGCTAATTTAAACAAATGATCTAATATTAGCTTGTGCCCTGTGGATAAATTGTTGCTATTTTAAGTAGTTTTGTGTTTCTCTCATTGAGGTGACTTGGCTTATGAAGGCAATTAAGTTCCAGTGTCAATGCTTTTTAAAGCTCTTTTAGTCGGATTGGAAATTGCATAGAGCAGATGTTTTTTTTTTTTTTTTTTTTTTTTGTTGCTGTCCGTGGTGCTGCTCTGGCATTTACAGAGGGCTACATTATTTGAGTAGCCTACCATAAATGTGTGTAGTCGTATTTATCTCTTCAGTGAATATTGTTGCTTGTTGTTGTTTTACAGAACAATGTTAAGTACATCACCATTTCAGTGTGCATTCCATCACTGTTAGGTTTTTGCCCTTACGTGCCTCATCCCAGTTTTCTGCATTGGCAATTGAATGAAAAAATACTCAGCGCTGAGGGAGAGTGTAACATCTCACTTTATTTGATGTAGGATTAGTAGTTATATACAAAGAATATAAGGGGTGTAGAAAAAGTTTAACCAATGAGAGAGAGAATACATCATATAGCTCAGGTTATAGGAAAGCCATGCATATAGAAAAACAAGTCTAAATATGGTACTCTCCTGGTCCAACATCCAGGCTCTTCTTGAGCTCCTGAAGACCCTTCAATATAAACAGAGACCCTTAGCAGAAACCTATTCCTTTTAGGGACTGGTCCCGTATGTTAAACATAGGAACATAGATAATACAGCTTCCACCCAGGACAAAAACCCTCTGTCCCATTTCCTTCAATGCTGAGACCAACATAAAATCTATCAATCACTTAATCCTATAAGAGATATGAATATCATGCAGTTTCTTACTGTTACTCACAGTGTCGCTGTTGACCTGTAAAACCATGTGTGTGTGTTCAGTACACATCTCTCCACCCTGATTCTGATGTCATACTCAGGGCTTCAAGCTCGTCTCATTATAGAAAATCATCGACGGAGACTCTCATATACTGTACTTCTGTCTACAATTCTACATTTATGTTTTCCATTTACATGTAGTATATTATTGCGTTCCTGGATTTAATGTCTTAAGCGTTTCAAAGGTTCATCGTTGCTGTCGAGATGTTTGTGCTTTTGTTCTTCGTGCTGATGGCGCGCGCCGCTTATGGAGACGTGAGCTATTCTTTCCCGGAGGAGATGAAACGCGGATCTGTGATTGGGAATATAGCAAAGGATCTCGGGCTCGATGTGAACAAACTGTCAAGTCGAGAGGCTCGCGTTGATACTGAAGGTAACAGAAAACGATTCTGTGACATTAATCTGAACACTGGAGAACTGACCGTAGCGGAGAGGATCGACAGAGAGGAGATTTGTGGAAGGAAAGCTTCATGCGTTATTAAACTGGAGCTCGTGTTGGAAAATCCTTTAGAGCTACATCGATTTATTCTCAATATTGAGGACATAAATGATAATTCACCACAGTTCAAACAAAGTGTAATAAAATTCGAAATACAGGAATCAGCGGTCAAAGGATCTCGTTATTTATTAGATGAGGCCCATGATGCGGATATTGGTCTGAATTCAGTGCAGTCATATACACTTCAAAACAATGAACACTTTCTTCTGAGTGTCCTAACGCGTGCAAATGGAAGAAAATATGGCGAGCTAGTTCTTAATAAAGAGTTAGACCGCGAGCAGCAGAAAGAGGTGACTTTAATTCTCACTGCGGTAGACGGCGGGACTCCACCGAGATCAGGGACTGTAGCCATACACGTCACTGTGCTGGATGCTAATGATAATGCTCCAGTCTTTAGTCAGGCCGTCTATAAAGTCAGTCTGCCTGAAAATGCTCCTGTAGATACTGTAGTGGTGACAGTGAGCGCTACTGATGCTGACGAGGGACAAAATGGAGAAGTGGCCTATGAATTTGGTCATTTATCAGAACGTCTTCATAACATGTTTTCTCGATTCGTTGTCTGGAGAGATTAAACTAACAGGACTCATTGATTATGAGGAGGAGAGTTTAATTGAACTCCCAATTCAAGCTAAAGATGGTCAAGGGTTAGCCAGTCATTGTACAGTAATAATAGATGTTATTGATGTCAATGATAACGCCCCTACGATAATGACTAAATCTGTTAAAATCTCCATTCCCGAGAACGCGTTACCCGGTACAGAGGTTGGCATCATTAATGTGCAGGACAGAGACTCTGAGAATAACGGACAGGTGCGCTGCTCCATTCAGCAGAACGTCCCATTTAAACTCGTACCTTCGATCAAAAATTACTATTCTCTGGTGAGCACAGGTGAATTAGACCGCGAGCTGCTCTCTGATTATAATATTACAATCACTGCTACTGATGAGGGCTCTCCGCCTTTATCTTCCACTAAGAATATTCACTTGACTGTCGCTGACGTGAATGATAATCCACCTGTATTTGAGGAGCAGAATTACAGAGCTCATGTGCAAGAAAATAACAAACCGGGCTCCTCTATTTGTTCAGTATCAGCTACAGACCCGGACTGGAGACAGAATGGCACTGTAGTTTATTCTCTGCTGTCCTCTGATGTCAATGGCGCACCGGTGTCCTCCTTTTTATCCATTAACGGAGACACCGGGGTCATTCATGCCGTGAGATCGTTTGATTACGAACAGATGAAGAGTTTCAAAGTGCTCGCGTTAGCCAGAGACAACGGCTCTCCTCCTCTGAGCAGTAACGTGACCGTGAGCGTCTTCATATCGGATGAGAATGACAACTCCCCTCAGATATTATACCCCTCTCCGGAAGGAAACTCCTTCATGACCGAGATGGTCCCCAAAGCTGCGCAGGCGGGCTCCCTGGTCTCCAAGGTGATCGCAGTGGACGCGGATTCTGGACAGAACGCGTGGCTCTCGTATCACATTATTAAAGCGACTGATCCGGGACTTTTCACTATCGGTGTCCACAGCGGGGAGATCAGGACGCAGCGGGACATTTCTGAATCTGACAGCATGAAACAGAACCTTATTGTGTCCGTGAGAGATAACGGACAGCCCTCTCTCTCGGCCACGTGCGCGTTGTATTTACTCATATCAGATAACTTGGCTGAAGTCCCAGAACTGAAAGACATGTCTCATGAGGAGAGCAGCTCCAGACTGACGTTTTATTTGATCATCGCGCTGGTGTCCGTTTCCACTTTCTTCCTGACCTTCATCATCATCATCCTGGCCGTGAGGTTTTGTCGCAGGAGAAAGCCCAGACTGTTGTTTGATGGAGCTGTAGCCATTCCCAGCGCGTATCTCCCTCCAAATTACGCAGAGGTGGAGGGCGCGGGAACTCTCCGCAGCGCTTACAATTATGACGCATACCTGACCACGGGCTCGCGCACTAGTGACTTCAAGTTCGTCAGGTCTTATAATGAGGGCACACTGACTGCTGACCTGACTCTGAAGAAGACTCAGTCCGCTGTGGATGATCTTGAGGACTCGATGCGGAAATGATCGACTCGTTTCAGGTAGGACTAACGAAGGATTTTTGTTCTTCAATATTTATTTGTGTTCTGTATTGACTGCTTTCATTGGCATAGACTTTAACATTTTAGAGGTCTGTTTGAAGTCTGAAAAGTAACTATTTCAAGTACTATTTTTATAAAATATTTTATTGCACAAGCAAGTTATTTTTTCTATAACTGTTGTAAAACAGGGGCAGATTGTTTGTTATTAGACACGTTTTTCAAAAAAATAATTGGTTTGAAAGGGATTTCAGAAATTTAACAATTGCGTTTAAGTGGCTGGAAACTCATGCAATATGATCCTATACTGTGTGAATAGTAGATGAGTTTCTCTGTAGTTTAATTCACTTTTTGTCTTCATCTTGTCTTTAAAAACATGTATAGAATAGTAAGTTAGATGAAAGGGCATATCTCTGTTTGCTGTCCGTGGTGCTGTACAGGCAGTGTCTGCTGCTGGTGGGTTTTGATCTATACTGTGTGCAGTCGTGTTTTTTTATGAATAGATAGTCTTGAAACTCAAGCTTGTTCTTTTTGTATATTCTACGAGAATGTTTGGTTGTTCTGGGCCTTTGATATTGTGAAGTAATTTCACGTGTTTAGCGTGTCTACGCAGTGTATCCACGTTTTGCCATTATTGTCAGAGTTATTAGAGTTTCCTATTTAACTCTGTGTTGTTGTTTACCAGTGCACCGTTGGCATTCACATTGTTTTCGTCACTCGTTCATGACGTCATAGGACTGACATCACAGTTCGATGATGTTGAGCGTTACATCACTTTTTGCCTTTATTATATTGATCATGAACTAGAGTCAATCATTTGCGTTGTCTTGTACAACTGTATTCTTTATAGATTGGTCAAATTTGTGTTCTTGAAGGAGGGACATGAGGACTCTTCAAATTAGACAAATACTCTATTTAGAAAGAAAAATGCACATGGACTGGGTTTACAGATTTAATGTGTATATGTCATTTCATTGACTGCTTTCATTGGCATGCTCTTTAAAATAACAAGACCACGCGCTCATTTTAGTGCTTTTAGACACATGAATGTGTGAGGTTCAGTTTAAACTCTGAAATACAGATAAATAGTCTAATTTATGTTTAGAATTTTCTTCTCATGTATGATCAGTTGTAATTCATGTATCATGTTTCACAAGTCGTGTTACTATTGAGTTAATTACTTCTATTCAAAGAGCTTACAGTTGGCCTATGTTGGTGACACTTTAAAGCAAAATCTGAAACTGACTTGTTCTTTTCTCGTTTTGTTAAAGCGCATTTTTGTCGTTTTTTGTGCGGGCCTGTTGATTTGAATGTTTGTAATCGAATCTATGACAAATATTGCTGATTTATGTAATTTTGCGTTCCTCACATCGACATCCTTTATTGGAAATCCGTCTCTTAATAACAATTCAATCCTGATGTCATCAATGTTTAAATGTCATTTAAGCAGGAATGGAAACGGCATTGATCAGGTTTTATTGTTGCTGTCAGTGGTGATGCATCCGCATTTATTCTTGGAGTTTGGGTTTTTTTGCTCCTGAAAAAAAAATGCTATGTCCTATTTTGTTTATTAGTAGTACCTTAAGTGTGTGTGTGTGTGTGTGTGTGTGTGTGTGTGTGTGTTAATCCCCAATCTTCAGTGAATGTCGCTGCTAGTTCTTACTTTTCAAAATAATTCATTATATGCCAAGTTCGGAGTTACATTCTGTCAGGGATTAAAAATATATATCATGCAGTTTCTTCTTTTAACTCACAGTGTCGCTGTTCACCTGCAAAACCATGTGTGTGTTCAGGACACATCTCTCCACCCTGATTCTGATGTCATACTCAGGGCTTCAAGCTCGTCTCATTATAGAAAATCATCGACGGAGACTCTCATATACTGTACTTCTGTCTACAGTTCTACATCTAGGTTTACATTTATGTTTTCCATTTACATGTAGTATATTATTGCGTTCCTGGATTTAATTCATTGGGCATTTCAAAGGTTCATCGTTGCTGTCGAGATGTTTGTCCTTTTGTTCTTCGTGCTGATGGCGCGCGCCGCTTATGGAGACGTGAGCTATTCTTTCCCGGAGGAGATGAAACGCGGATCTGTGATTGGGAATATAGCAAAGGATCTCGGGCTCGATGTGAACAGACTGTCATCTCGTAAGGCTCGCATTGATACTGAAGGTAACAGAAAACGATTCTGTGACATTAATCTGAACACTGGAGAACTGACCGTAGCGGAGAGGATCGACAGAGAGGAGATTTGTGGAGAAAGGATTTCTTGTGTTCTAAAATTTGAGTTCATGCTCGAGGATCCCTTAGAGCTGCACCGTGTTTCAGTTCAAATTCAGGATATTAACGACAATCCGCCTGTTTTCTCAAAGGATTTGATCACATTTGAAATTAGAGAGTAAGTGAGAGTGCGATAAAGCGCAGCGCTATCGCTTGAATTCGGCTCATGATGTTGATGTGGGACAGAATGCAGTTCAGAAATACAATCTGAAAAAAATGATAATTTTCAACTGGCTGTTAATTCAAATGTAGACGGAGAAAAGAATTTGGAACTACTGCTAGAGAGAGAGTTAGACCGCGAGCAGCAGAAAGAGGTGACTTTAATTCTCACTGCGGTAGACGGCGGGACTCCACCGAGATCAGGGACTGTAGCCATACACGTCACTGTGCTGGATGCTAATGATAATGCTCCAGTCTTTAGTCAGGCCGTCTATAAAGTCAGTCTGCCTGAAAATGCTCCTGTAGATACTGTAGTGGTGACAGTGAGCGCTACTGATGCTGACGAGGGACAAAATGGAGAAGTGACCTATGAATTTGGTCGTATTTCTGACAGAGCTAGAAAGCTGTTCTCGTTGGATACACATACAGGAGACATTCGAGTAACAGGTGCACTTGATTTCGAGGACGAAGCTGTTTATGAATTACGTGTTGAAGGGAAAGATGGATTTGGTTTATCCAGTGACGCTAAAGTTGTAATTCAACTTACAGATGTTAATGACAATGCTCCTGAGATACGTTTGAAGTCTTTGCGTAGTCCCGTTCCCGAGAACGCGTTACCCGGTACAGAGGTTGGCATCATTAATGTGCAGGACAGAGACTCTGAGAATAACGGACAGGTGCGCTGCTCCATTCAGCAGAACGTCCCATTTAAACTCGTACCTTCGATCAAAAATTACTATTCTCTGGTGAGCACAGGTGAATTAGACCGCGAGCTGCTCTCTGATTATAATATTACAATCACTGCTACTGATGAGGGCTCTCCGCCTTTATCTTCCACTAAGAATATTCACTTGACTGTCGCTGACGTGAATGATAATCCACCTGTATTTGAGGAGCAGAATTACAGAGCTCATGTGCAAGAAAATAACAAACCGGGCTCCTCTATTTGTTCAGTATCAGCTACAGACCCGGACTGGAGACAGAATGGCACTGTAGTTTATTCTCTGCTGTCCTCTGATGTCAATGGCGCACCGGTGTCCTCCTTTTTATCCATTAACGGAGACACCGGGGTCATTCATGCCGTGAGATCGTTTGATTACGAACAGATGAAGAGTTTCAAAGTGCTCGCGTTAGCCAGAGACAACGGCTCTCCTCCTCTGAGCAGTAACGTGACCGTGAGCGTCTTCATATCGGATGAGAATGACAACTCCCCTCAGATATTATACCCCTCTCCGGAAGGAAACTCCTTCATGACCGAGATGGTCCCCAAAGCTGCGCAGGCGGGCTCCCTGGTCTCAAGGTGATCGCCGTGGACGCGGACTCTGGACAGAACGCGTGGCTCTCGTATCACATTATTAAAGCGACTGATCCGGGACTTTTCACTATCGGTGTCCACAGCGGGGAGATCAGGACGCAGCGGGACATTTCTGAATCTGACAGCATGAAACAGAACCTTATTGTGTCCGTGAGAGATAACGGACAGCCCTCTCTCTCGGCCACGTGCGCGTTGTATTTACTCATATCAGATAACTTGGCTGAAGTCCCAGAACTGAAAGACATGTCTCATGACGAGCAGCTCCAGACTGACGTTTTATTTGATCATCGCGCTGGTGTCCGTTTCCACTTTCTTCCTGACCTTCATCATCATCATCCTGGCCGTGAGGTTTTGTCGCAGGAGAAAGCCCAGACTGTTGTTTGATGGAGCTGTAGCCATTCCCAGCGCGTATCTCCCTCCAAATTACGCAGAGGTGGAGGGCGCGGGAACTCTGCGCAGCGCTTACAATTATGACGCATACCTGACCACGGGCTCGCGCACTAGTGACTTCAAGTTCGTCAGGTCTTATAATGAGGGCACACTGACTGCTGACCTGACTCTGAAGAAGACTCAGTCCGCTGTGGATGATCTTGAGGGACTCGATGCGGAAATGAGTGACTCGTTTCAGGTAGGACTGACTTTAATTTTTTTTGTGGATTTAAATGTGTGTGTGTGTGTGTGTGTGTGTGTGTGTGTGTGTGTGTGTGTGTGTGTGTGTGTGTGTGTGTGTGTGCGCATGTGTGGGTTATTTACACTACCGGTTTTTTTTTTTTTTTTTTTTTTTTTTTTTTTTGTTCTTGGAATATCACGTGACTTTCAAATGCTTTACTATAGACATCAAATCGTTCAAGGTCAGTTCAAGAAGCTGCATTTAAGTGATTTTTATTTATTTATTTATTTATTTTTAGCAGTTGTAAGTCATTTGGCCTCATTCACAAATCGACGTGTTTTTGTTTTGTTTATTTGCTTATTTGGTTTTATTTTTTATCATTATAATTTTTATTTTATTTTTATTTATTTATTTTTTTGCACAAGCTACTGTTTTTGGTTAAAAGCGGTAACATTTGTTAGTAATCTTTACATTTTTCGAAGGACTTGTTGAGTTTGTGATGAGTTTGTGATACTTTAAGCAGTTTTTCGTTTCTTTTAAGTATTGTTTTACGCAGTTAAAGTTCCCTCAAAAGAAAACAGCACCCTCAGTTGATTCTCTAATAATAGCATACTGGAGAAACAGATCTGGGCCCGTTTCAGAAAGGCAGTTAAGTGAAAACTCTAAGTATGTTAACCCTGAAATGAGGGGAACTCTGGGTTTTCTGTTTCAGAATGGGAGGTATGTTAAACCAGAGAAAGCAGGGTAAGTCAAGGTAACTTATACTCAGAGTCAGTTACCATGGTGCACCTAACCTGGTCAGGGAGCAGGTTTTCTTTTAGTAAACCCAGAGTTTCTTTTGGTCTCCTCTCCTTTTTTAAAGTGCCAGTGGTGTTTAAATAATTAATTTCATTAATTAATTAATTAATTAATTAATTCATTCATTCATTCATTCATTCATTCATTCATTCATTCTGCACAAATGCTTTTCATAGTGAGTATTTTTTCTTACCCTATTGGCAGATAATTTGCAAAATAAGACGAATGCACTTAAATTAAGTTTCCCAGGAAACAAGACTAAATACTTATGCACTTTTTCTTATTTAGGCCAAGAAAATGCACATTGATTTAAGAATCTTTATATATTTTGACTGGAAGTTAGCCAGGTAAAACCCAGACAACTTCCAGTAAATTTAGATTTGCTCTGCTAGTTAGTCTGGCAAAGAGCCCATTCAAGCCCATTTCTAATCCCTCGAAATCGCGGCACCAATCAGAAACGTTGGGGCGGGCTTTACACGATGACGACAGCGCAGCGACGGTGAAGCAGATTTTGTACATTACAAAGATGGATGCCGCCGTGGGACATCACTCGTTCGAATCAGCTATCGTGTCTGTTTTAAGCGATTTAAACTCTGAGAATTGCTGTCAGAGTCTCAGATGTTTCTCCGTCGCTCTGCATACGTCATCTCCTTCATCGCTCTGATTGGTTTTAGGTCTATCCAATTGCGCCCAGAGGCATTTGAGTGACGTCCGTTGGTGACGCCCCTTTGGAAATGATTTGTCTATGAAGCTTTGCCAGACCATAACTCGGTTACTACTGAGAATGGTATGGTTTTAACCAGGCTAACTGGAAGTAACAAGACAAAAGAAAAGCATTTTATTATTTTTAATTTTTATTTATTTATTTATTTTATTTATTTATTTTTTTTTTTTTTGCAGTACAGGTACATTCCTTCACAGGACACTGTCAAAATGACAAAAAATATCATCCTATAGATGAGGAGGCTGCAGTAATTTGTAGGGCGTTACATTCATGTCAGGAGAGGATTTCTTTTTTTTTTTTTTTTTTTTTTGCTTGCTATATCCACATGTATATTTATTTGAGCAGTGCCATGTTTTAATGATAGTTTTCTATATAATATCAGGGATGCAGAGCATATTAGTGAGGAAAGTTTGCCTCATTCTCACGTGAGCTCTTTCTGAATATGTGTGTGTTGTTTCCTGGGCACAAACCCATGAGAGCCTCAAAGAGGAGTTTCACAGGACTACAGGTCAGTGGTGTAGAAATCAGGTTAAATGACGAGCATGTGATATCTTGTTGCGACCTCTGGAAGTAACCTAATAATTAGAATTTCCTTTTGGATTTCAATGTGGTTGGAAGCATTGGTACACATATTCCATTCATCGCACCTTCCAAAAATGAAAAAATGAAAAGATTACTATATGGAATGGAAGAATACCAGAAGGAAGGGTAGTCAGAGATATACACTCACCTAAAGTATTATTAGGAACACCATACTAATACTGTGTTTGACCGCCTTTTGCCTTCAGAACTGCCTTAATTCTACGTGGCATTGATTCAACAAGGTGCTGAAAGCATTCTTTAGAAATGTTGGCCCATATTGATAGGATAGCATCTTGCAGTTGATGGAGATTTGTGGGATGCACATCCAGGGCATGAAGCTCCGTTCCACCACATCCCAAAGATGCTCTATTGGGTTGAGATCTGGTGACTGTGGGGGCCATTTTAGTACAGTGAACTCATTGTCATGTTCAAGAAACCAATTTGAAATGATTCGAGCTTTGTGACATGGTGCATTATCCTGCTGGAAGTAGCCATCAGAGAATGGGTACATGGTGGTCATAAAGGGATGGACATGGTCAGAAACAATGCTCAGGTAGGCCGTGGCATTTAAACGATGCCCAATTGGCACTAAGGGGCCTCAAGTGTGCCAAGAAAACATCCCCACACCATTACACCACCACCACCAGCCTGCACAGTGGTAACAAGGCATGATGGATCCATGTTCTCATTCTGTTTACGCCAAATTCTGACTCTACCATCTGAATGTCTCAACAGAAAACGAGACTCATCAGACCAGGCAACATTTTTCCAGTCTTCAACTGTCCAATTTTGGTGAGCTCGTGCAAATTGTAGCCTCTTTTTCCTATTTGTAGCGGAGATGAGTGGTACCCAGTGGGGTCTTCTGCTGTTGTAGCCCATCCGCCTCAAGGTTGTGCGTGTTGTGGCTTCACAAATGCTTTGCTGCATACCTCGGTTGTAACGAGTGGTTATTTCAGTCAAAGTTGCTCTTCTATCAGCTTGAATCAGTCGGCCCATTCTCCTCTGACCTCTAGCATCAACAAGGCATTTTCGCCCACAGGACTGCCGCATACTGGATGTTTTTCCCTTTTCACACCATTCTTTGTAAACCCTAGAAATGGTTGTGCGTGAAAATCCCAGTAACTGAGCAGATTGTGAAATACTCAGACCGGCCCGTCTGGCACCAACAACCATGCCACGCTCAAAATTGCTTAAATCACCTTTCTTTCCCATTCTGACATTCAGTTTGGAGTTCAGGAGATTGTCTTGACTAGGACCACACCCCTAAATGCATCGAAGCAACTGCCATGTGATTGGTTGATTAGATAATTGCATTAATGAGAAATTGAACAGGTGTTCCTAATAATCCTTTAGGTGAGTGTATGCCATACACCACAGGTGTTAAATAAACACAAATTATTCACAATTTACTTTGTCATCTTTATTTGCTAAATACAAAAGCAACAGTTATTTTCTTTCCCTATTTTAATATTCTGTTAATATTCTTCCTCATCTCCTCTTCATCTGTCAGTGGTGCTGGTGTTTGGCTGTTGGCCTGAGTAAAAGTCAAATGTTAATTTCATTACCTTAATTCAGAAATGTAACAGGTTGGATTAGAGAACATTATGTGAAAAGAGCATTCAACTATAAGGAAAAAGCTGCTGCACACTGAAAAAGACACTGAATGATATTTAATTAATATGTCAAATATTTGTAAAGTCATGAATCTTACACCCATTAACCTTTTATGCTTAAAGCTTTACCTGATTAAATTATATTTTTATACTTCATTTGTTGCTGCTACCACATTCTTTTTCTTCTTTTTGCCCGTGGGATACCATGAAAATTAATATTAGTTCAATAACTTACCGTTCTGCCAGTTTTCACTTCTGATATTATAACAGTGATTAAGAATTAAACTTATGTTTGACCCGGAAGTATGCGGATGTCTTTTTGTTGGGTGCTGTTGCCATGGTGAATCGTAATTTCAGAGCTCCATTGATCATGGCTTTTCATAGTCGTGGTGCACGCACTTAAATCAGAGTCAGTCTACTCAGAGTTGATTGAACTATACTTCAATTCAGCTGTTCTGAAACTTAAAAGGCAAAGTTTCCCATCTCAGGGTAAGTCAACTCAGAGTTCAAGTTTAAACTCAGAGTTGGTTGAACCTCCTTATTGAAACAGGCCCCTGGCAAACGCTCGAGTGCGCATTTGTGCTTGTGCTCTGGAGATCTTATTTGCAAAGTGTTTTTACGGTGTTTAGCAATGTAGTCAATCACGGACGTATCTGTTGATCTGCTGAATGTACATTCAGAATTTGAATAAACATTTTGTTTTTAATGCTGCTAAAAAGACCAACTGCCACATTCATGCTGCAAAGTTTTAGAAGTGACAGCCACATTCACTGATGAGCCAAAACATTGACAAGACACAGGTGAAGCAAATAATGTTGATCATCTAATAATTAGAGAAATGGACTAGACAAAAAAATACATCAAAATAGATGTGCACTAAGCAATTTAAATGCAGATAACAGATTCATATATATTATTTTTTATTTTTTTATTTTTTTCTATCCAAATATAAATGCTGTTGAAATTATTTATAAAAATAATGACTTGTAAATCTCTAACTGTGCATTGCTGTCCTTGTTATGGTGGTGCTTAGGAGCCATTGCTTACATCTGCATTTGACTAGAGCACACTCACTAATTTCTGAAGGAACCTCTGTGATTTGATTCTGCAACCGTCCCTAATGTCAGTAATATTCTGTTGAGAGAAGTGTTTTGAACGTCATTTCAGTCTGATTGAAAATGGCATAGGGCAGGTTTTCCCTGTTGCTGTCCGTGGTGCTGCACTGGCATTTACTCTTAATGTTTGGATATTTTACTCTTGCATATTTGTAGCTCTCTATCCCTCCATGGCTTTATTATATAATGCATAGTGTGATTTGTTTATATCTCCCACTTCAGAAAATGTTGCAGTTTTGCTTTACTAAACAATTACAAAATACAATACGTATAGATGTTAAATACCTGTGCAACGGCTGATCTTTGTATATTATAACACTTAATTCTGTCAGATATAAGAGTGTTGTGCAGTTTCTTCTTTTAACTCATAGTGTCGCTGTTGACCTGTAAAACCATGTGTGTGTTCAGGACACATCTCTCCACCCTGATTCTGATGTCATACACAGGGCTTTCAGCTCGTCTCTTTACAGAATATCGTCTAGAGTGACAGAGAGACTGTATATCAGGCAATCAGTCTATTTTTCTAAATTTCTTAATTTTCTGTTTTATTTTTATATTTGTTGTTTATCTGGATATAATTTCTGCTCCGTTTATTAATCATTTGAAAGGTTCTGCGTTGCTGTCGAGATGTTTGTCCTTTTGTTCTTCGTGCTGATGGCGCGCGCCGCTTATGGAGACGTGAGCTATTCTTTCCCGGAGGAGATGAAACGCGGATCTGTGATTGGGAATATAGCAAAGGATCTCGGGCTCGATGTGAACAGACTGTCATCTCGTAAGGCTCGCATTGATACTGAAGGTAACAGAAAACGATTCTGTGACATTAATCTGAACACTGGAGAACTGACCGTAGCGGAGAGGATCGACAGAGAGGGGCTTTGTAAGGAGAGGCTTTCTTGTGCGCTTAATTTTGAATTTGTATTAGAAAATCCTTTGGAATTGCATCGCGTTGTCCTACAAATCCAAGACATTAATGATAACACGCCAATATTTCCTAAAGACGTAATCAAGCTCGAAATAAGCGAAAGTGCCGTTAAAGGTGCTCGCGTGTCTTTGAGGCTCGGGATGCAGATGTCGGTCACAATTCAGTGCAAACATACATATTAGAGAGAAATTCAAATTTTGTTTTAGCAGTGAATTCAAAGACAGATGGAGGCAAGTATCTCGAGTTAGTGTTGGATAAAGAGTTAGACCGCGAGCAGCAGAAAGAGGTGACTTTAATTCTCACTGCGGTGACGGCGGGACTCCACCGAGATCAGGGACTGTAGCCATACACGTCACTGTGCTGGATGCTAATGATAATGCTCCAGTCTTTAGTCAGGCCGTCTATAAAGTCAGTCTGCCTGAAAATGCTCCTGTAGATACTGTAGTGGTGACAGTGAGCGCTACTGATGCTGACGAGGGACAAAATGGAGAAGTGACCTATGAATTTGGTCATTTGTCCGAATATGCAAAAGAATCTTTTTCATTGGATCATCAGACTGGACAGATTTCCGTGAAAGGGCCAATAGATTTTGAAGATGAATCAAGATATGAAATTATTGTTGAGGCTAAGGATGGGTATGGTCTTTCCTCAGACACAAAAGTAGTAATAGAAATTACTGACATAAATGACAATTCCCCCATTCTTACAATCAAATCTCTTAATAGTCCCGTTCCCGAGAACGCGTTACCCGGTACAGAGGTTGGCATCATTAATGTGCAGGACAGAGACTCTGAGAATAACGGACAGGTGCGCTGCTCCATTCAGCAGAACGTCCCATTTAAACTCGTACCTTCGATCAAAAATTACTATTCTCTGGTGAGCACAGGTGAATTAGACCGCGAGCTGCTCTCTGATTATAATATTACAATCACTGCTACTGATGAGGGCTCTCCGCCTTTATCTTCCACTAAGAATATTCACTTGACTGTCGCTGACGTGAATGATAATCCACCTGTATTTGAGGAGCAGAATTACAGAGCTCATGTGCAAGAAAATAACAAACCGGGCTCCTCTATTTGTTCAGTATCAGCTACAGACCCGGACTGGAGACAGAATGGCACTGTAGTTTATTCTCTGCTGTCCTCTGATGTCAATGGCGCACCGGTGTCCTCCTTTTTATCCATTAACGGAGACACCGGGGTCATTCATGCCGTGAGATCGTTTGATTACGAACAGATGAAGAGTTTCAAAGTGCTCGCGTTAGCCAGAGACAACGGCTCTCCTCCTCTGAGCAGTAACGTGACCGTGAGCGTCTTCATATCGGATGAGAATGACAACTCCCCTCAGATATTATACCCCTCTCCGGAAGGAAACTCCTTCATGACCGAGATGGTCCCCAAAGCAGCGCAGGCGGGCTCCCTGGTCTCCAAGGTGATCGCCGTGGACGCGGATTCTGGACAGAACGCGTGGCTCTCGTATCACATTATTAAAGCGACTGATCCGGGACTTTTCACTATCGGTGTCCACAGCGGGGAGATCAGGACGCAGCGGGACATTTCTGAATCTGACAGCATGAAACAGAACCTTATTGTGTCCGTGAGAGATAACGGACAGCCCTCTCTCTCGGCCACGTGCGCGTTGTATTTACTCATATCAGATAACTTGGCTGAAGTCCCAGAACTGAAAGACATGTCTCATGACGAGAGCAGCTCCAGACTGACGTTTTATTTGATCATCGCGCTGGTGTCCGTTTCCACTTTCTTCCTGACCTTCATCATCATCATCCTGGCCGTGAGGTTTTGTCGCAGGAGAAAGCCCAGACTGTTGTTTGATGGAGCTGTAGCCATTCCCAGCGCGTATCTCCTCCAAATTACGCAGAGGTGGAGGGCGCGGGAACTCTCCGCAGCGCTTACAATTATGACGCATACCTGACCACGGGCTCGCGCACTAGTGACTTCAAGTTCGTCAGGTCTTATAATGAGGGCACACTGACTGCTGACCTGACTCTGAAGAAGACTCAGTCCGCTGTGGATGATCTTGAGGGACTCGATGCGGAAATGAGCGACTCGTTTCAGGTAGGACTAACGAAGGATTTTTGTTCTTCAATATTTATTTGTGTTCTGTATTGACTGCTTTCATTGGCATAGACTTTAACACATTTTAGAGGGTCTGTTTGAAGTCTGAAAAGTAACTATTTCAAGTACTATTTTTATAAAATATTTTTATTGCACAAGCAAGTTATTTTTTCTATAACTGTTGTAAAACAGGGCAGATTGTTTGTTATTAGACACGTTTTTCAAAAAAAAAAAAATTGGTTTGAAAGGGATTTCAGAAATATTAACAATTGCGTTTAAGTGGCTGAAACTCATGCAATATGATCCTATACTGTGTGAATAGTAGATGAGTTTCTCTGTAGTTTAATTCACTTTTTGTCTTCATCTTGTCTTTAAAAACATGTATAGAATAGTAAGTTAGATGAAAGGGCATATCTCTGTTTGCTGTCCGTGGTGCTGTACAGGCAGTGTCTGCTGCTGGTGGGGTTTTGATCTATACTGTGTGCAGTCGTGTTTTTTTATGAATAGATAGTCTTGAAACTCAAGCTTGTTCTTTTTGTATATTCTACGAGAATGTTTGGTTGTTCTGGGCCTTTGATATTGTGAAGTAATTTCACGCGTTTCGCGTGTCTACCGCAGTGTATCCACGTTTTGCCATTATTGTCAGAGTTATTAGAGTTTCCTATTTAACTCTGTGTTGTTGTTTACCAGTGCACCGTTGGCATTCACATTGTTTTTCGTCACTCGTTCATGGCGTCATAGGACTGACATCACAGTTCGATGATGTTGAGCGGTTACATCACTTTTGCCTTATTATATTGATCATGAACTAGAGTCAATCATTTGCGTTGTCTTGTACAACTGTATTCTTTATAGATTGGTCAAATTTGTGTTCTTGAAGGAGGGACATGAGGACTCTTCAAAGAAGATAATACTTTTCTGTCCCCATGGTAACCCTCACTAGTTAAGTTCCTTCCAGCTGTATCCTGTTAATTATCTCGTTTGCACTGCCTATTTAGTTCTCACTTTGCTCCCAGTCTGTGTCTGATCTCCGTATTATGCACCAGTGTGTTCCTTAGTATCCCACGGTGTAAAACTGTGTGTACCTCCTACCCGTTCCTGTGAATAAACTCCCGTTTGACCTTCCTTCTTCTTGCAGTCTTCTTCCCTGCACGCCGCCCTGACATATATGCAATTTCATGTAGACTGCTTTAACAAGTCGTTTTAAAATAGCACGTGGCTCATTCAAGTGATTTTAGACACATGGACATGTGTGAGGTTCCGTTAAAGTCTGTAATAAAGTATATATTAATAGTAGTCTAATTTATTTGTAGTTTTGTTTTCTTATGTATGATCACTTGTAAGTCATTTATCCTTGTCACGAGTCGTGTTAGTATTGAGTTTTGCATTGGTTTTACTCAGTAGCTTTTCTGTTCAAAAGCTTAAGGTTAGCCTTTCTGTTGGTGACATTTTAAATAAGTCTGCAGTTCTGTTGACCTCGTTTTGTCAAGCGCATTTGATCGGCTTTTTCTTTTCTTTTCTTTTCTTTTCTTTTCTTTTTTTTTTTTTTAACATCTATATGCGTGCCTATATTGAATGGAAAGTTTTTAATCGAATCTATGGCAAATAATGCTGTTTTATGTAGTTTTGCTTTCTCTCATCGATGTATTCTTTTTTTGGAAATCCGTCTCCTAATAACAATTCAATCCTGATGTCATACATTTTTAAATGTCATTTAAGTAGAATGGAAACGGCATTGATCAGTGGTTTTGTGTGTGTGTGTGTGTGTGTGTGTGTGTGTGTGTGTGTGTGTGTGTGTGTGTGTGTGTGTGTGTGTGTGTTAATCCCCCAATCTTCAGTGAATGTCGCTGCTAGTTCTTACTTTTCAAAATAATTCATTATATGCCAAGTTCGGAGTTACATTCTGTCAGGGATTAAAAATATATATCACGCAGTTTCTTCTTTTAACTCACAGTGTCGCTGTTGACCTGTAAAACCATGTGTGTGTTCAGGACACATCTCTCCACCCTGATTCTGATGTCATACTCAGGGCTTCAAGCTCGTCTCATTATAGAAAATCATCGACGGAGACTGCCTCATATACTGTACTTCTGTCTACAGTTCTACATTTAGGTTTACATTTATGTTTTCCATTTACATGTAGTATATTATTGCGTTCCTGGATTTAATTCATTGGGCTTTTCAAAGGTTCTGCGTTGCTGTCGAGATGTTTGTCCTTTTGTTCTTCGTGCTGATGGCGCGCGCCGCTTATGGAGACGTGAGCTATTCTTTCCCGGAGGAGATGAAACGCGGATCTGTGATTGGGAATATAGCAAAGGATCTCGGGCTCGATGTGAACAGACTGTCATCTCGTAAGGCTCGCATTGATACTGAAGGTAACAGAAAACGATTCTGTGACATTAATCTGAACACTGGAGAACTGACCGTAGCGGAGAGGATCGACAGAGAGGAGATTTGTGGAAGGAAAGCTTCATGCGTTATTAAACTGGAGCTCGTGCTGGAAAATCCTTTAGAGCTACATCGATTTATTCTCAATATCGAGGACATAAATGATAATTCACCACAGTTCACAGAGAGTGTTATTGAATTCGAAATTCGGGAATCAGCGGTCAAAGGATCTCGTTATTTATTAGATGAGGCCCATGATGCGGATATTGGTCTGAATTCAGTGCAGTCATATACACTTCAAAACAATGAACACTTTATTCTTAATGTACGTACCAGGGAAAACGGAAGAAAATACGGCAAGCTAGTTCTTAATAAAGATTTAGACCGCGAGCAGCAGAAAGAGGTGACTTTAATTCTCACTGCGGTAGACGGCGGGACTCCACCGAGATCAGGGACTGTAGCCATACTGCGTCACTGTGCTGGATGCTAATGATAATGCTCCAGTCTTTAGTCAGGCCGTCTATAAAGTCAGTCTGCCTGAAAATGCTCCTGTAGATACTGTAGTGGTGACAGTGAGCGCTACTGATGCTGACGAGGGACAAAATGGAGAAGTGACCTATGGATTTAGTCATTTATCCGAAATTACCCGGCAATTATTTGTCCTTGATGCAATTTCTGGAGAGATTAAACTAAAGGGACTCATGGATTATGAGGAGGAGAGTTCAATAGAACTGCCAATTCAAGCTAAAGATGGTCAAGGGTTAGCGAGTCATTGTACAGTAATAATAGATGTTATTGATGTCAATGATAACGCCCCTATAATAGTAATTCATTCTCTTAATAGTCCCGTTCCTGAGAACGCGTTACCCGGTACAGAGGTTGGCATCATTAATGTGCAGGACAGAGACTCTGAGAATAACGGACAGGTGCGCTGCTCCATTCAGCAGAACGTCCCATTTAAACTCGTACCTTCGATCAAAAATTACTATTCTCTGGTGAGCACAGGTGAATTAGACCGCGAGCTGCTCTCTGATTATAATATTACAATCACTGCTACTGATGAGGGCTCTCCGCCTTTATCTTCCACTAAGAATATTCACTTGACTGTCGCTGACGTGAATGATAATCCACCTGTATTTGAGGAGCAGAATTACAGAGCTCATGTGCAAGAAAATAACAAACCGGGCTCCTCTATTTGTTCAGTATCAGCTACAGACCCGGACTGGAGACAGAATGGCACTGTAGTTTATTCTCTGCTGTCCTCTGATGTCAGTGGCGCACCGGTGTCCTCCTTTTTTATCCATTAACGGAGACACCGGGGTCATTCATGCCGTGAGATCGTTTGATTACGAACAGATGAAGAGTTTCAAAGTGCTCGCGTTAGCCAGAGACAACGGCTCTCCTCCTCTGAGCAGTAACGTGACCGTGAGCGTCTTCATATCGGATGAGAATGACAACTCCCCTCAGATATTATACCCCTCTCCGGAAGGAAACTCCTTCATGACCGAGATGGTCCCCAAAGCTGCGCAGGCGGGCTCCCTGGTCTCCAAGGTGATCGCCGTGGACGCGGATTCTGGACAGAACGCGTGGCTCTCGTATCACATTATTAAAGCGACTGATCCGGGACTTTTCACTATCGGTGTCCACAGCGGGAGATCAGGACGCAGCGGGACATTTCTGAATCTGACAGCATGAAACAGAACCTTATTATTGTGTCCGTGAGAGATAACGGACAGCCCTCTCTCGGCCACGTGCGCGTTGTATTTACTCATATCAGATAACTTGGCTGAAGTCCCAGAACTGAAAGACATGTCTCATGACGAGCAGCTCCAGACTGACGTTTTATTTGATCATCGCGCTGGTGTCCGTTTCCACTTTCTTCCTGACCTTCATCATCATCATCATGGCCGTGAGGTTTTGTCGCAGGAGAAAGCCCAGACTGTTGTTTGATGGAGCTGTAGCCATTCCCAGCGCGTATCTCCCTCCAAATTACGCAGAGGTGGAGGCGCGGGAACTCTCCGCAGCGCTTACAATTATGACGCATACCTGACCACGGGCTCGCGCACTAGTGACTTCAAGTTCGTCAGGTCTTATAATGAGGGCACACTGACTGCTGACCTGACTCTGAAGAAGACTCAGTCCGCTGTGGATGATCTTGAGGGACTCGATGCAGAAATGAGCGATTCCTTTCAGGTAGGACTGACATGTTTCAAAAAAAGGTTTCATATTTTTTTGTGTTCTGCTTTCAATGGCAAACGGCTCGGTTTAAAATAAAAATACCTGGCTCACTCAAGTGATCTTTGTAGACTTTAGAGGGTCGGTTTGAAGTCTGAAAAGCTATTTCAGTGTTTTCATAAAATAATTGATTTAATACACAAATCAATTATTATTATTTTTTATATAGAATTGTGTAATTCAGGGCCAAATTGTGCGAAATTTCTGAACATGCATATTGTTTGATATTAGGTTTTATGGGGATTTCAGAAATATTAGCAGCTGTTATGAAGTGGCTGTAACTCATGTAATGTGATCCCGTGCTGCTAGAATAGTTGGTGAGTTTCTCTATATTGAATTATCTCGTGTTTATTTATATATATATATATATATATATATATATATATATATATATATATATATATATATATATATATATATATATATATATATATATATATATATATATATATATATATATAATAGTAAGTTAGATGAAAGGGCATATCTCTGTTTGCTGTCCGTGGTGCTGTACAGGCAGTGTCTGCTGCTGGTGGGTTTTGATCTATACTGTGTGCAGTCGTGTTTTTTTATGAATAGATAGTCTTGAAACTCAAGCTTGTTCTTTTTGTATATTCTACGAGAATGTTTGGTTGTTCTGGGCCTTTGATATTGTGAAGTAATTTCACGCGTTTAGCGTGTCTACCGCAGTGTATCCACGTTTTGCCATTATTGTCAGAGTTATTAGAGTTTCCTATTTAACTCTGTGTTGTTGTTTACCAGTGCACCGTTGGCATTCACATTGTTTTCGTCACTCGTTCATGACGTCATAGGACTGACATCACAGTTCGATGATGTTGAGCTGAGTTACATCACTTTTTGCCTTATTATCGGTTACATCAATTAATTTGCCTTTTTTCTTCTCATGTATGATCAGTTGTAATTCATGTATCATGTTTCACAAGTCGTGTTACTATTGAGTTAATTACTTCTATTCAAAGAGCTTACAGTTGGCCTATGTTGGTGACACTTTAAAGCAAAATCTGAAACTGACTTGTTCTTTTTCTCGTTTTGTTAAGCGCATTTTGTCGTTTTTGTGCGGGCCTGTTGATTTGAATGTTTGTAATCAATCTATGACAAATATTGCTGATTTATGTAATTTTGCGTTCCTCACATCGACATCCTTTATTGAAATCCGTCTCTTAATAACAATTCAATCCTGATGTCATCAATGTTTAAATGTCATTTAAGCAGGAATGGAAACGGCATTGATCAGGTTTTATTGTTGCTGTCAGTGGTGATGCATCCGCATTTATTCTTGGGTTGGGGATTTTTTTGCTCCTGAAAAAATGTACTATGTCCTATTTTGTTTATTAGTAGTACCTGTAAGTGTGTGTGTGTGTGTGTGTGTGTGTGTGTGTGTTAATCCCCCAATCTTCAGTGAATGTCGCTGCTATTTCTTGTTTTTCAGAATAATTCATTATATGCCAAGTTCGATGTACATTCTGTCAGGGATTAAAAATATATATCATGCAGTTTCTTCTTTTAACTCACAGTGTCGCTGTTGACCTGTAAAACCATGTGTGTGTTCAGTACACATCTCTCACCCTGATTCTGATGTCATACTCAGGGCTTCAAGCTCGTCTCATTATAGAAAATCATCGACGGAACTGCCTCATATACTGTACTTCTGTCTACAATTCTACATCTAGGTTTACATTTATGTTTTTTCTTCGTGCATGTATATTGTTGTGTTCCTGGAATTAAATTCGTAGGCATTTGAAAGGTTCATCGTTGCTGTCGAGATGTTTGTCCTTTGTTCTTCGTGCTGATGGCGCGCGCCGCTTATGGAGACGTGAGGCTATTCTTTCCCGGAGGAGATGAACGCGGATCTGTGATTGGGAATATATATAAGGATCTCGGGCTCGATGTGAACAGACTGTCATCTCGTAAGGCTCGCATTGATACTGAAGGTAACAGAAAACGATTCTGTGACATTAATCTGAACACTGGAGAACTGACCGTAGCGGAGAGGATCGACAGAGAGGAGATTTGTGGAGAAAGGATTTCTTGTGTTCTAAAATTTGAGTTCATGCTCGAGGATCCTTAGAGAGCTGCACGTGTTTCAGTTCAAATTCAGGATATTAACGACAATCCGCCTGTTTTCTCAAAGGATTTGATCACATTTGAAATTAGTGAGTCTGCCGTCCGAGGTATCGCGCCACGCTTGAATTCGGCTCATGATGTTGATGTGGACAGAATGCAGTTCAGAAATACAATCTACAAAATGATAATTTTCAACTGGCTGTTAATTCAAATGTAGACGGAGAAAAGAATTTGGAACTACTGCTAGAGAGAGAGTTAGACCGCGAGCAGCAGAAAGAGGTGACTTTAATTCTCACTGCGGTAGACGGCGGGACTCCACCGAGATCAGGGACTGTAGCCATACACGTCACTGTGCTGGATGCTAATGATAATGCTCCAGTCTTTAGTCAGGCCGTCTATAAAGTCAGTCTGCCTGAAAATGCTCCTGTAGATACTGTAGTGGTGACAGTGAGCGCTACTGATGCTGACGAGGGACAAAATGGAGAAGTGACCTATGAATTTGGTCGTATTTCTGACAGAGCTAGAAAGCTGTTCTCGTTGGATACACATACAGGAGACATTCGAGTAACAGGTGCACTTGATTTCGAGGACGAAGCTGTTTATGAATTACGTGTTGAAGGGAAAGATGGATTTGGTTTATCCAGTGACGCTAAAGTTGTAATTCAACTTACAGATGTTAATGACAATGATCCTGAGATACGTTTGAAGTCTTTGCGTAGTCCCGTTCCTGAGAACGCGTTTCCCGGTACAGAGGTTGGCATCATTAATGTGCAGGACAGAGACTCTGAGAATAACGGACAGGTGCGCTGCTCCATTCAGCAGAACGTCCCATTTAAACTCGTACCTTCGATCAAAAATTACTATTCTCTGGTGAGCACAGGTGAATTAGACCGCGAGCTGCTCTCTGATTATAATATTACAATCACTGCTACTGATGAGGCTCTCTCGCCTTTATCTTCCACTAAGAATATTCACTTGACTGTCGCTGACGTGAATGATAATCCACCTGTATTTGAGAGCAGAAATTACAGAGCTCATGTGCAAGAAAATAACAAACCGGGCTCCTCTATTTGTTCAGTATCAGCTACAGACCCGGACTGGGAGACAGAATGGCACTGTAGTTTATTATTCTCTGCTGTCCTCTGATGTCAATGGCGCACCGGTGTCCTCCTTTTTATCCATTAACGGAGACACCGGGGTCATTCATGCCGTGAGATCGTTTGATTACGAACAGATGAAGAGTTTCAAAGTGCTCGTGTTAGCCAGAGACAACGGCTCTCCTCCTCTGAGCAGTAACGTGACCGTGAGCGTCTTCATATCGGATGAGAATGACAACTCCCCTCAGATATTATACCCCTCTCCGGAAGGAAACTCCTTCATGACCGAGATGATCCCCAAAGCTGCGCAGGCGGGCTCCCTGGTCTCCAAGGTGATCGCCGTGGACGCGGACTCTGGACAGAACGCGTGGCTCTCGTATCACATTATTAAAGCGACTGATCCGGGACTTTTCACTATCGGTGTCCACAGCGGGGAGATCAGGACGCAGCGGGACATTTCTGAATCTGACAGCATGAAACAGAACCTTATTGTGTCCGTGAGAGATAACGGACAGCCCTCTCTCTCAGCCACGTGCGCGTTGTATTTACTCATATCAGATAACTTGGCTGAAGTCCCAGAACTGAAAGACATGTCTCATGACGAGAGCAGCTCCAGACTGACGTTTTATTTGATCATCGCGCTGGTGTCCGTTTCCACTTTCTTCCTGACCTTCATCATCATCATCATCCTGGCCGTGAGGTTTTGTCGCAGGAGAAAGCCCAGACTGTTGTTTGATGGAGCTGTAGCCATTCCCAGCGCGTATCTCCCTCCAAATTACGCAGAGGTGGAGGGCGCGGGAACTCTCCGCAGCGCTTACAATTATGACGCATACCTGACCACGGGCTCGCGCACTAGTGACTTCAAGTTCGTCAGGTCTTATAATGAGGGCACACTGACTGCTGACCTGACTCTGAAGAAGACTCAGTCCGCTGTGGATGATCTTGAGGGACTCGATGCGGAAATGAGCGACTCGTTTCAGGTAGGACTGACAAAGTATTATTTTTAATTGTCTGGTCTTCTATATCAAATGTGTATTTTTGCTCTAGACCGCTTTGATTGGCATGCAGGCTCTTAAAAAAGATCACGTGACGATTTTGGAGGGCCATGTTGAAGTCAGAATACAATCGGTATATTTCTTATGAGTTGTCAATAGTAAGGCACGATGCATGATTCACGAATTAATTCATGAATTTATGTGTTAGGTATTAGCGTTTTTCTTCTCATCTTTCTCCTTTGATTTTAGAAAGTTTAGAGACCGGGAAAGACAAAGAACTTGCTTCGTCCTTCTGGGAGCCTCTTTTGTTATCTGATCTCTTGTTAACAAGCTTGTGAACATTTTCTTTCTTTGTTTTATTGTATTCATCTTCTCCGTGCGCCAATGCAGAAATGCATTTGTAAATAGTTGTGTTTTCTTATTTTTCATCTTTCTTACCAGAAGCGCCATTTGGAATTCCTAAAGACAATTAGATTCTGAAGGCCTGTAGGCCAAATGTGTGTCACACCTGTAGTACAGTGGGGGAAGTTTGGTCTGATCGATCAGTTTGAATGACTCACAATAGGGTTTCAGTTACATGGTCAAGGAAGAGATTCTTTTATTCTCTGGCTCTTCCTTTTGCTGAGCTTCTTTGGCTCTTTTTCTCTTCTATTTTCTAAAGCCTCTCTCTCTCTCTCTCTCTCTCTCTCTCTCTCTCTCTCTCTCTCTCTCTCTCTCTCTCTCTCTCTCTCTCTCTCTCTCTCTCTCTCTCTCTATCCCTCAGGTAACATTCTATTCATGCTAGATGCGATTAATGGTGTAAGTTTTTATCATCTCATAGATCTATTTTGGAACTATTTTAAAGTGTAACCATAACAGATTTTGTCTTTGAACCCTTTTCAATTACAAACGATGTGCTAACTAGTTTTGATTTGGTATTGACTTTGAAATGTTACCTGTTGCAATACAATATAGTCTGGCAGCTCTCCCTCGTATTTTGCTATTGTAACTACGCTTATTTCCGTCATCGGTATAAGCTGCAGTGGAGTGGTAATAGGCAGAGTAATGTACAGTTTTCTACAATCTTGCTGATAACGTTTCTTTAGTCATTCGGCAACCCTGCAGTCTGAACCACTGCAGGCGATCCACGCCTTACAATATGGAATTAAATTCGGATGACAGAAATATGCCATTAAGTGTGATTTTGTAAATGTCCTTGTAGTCTGATTAGCAAATTAGCATAAGGCAGGTTTTCTCTGTCGCTGTCCGTGGTGCTGCACTGGCATTTGCTCTTGGTGTTTGGCAGCTTCAGCCTCTCCTATTATAGCTCACACCACTCTATCCTGCCACAGCTTTTGTTTAATACTACACATACTGTGGTTGTGTTTCTCTCTCACTCTTCAGAACATGTTGCTGCTGGCCTTTGTTTTACTAAACTATTTTAAGTATATAACAATAGTTCTTTATATGATCCGACACTTAATCCTGTCAAGAATATACATAATTGTCAAATCAAATTAAATCACCTTTATTTATATAGCGCTTTTAACAAGTCCAATTGTTTCAAAGCAGCTTCACAGTGTTAACAGGAAAATAATGCAACATAATTTGTACAGCCATTCTGGTGAAACAGTGATGTTATCCAGCTAATTTCAAGTATCATATGTAGTGTCAATGCGGGCAGATCGGTAATATAGATGAAATTTAGGTGTCCCCAACTGAGCAAGCCAAAGGCCAGAGGCAACGGTGGCAAGGAACCAAAACTCCTTCAGGGTCAGACTGGAGAAAAAAACCTTGGGAGAAACCAGGCTCAGTCGGGGTGCCAGTTCTCCTCTGGCCGACAAACAAACAGTGTGTGATTATAATTCTATTCTATGAATATAATTCATATTAGGTAAATAGATATTCGTAAGATTATTCGAAAGATTGGAGTTGTCACGCCGAAGACTGGTTTAATGAGGATGTCGTGTTGATGCAGCATTTACGGAGGGAGTTTATTTGATACGCTGTCTCCAGAGATTTCAGGGATGCGTTGGTCATGTCCAGGCGCAGGTCCACCATCTGATCTGGATACGGCCCGGCTGACTGCAGTAAACCTCAGGATAAACAGAGAGACTAACATTAGCGTAGATGCCATTCTTCTTATGATATACTTGAGTACATCAGGTGTATAGGAAGTGTTCCCGGTTCAGCTGACCCTAGTTAATGCAGCCCTAACAATCATTTACTGATTTGAATAATAAAAATTGATAATGTTTTATGTGTAAGCCATAGTAAAGAGATGCGTTTTTAGTTTAGATTTAAACTGACAGAGTGTGTCTGCTTCCCAAACAATGCTAGGAAGACTGTTCCAGAGTTTAGGTGCTAAATAGGAAAAGGATCGACCGCCTGCAGTAGATTTTGATTATCAACTGGCCAGAGTTTTGAGACCGCAATAGACGTGATGGACTATAATGCGTTAAGAGTTCGCTCAAGTACTGGGTAGCTAAATCATTTAGTGCTTTGTAAGTAATAAGCAAGATTTTAAAATTTATACAATGTTTAATGAGGAGCCAGTGCAGTGTTGACAGAACCAGGGGCTAATATGGTCATACTTCCTTGTTCTAGTAAGAGCTCAAGCTGCTGCGTTTTGGACCAGCTGGAGTTTGTTTATTAAGCGAGCAGGGCAACCACCCAGGAGAGTATTACAATAATCTAGCCATGAGGTCATGAACGCATGAATTAACTGTTCAGCATTTTGTATTGAAAGCATGTGCCGTAATTTAGATATATTTTTAAGATGGTAGAATGCAGTTTTACAGATGTTAGAAAATGTGGCTTTCAAATGAAAGATTGGTATCAAAGAGGCACACCCAGGTTCTAACTGTGGCGAGGACTTGACAGAGCAGCCATCGAGTGTTAGACAGTATTCTAGGTTACTACTTGCAGAGTTTTTGTCCAATAATTTTGCTTTTTTAAATTTGCAGGGCTGAACTACTTTTCCAGGTATTACTACTTTTCCAGTATTGCGGAAAAGGGTAGATTTGAGATCGGCCTATAATGTGGCTAATTCTATAGGATCAAGTTGAGGTTTTTTTAATAAGTGGTTTGATAATAGCCAACTTAACGTTTTTAATTTACATATCCTAATGACAAAGATGAGTTAATGATATTAAGAAGAGGATCTATGATGACCTCCTGGTAGTATCTCTTTTAATAACTTCTAGTCAATTTATAGAATTCGAACATACATGTTGTTGATTTAGATGATTTACAGGATTTCCAGCCAATTCTTCCTCTCCTATAGCAGTGAATGAATGTATTTTTTCTCAGTGACACAACAAA
>CM031956.1:21044073-21087866 GCA_018749465.1 Paracanthobrama guichenoti
ATGAATTATATTCATAGAATAGAATTATAATCACACACTGTTTGTTTGTCGGCCAGAGGAGAACTGGCACCCCGACTGAGCCTGGTTTCTCCCAAGGTTTTTTTCTCCATTCTGACACTGAAGGAGTTTTGGTTCCTTGCCACCGGAACCAAAACGGTTCCGTGGCCTTTGGCCTTTGGCTTGCTCAGTTGGGGACACCTAAATTTCATCTATATTACCGATCTGCCCGCATTGACACTATATGATACTTGAAATTAGCTGGATAACATCACTGTTTCACCAGAATGGCTGTACAAATTATGTTGCATTATTTTCCTGTTAACACTGTGAAGCTGCTTTGAAACAATTGGACTTGTTAAAAGCGCTATATAAATAAAGGTGATTTGATTTGATTTGACAATTATGTATATTCTTTGACAGGATTAAGTGTCGGATCATATAAAGAACTATTGTTATATACTTAAAATAGTTTAGTAAAACAAAGGCCAGCAGCAACATGTTCTGAAGAGTGAGAGAGAAACACAACCACAGTATGTGTAGTATTAAAACAAAAGCTGTGGCAGGATAGAGTGGTGTGAGCTATAATAGGAGAGGAAGAAGCGCCAAACACCAAGAGCAAATGCCAGTGCAGCACCACGGACAGCGACAGAGAAAACCTGCCTTATGCTATTGCTAATCAGACTACAAGGACATTTACAAAATCACACTTAATGGCATATTTCTGTCATCCGAATTTAATTCCATATTGTAAGGTGGATCGCCTGCAGTGGTTCAGGCTGCAGGGTTGCCGAATGACTAAAGAAACGTTATCAGCAAGATTGTAGAAAACTGTACATTACTCGTCTATTACCACCCACTGCAGCTTATACCGACGACGGAAATGAGCGCAGTTACAATAGCAAAATACGAGGGAGAGAGTTGTGACTATATTGTATTGCAATAGGTAACATTTCAAAGTCAATACCAAATCAAAACTAGTTAGCACATCGGTTGTAATTGAAAAGGGTTCAATGACATAATCTGGTTATGGTTACACTTAAAATAGTTCCAAAATAGATATATGAGATGATAAAAACTCACACCATTAATCGTACCCTGATGTTAAACACCATTAATTAAATAGAAGAGAAAAGGAGCCAGAGCAAAGAAGCTCAGCAAAAGGAAGAGCCAGAGAATAAAAGAATCTCTTCCTTGACCATGTAACTGAAACCCTATTGTGAGTCATTCAAACTGATCGATCAGACCAAACTTCCCCCACTGTACTACAGGTGTGACACACATTTGGCCTACAGGCCTTCAGAATCTAATTGTCTTTAGGAATTCCAAATGGCGCTTCTGGTAAGAAAGATGAAAAATAAGAAAACACAACTATTTACAAATGCATTTCGCATTGGCGCACGGAGAAGATGAATACAATAAAACAAAGAAAGAAAATGTTCACAAGCTTGTTAACAAGAGATCAGATAACAAAAGAGGCTCCCAGAAGGACGAAGCAAGTTCTTTGTCTTCCCGGTCTCTAAACTTTCTAAAATCAAAGGAGAAAGATGAGAAGAAAAACGCTAATACCTAACACATAAATTCATGAATTAATTCGTGAATCATGCATCGTGCCTTACTATTGACAACTCATAAGAAATATACCGATTGTATTCTGACTTCAACATGGCCCTCAAAAATCGTCACGTGATCTTTTTAAGAGCCTGTTGCCAATCAAAGCGGTCTAGAGCAAAAATACACATTTGATATAGAAGACCAGACAATTAAAAATAATACTTTGTCAGTCCTACCTGAAACGAGTCGCTCATTTCCGCATCGAGTCCCTCAAGATCATCCACAGCGGACTGAGTCTTCTTCAGAGTCAGGTCAGCAGTCAGTGTGCCCTCATTATAAGACCTGACGAACTTGAAGTCACTAGTGCGCGAGCCCGTGGTCAGGTATGCGTCATAATTGTAAGCGCTGCGGAGAGTTCCCGCCCTCCACCTCTGCGTAATTTGGAGGAGATACGCGCTGGGAATGGCTACAGCTCCATCAAACAACAGTCTGGGCTTTCTCCTGCGACAAAACCTCACGGCCAGGATGATGATGATGAAGGTCAGGAAGAAAGTGGAAACGGACACCAGCGCGATGATCAAATAAAACGTCAGTCTGGAGCTGCTCTCGTCATGAGACATGTCTTTCAGTTCTGGGACTTCAGCCAAGTTATCTGATATGAGTAAATACAACGCGCACGTGGCCGAGAGAGAGGGCTGTCCGTTATCTCTCACGGACACAATAAGGTTCTGTTTCATGCTGTCAGATTCAGAAATGTCCCGCTGCGTCCTGATCTCCCCGCTGTGGACACCGATAGTGAAAAGTCCCGGATCAGTCGCTTTAATAATGTGATACGAGAGCCACGCGTTCTGTCCAGAATCCGCGTCCACGGCGATCACCTTGGAGACCAGGGAGCCCGCCTGCGCAGCTTTGGGGACCATCTCGGTCATGAAGGAGTTTCCTTCCGGAGAGGGGTATAATATCTGAGGGGAGTTGTCATTCTCATCCGATATGAAGACGCTCACGGTCACGTTACTGCTCAGAGGAGGAGAGCCGTTGTCTCTGGCTAACGCGAGCACTTTGAAACTCTTCATCTGTTCGTAATCAAACGATCTCACGGCATGAATGACCCCGGTGTCTCCGTTAATGGATAAAAAGGAGGACACCGGTGCGCCATTGACATCAGAGGACAGCAGAGAATAAACTACAGTGCCATTCTGTCTCCAGTCCGGGTCTGTAGCTGATACTGAACAAATAGAGGAGCCCGGTTTGTTATTTTCTTGCACATGAGCTCTGTAATTCTGCTCCTCAAATACAGGTGGATTATCATTCACGTCAGCGACAGTCAAGTGAATATTCTTAGTGGAAGATAAAGGCGGAGAGCCCTCATCAGTAGCAGTGATTGTAATATTATAATCAGAGAGCAGCTCGCGGTCTAATTCACCTGTGCTCACCAGAGAATAGTAATTTTTGATCGAAGGTACGAGTTTAAATGGGACGTTCTGCTGAATGGAGCAGCGCACCTGTCCGTTATTCTCAGAGTCTCTGTCCTGCACATTAATGATGCCAACCTCTGTACCGGGTAACGCGTTCTCGGGAACGGGACTACGCAAAGACTTATTAATGATAACCGGAGCATTGTCATTAACATCTGTAATCTCTATCATTACCACTGAATACGATGTTAAACCTGCAGCATCTTTTGCTAAAACACGCAACTCATACGCTGATTTCTCCTCATAATCTATTGTTCCAATAACAGTTATTTCTCCTGTGTTGCGATTTAGCATGAACAATCTCTTATCTTCCTCAGAAACATGACCAAATGCATAAGTGACCTTTCCATTTTGTCCCTCGTCAGCATCAGTAGCGCTCACTGTCACCACTACAGTATCTACAGGAGCATTTTCAGGCAGACTGACTTTATAGACGGCCTGACTAAAGACTGGAGCATTATCATTAGCATCCAGCACAGTTACGTGTATGGCTACAGTCCCTGATCTCGGTGGAGTCCCGCCGTCTACCGCAGTGAGAATTAAAGTCACCTCTTTCTGCTGCTCACGATCCAGCTCTTTGTTTAATACCAATTCACAGTATTTCCCCGCTAAATCATTTGATTTAACATATAAAACGAAATTATCATTGCTTTCCAAAGTGTAAGACTGAACTGAATTCTTTCCTACATCCGGATCGTGCGCTTCCTCGAGCAAAAACCTTTCCCCTTTGTCCGCGGATTCCCTGATTTCCATTCTGATTACATCCTCGTCAAAATGCGGAGCGTTATCATTTATATCTTCAACGTGTAAACTAATTCGATGCAATTCCAAGGGATTCTCAAGCATAAGCTCCAGTTTAATAACGCATGAAGCTTTCCTTCCACAAATCTCCTCTCTGTCGATCCTCTCCGCTACGGTCAGTTCTCCAGTGTTCAGATTAATGTCACAGAATCGTTTTCTGTTACCTTCAGTATCAATGCGAGCCTTACGAGATGACAGTCTGTTCACATCGAGCCCGAGATCCTTTGCTATATTCCCAATCACAGATCCGCGTTTCATCTCCTCCGGGAAAGAATAGCTCACGTCTCCATAAGCGGCGCGCGCCATCAGCACGAAGAACAAAAGGACAAACATCTCGAAACGATGAGCGTTTAAAATGCTTCAGATATTAAGCGGAAATTAAATCCAGCAATAAAGCACTTGACATATACAATACAAATATAAAACTCAATGTGGAATAATAGCCCCAGTATTAGCAGTAATCAGTCTCCGTCGACGATATTCTGTACAGAGACGAGCTTGAAGCCCTGAATGTGACATCAGAATCAGGGTGGAGAGATGTGTCCTGAACACACACATGGTTTTACAGGTGAACAGCGACACTATGAGTTAAAAGAAGAAACTGCAACATATCTCTAGTAGAGTTAAGGGTCTGTTACATATAGTTAAAACTATTTAATCAAACAAGACCTGGCATCATTCCATGACTAGTGGAAGATAAACATGACCACAATATTTAAGTTTATTCGAGGAAACTGAAAAATGAAGAATTCTAACAGAGTTAAGTCTATCACAGTCCATCAAAATGCTTCAGTAATAATGGATTCTGGCATGAGGGGCATAAAGGCAGATCTTCACCGTTACCAGAAACATGTGAGTTATGTAAGAACAAACAACAAACAACAACAGTAACTGACAGTGCAGCACCATGGACAGCAAAGGGAAACCCTGCCCAATGCTTCTAACCAAACTAAAACGGCATTTAAAAAGTTGCAAACATGCAAAATTGCTTTTATAACCCCGATTCATATAATGAAGACAACGATGAGAAAAACTAAGGGTTCCTTATTGAAGAAAAAAAAAAAAAAAAAAACATGTGAAATAGGATTCAATCTAAACATAAATTATAAAAGGACAATGAAGCTACCTCTCAGACTTTAAAATTAACTTCAAAATCGTTAAGAGCCTGTTGTTAGTGAAAGCAGTCTAACAAAATATATACTTATTTAAATGTAAGCACAGAACATATACTTTTTAAAGAAAAACATTGTTTGTTCTACTTGAAAAGAATCACTCATGTTCGCATCAAGTCCCTCAAAATCACAAGAAAACAAATTTAGCCATATCAAACAGAATCCACGTGTAAAAGACAACTAAACTTTCCGAAAATAGTTCATGCATAAACTCTTAAAGGGCTGACATTACAGGTCAAAACATGAATATAGCACCTTTGCTGCAAATGAAATCAAAAGGCCTAGCACAACCAAACATTCTCTGAGGGAGTGAACAAAAAGAACCATCTCAGTTTCTATAACATCTCGTAAAAAACATATGACTGTTTACAGACCTAAAACCTCAACAGCAACAGACACTGCCTGTACAGCACCATGGACAGTAAACAGAATCATGCCATTCCTAATAAATCTTAAAAATAATGAAATAAGAAAATAATTTAAACCCTTAATACAATTATTTTACATAGCAGACAACGATAGGAATGCAAAACCGTAAATGAACTGAAATCTAAATCTGAAATAGACGCTGCCAGAGGTCATAGATCCTCTTCTTAAAATCATTATTTCATCTTTGTCATTAGGATACTACCGGAAACTTTTAAACTGGCTATTATTAAACCCCTTATTAAAAAAACGCAATTTGATCCTAGAGAATTAGTCAATTACAGGCCGATCTCGAATCTACCCTTTCTGTCAAAAATACTAGAAAAGGCAGCATCCTCACAACTATAATCCTTTTCAGAGAGAAATGGTATCTGTGAGGATTTCCAGTCAGGATTTAGACCGTATCATAGTACTGAGACTGCTCTCATCAGAGTTACAAATGATTTACTCTTATCATCCGATCGTGGTTGTATCTCTCTATTAGTGTTACTCGATCTCAGCGCTGCATTCGATACTATCGACCACAACATTCTTTTGAATAGACTCGAAAATTATGTTGGCATTAGTGGAATTGAATTGGCATGGTTTAAATCATACTTATCTGACCGTTATCAGTTTGTAGCAGTAAATGAGGAGATGTCACACCGATCACAAGTTCAGTATGGAGTACCACAGGGCTCAGTGCTAGGACCGTTGTTCTTCACCCTGTACATGCTACCCTTAACAGATATCATTAGGACACATGGCGTTACTTTTCACTGTTATGATGATGATACTCAGCTCTATATCTATATATCTATAGGTACACATACGCATTCAAACACGCTTGCCTATAGATTAAACGCATAAAGCTTACGTGCATGCCATCACCATTCTCATTTCATGATTCATGTTTTTTTTTTTAAGTTTACAGGAAGATAGTAATGGTATCATTTCAAAACTATTTCAAAATCTATTTCAAAGGTTGCTTTCTCAAGCCATCAAACACTGTTTCCATGCAAATGAACAGCCAGAACGTATCAAAAGTTTTCTATTTCAGTTGAAAATGGTGTCGTGTAAGTGGCCTCAAAGTAAATAACTCATTTTTTACAACGGAAATGAATCAATCAAAAACTTAAGCTGGACAATAACTTTTATCTAGAGCTGCTGTACAGCCAACACAATCTCTTTTCCATTAATTTCCTATTATCACTGTAAAGCTGTGTAGTGTATGGACGGTGCTCATAAATGATCGAACGGACCAATACTTTGGTACCAATACTTCACCGGCGCCGTGAAGTCTACAGACTGACAGGTTAACGGTTCTAAAAAGGACACAAACCAGCCTCCTGCATTCCACGGACACCATAAAACACCCAAAGGGGGGGGGGGTTATATGACTTTTAACTTAGTTGTTTTTCATTTTAGATGTGCTGTGTTCCCTGTATGTATGCATGCTTTTTGTTATAACCATTTTAGATGTGTTTGATAGGTTAGAAACTTATAGCCAGTGAATGCTTAAGGAAGAATGACGTCAATCCTCGCCGTTCCTTTAATTCAGAAGTTAAACTCCCCGTGCTTGGTCTCAAAATCTTTGTCTCGCAATTTGTAGACCGGCGATGTGCATTGTGTGGTACTATGATGCATCAAACTCTTTCTTTTATTCCAAAACCCCAAAGTCTGCATACCTAAGAAAACCATAAACATGTTAATGAGGCCCAAAGACAAAGGGAGATTTCCCGCTTCTGAGTTCCTTCGCTCTGATTGGCTGTTCCGACAAAAGAGGCGTGCCCCGTGATGGCCCTTTAAGAAGGCCTACAAGCGCTCCTCCTTTCTCTTCCGCCCTTCGTTTTTTCCGGCTCTCTTCTTGCCCTCTGGACTCTTCCTCGGCGCGGATTCTCGGACTGCCAGCGCCATTTTTCCAAAGGACATTACCACACAAAGGAACCGAATTTGAACTACCCTCGGATTCCACCGGATCCGCCCTGCAAGATTCAAAACACGGACCGGATCGCGGAATTTCCCACACGCACAAATCCGCGACCAGCCACGAAGTAAACCTATGCAAGTATCTCTTTACTGTCTTTATAAAGCCTTGAGCTTATACCAATAAGTTGGACTGATTTCTTGCTTGTTCTCAATAGGTTGTGTCGGTAATACCACCTTTGTGTCTCTCTCTCTCTCTCTCTCTCTCTCACTCTCTCTCTCTTCTTCCTGCTTTCAGTTAATTTGTGAATGTTTGTTTATTGTTTGTTCATTTATTAAAATATATATATTCACACATGATTGTGCCTGAGTTGCTCACCCATAGCTCCCTTTTACGGTGAACCGACCCTGTTACAAATTAAAAAGAAAGATACTTCTCCTGGCCAGAGAAGCGTTGTCTAAGAGTTATTAAAAAGGGAGATAGTTGGTGGACAATTATCCGTCCTTGAACTCAATTCTAGAATCAAAGAAATTTCTAAAAGTTGAATCAAGCCCTAGATATTAATAATTGTTATAATCCGTTATACTCAACTGTTAATATCCAAATTCCCCTCTGTGCCGATTTATGTATGTTTGATCGTAACACGATTAGACGCATGCATAAATCCCGCACCATTTCTGAGGCTCGATCTACTACAGCTGCTTTGAAACAAAATGTATTGTAAAAAGCACTATATGAAAGTGAATAAATAAATAGAAAACATTATCAATGATCCACATTGCATGATCACATGACATGCCTTTATCCTGGGTCTCATAATAATCTCTGTAATTGAACGCAGTATATAACTGATGATAGGCTATTCCAGGGGAGACAAACTCTGTCACTGGAGCACTATAAAAGTGGAAACATATTTCTACCTTAAAGTTAGATTTGTTGGTCTAGCCTTGTATATTTAGGTTTCTTTAGTAACGTTAAATCACATTTTTATTTGAATAAAATCAATTTAGCACATTTTAGTTTACCATTTTATTTCAGTGAGGGCCAAAGCCATGCAGAGTTCGGCTTCAACGTTACCTGACCAGCTAATAAAGTCCATCAGGCATTTATGAAAACGAAGGTAAGGGCCAGGAGTACTAAAAAAATAAAGAAAACTAAACAGTGCCAGGACAGGGGCACTCCAGGAACTGAGTCTGACACCCCGGGCGATTAAAAGAAGTGCGCCTGACAAGATAAGCAACGAAAAGATTCAGCATATATATATATATATATATATATATATATATATATATATATATATATATATATATATACATATATATACACATATATATATATATATATATATATTTATATTTTTTTTTTTTTTTTATTTTTTTTTATTATTATACAAGAATGCCTTTGTCAGTCCTACCTGAAACGAGTCGCTCATTTCTGCATCGAGTCCCTCAAGATCATCCACAGCGGACTGAGTCTTCTTCAGAGTCAGGTCAGCAATCAGTGTGCCCTCATTATAAGACCTGACGAACTTGAAGTCACTAGTGCGCGAGCCCGTGGTCAGGTATGCGTCATAATTGTAAGCGCTGCGGAGAGTTCCCGCGCCCTCCACCTCTGCGTAATTTGGAGGGAGATACGCGCTGGGAATGGCTACAGCTCCATCAAACAACAGTCTGGGCTTTCTCCTGCGACAAAACCTCACGGCCAGGATGATGATGATGAAGGTCAGGAAGAAAGTGGAAACGGACACCAGCGCGATGATCAAATAAAACGTCAGTCTGGAGCTGCTCGTCATGAGACATGTCTTTCAGTTCTGGGACTTCAGCCAAGTTATCTGATATGAGTAAATACAACGCGCACGCGTGGCCGAGAGAGGGCTGTCCGTTATCTCTCACGGACACAATAAGGTTCTGTTTCATGCTGTCAGATTCAGAAATGTCCCGCTGCGTCCTGATCTCCCCGCTGTGGACACCGATAGTGAAAAGTCCCGGATCAGTCGCTTTAATAATGTGATACGAGAGCCACGCGTTCTGTCCAGAGTCCGCGTCCACGGCGATCACCTTGGAGACCAGGGAGCCCGCCTGCGCTGCTTTGGGGACCATCTCGGTCATGAAGGAGTTTCCTTCCGGAGAGGTATAATATCTGAGGGGAGTTGTCATTCTCATCCGATATGAAGACGCTCACGGTCACGTTACTGCTCAGAGGAGGAGAGCCGTTGTCTCTGGCTAACGCGAGCACTTTGAAACTCTTCATCTGTTCGTAATCAAACGATCTCATGGCATGAATGACCCCGTGTCTCCGTTAATGGATAAAAAGGAGGACACCGGTGCGCCATTGACATCAGAGGACAGCAGAGAATAAACTACAGTGCCATTCTGTCTCCAGTCCGGGTCTGTAGCTGATACTGAACAAATAGAGGAGCCCGGTTTGTTATTTTCTTGCACATGAGCTCTGTAATTCTGCTCCTCAAATACAGGTGGATTATCATTCACGTCAGCGACAGTCAAGTGAATATTCTTAGTGGAAGATAAAGGCGGAGAGCCCTCATCAGTAGCAGTGATTGTAATATTATAATCAGAGAGCAGCTCGCGGTCTAATTCACCTGTGCTCACCAGAGAATAGTAATTTTTGATCGAAGTACGAGTTTAAATGGGACGTTCTGCTGAATGGAGCAGCGCACCTGTCCGTTATTCTCAGAGTCTCTGTCCTGCACATTAATGATGCCAACCTCTGTACCGGTAACGTGTTCTCGGGAACGGGACTATTCAAAGACTTGATCACTATAATGGGGGCATTGTCATTAACATCTGTAATTTCTATAATTACTTTAGTGTCCGAAGAAAGACCAGACCCATCCTTTCCCTCAATGAGCATTTCATATTTTACCTCCTCTTCAAAATCAATTAGGCCTTTAACTTTAATCTCTCCACTATTTTCATTAAGATCAAACAATTCTTTCGCAGTGCCCAAATTCGACTGAACTCATAGGTCACTTCTCCATTTTGTCCTCGTCAGCATCAGTAGCGCTCACTGTCACCACTACAGTATCTACAGGAGCATTTTCAGGCAGACTGACTTTATAGACGGCCTGACTAAAGACTGGAGCATTATCATTAGCATCCAGCACAGTGACGTGTATGGCTACAGTCCCTGATCTCGGTGGAGTCCCGCCGTCTACCGCAGTGAGAATTAAAGTCACCTCTTTCTGCTGCTCGCGGTCTAACTCTTTGTCTAACACTAACTCAATATTTTTGCCACCATCCGCCTTCGTACTTACGGATAAAAGGAAATTATTATTATTTTCAATCGAATAGCTTTGTACTCCGTTCTTTCCTATGTCCCCATCATGAGCCTCATTCACGCGGAACCGAGCGCCTTTATCAGCACTCTCACTTATCTCAAGCTTTATTGCATCTTTAGGAAATGTTGGCGTGTTATCGTTAATATCTTGTATTTGTATTGTGACACGGTGGATCTCTAATGGGTGTTCTAGAACTAATTCAAAATTAAGAGTACAGGAAATTCTTTCATTACACAGTCCCTCCCTGTCGATCCTCTCCGCTACGGTCAGTTCTCAGTGTTCAGATTAATGTCACAGAATCGTTTTCTGTTACCTTCAGTATCAATGCGCGAGCCTTACGAGATGACAGTCTGTTCACATCGAGCCGAGATCCTTTGCTATATTCCCAATCACAGATCCGCGTTTCATCTCCTCCGGGAAAGAATAGCTCACGTCTCCATAAGCGGCGGCGCGCCGCGCCATCAGCCTAAGAAGAACAAAGGACAAACATCTCGACAGCAACGATGAACCTTTCAAATGCCTACGAATTTAATTCCAGGAACACAACAATATACATGCACGAAGAAAACATAAATGTAAACCTAGATGTAGAATTGTAGACAGAAGTACAGTATATGAGGCAGTCTCCGTCGATGATTTTCTATAATGAGACGAGCTTGAAGCCCTGAGTATGACATCAGAATCAGGGTGGAGAGATGTGTCCTGAACACACACATGGTTTTACAGGTGAACAGCGACACTATGAGTTAAAAGAAGAAACTGCATGATATTCTGAAAGTTGAAGTCCTGGAATCCACCGAACAGGGTATATACTTTATGCAAAAACAATAACAAGCAACAATATTCACTGAAGAGATAAAGCCCTCTGTAAATGCCAGAGCAGCACCACGGACAGCAACAGAAAAAAAAAAAAAAATTCTGCTCTATGCAATTTCCAATCCGACTAAAAGAGCTTTAAAAAGCGTTGACACTGGAACTTAATTGCCTTCATAAACCAATTCACCTCAATGAGAGAAACGCAAAACTACTTAAAATAGCAACAATTTATCCACGGGACACAAACTAATTGTCACAGATCCAACCATGTCCCTCACACCAGACTCAATCACTCCTCCCACACGGTCCCAATCACCCGAGTTCTGAAGCACCTGTCACTAATCACCAACACCCTTAAATGTTGCCCTCAGCCTGCACTCACTGTCCGGTCTCGTCTCAGACAACCCGACTCCCACGCTTGTGGTTCCTATTCCGTCTTGCTTGTGTTCAAGTATTATCTCCGTGATCGCTTTCTTCCACCTGGACAACACCACCTGGATCTCCGCTACAGTTAAGCCCTTTTCTGTCTCTCTTCAGTCCCTTCCGTGCCTCTTCAGTGGTTTGCTACTAATAAACATATCTGGATTCACTTACGTCCGCGTCCGCCTGTTTATCATGACAGAAGACCGGACCTCTCAGCGGACCGAAGATATAACCGGCGGAGCGGCAGCTCCAGCGGCCGCTCCAGAACGAAAACCCATTATTCGACTTAATGCAAGCCTTCCACCATGTCCTGCAGAGTGCTGCTTCTCGTCCTGCCTCACCCAGTCCCATGGCTCGGCCAGCGCCCTTCGGTGGTAAGGCGGAAGAATGCAGCGGGTTTCTTTTGCAGCGTCAGTTATATTTCGAGATTAATGCACGTCAGTTTGATACCGAACGAGCCAAGATCGCTTTTATCATCTCTCTCCTTAACGGACGCGCGCTTCAGTGGGCGCGCGCTATCTGGGACTCCAACAGCCCTGTCACGCAATCACTAACTGTATTCATCAGTCACTTCAAGGATGTGTTCGGTCACGCTACTGACACAATCTCCACTAACGACCAACTTCTCAGTTTACGACAAGGCCACCAGTCCATCCAAGATTACTCTCTGCAGTTCCGCACCCTCGCGGCGTCAAGCGGCTGGAATGAGACGGCACTACTGGCAGTCTACCGCCAGGGGCTTGACCCCCGGATCCGTGTTCACCTCTCCATCTATGATGACAGTTATGGTTTGGAAAGATTTATTCAGAAATCCGTCCTAATAGCACAAAACCTCTCCACCTGTTCTAGAGAAACCGCTGCATTACACGCTCCGTCTCCACCAAGGGCGCCAGATCCTCCAGCACCAGAACCTATGCAGCTGGACCACTACCGACTAACACCTGCAGAAAGGGAAAGACGTATCCGCTTACACCTATGTCTGTACTGTGGTGATGAGGGTCATACCGCATCCAGTGTCCGACCCGACCACCACGCCCAGGGGTGAGTACGATTCACACTATGCCGGTTATCCACAAGATGTCCCTAACGAAGGTTCTAGTCACTGTCAATGACCTCTCCGTTTCAGCCTCGGCGTTGATGGATTCCGGCTCGGCGGGGAATTTCATATCCACCAACCTACTTAACAGACTGAAAGCCCGCAAGACCCGCCTTGACCGTCCCTTCCGAGCCCATAACATCCTAGGAAAACCCCTGGGCCATGGATGCATTCGGTACGTCGCATCCCCTATTCAGCTCCAAATCGGCTGGCTCCACCTAGAGGAACTTACTTTTCTGGTGCTGGAAGGAGCCACTACGGACATCGTCCTGGGGCGCCCGTGGATGTCTAAACACTCCCCGATGATCTGCTGGGACTCAGGTGAAGTGTTGAAATGCGAGTTCCTCCGCAGCAGCATCCAGTTCCTCGGTTATATCATCACCCAGAGCGGCGTCAAGATGGACCAGGGGAAGGTGAGCGCGGTACGGAACTGGCCCAAACCCACCTCCATCAAGGAACTTCAACGCTTCTTAGGATTTGCCAACTTCTATCGCGGTTTATAAGAAATTTCCAGTATCATCAGCGCACCATTGACATCTCTGCTCTGAAAGCAGGCCCAAGTCTCTGTCCTGGACACCGGAAGCCAACCAAGCTTTCCAGACCCTCAAGCACTCCTTCTGTACGGCTCCTACCCTCAGCCATCCGGATCCCCAGTTGCCCTTCGTCGTCGAGGTGGATGCATCTTGTACCGGGGTAGGAGCCGTACTGTCCCAGCGGTAGGGTGAGCCTCCCAAACTCCATCCATGTGCCTACTTTTCCAAAAAGTTGTCCCTGGCGGAGCGGAACTATGACATCGGAAACCGCGAGTTGCTGGCCATCAAGCTGGCCTTAGAAGAGTGGAGGCATTGGCTGGAGGGGGCAGTTCACCCATTCCAGGTGATAACAGACCATCAAAACCTGCAGTACCTACGGGAAGCACGAAGGCTAAACCCGTCAAGCTCGTTGGGCACTCTTCTTTACCGATTCAATTTCACAGTGACCTACAGACCAGGCGACAAGAACCAGAAGGCCGACGCTCTCTCTCGACAATTCTCCCCTGACCATGATCCACAACCTCCAGAACCCGTGCTCCCTCCAGCCTTGATTGTGAGCCCCATCCAATGGGCCCTGGACCATCAGATTGCTGAAGCAACTCGCGAGGAACCGGCTCCGCCGAGGCTCCTGAGGGCAGGTCTATGTACCATCTCGACTCCGTCTGCCCCTCTTGGAACAAGTCCACACCTCTCCGGGCTCTGGACATCCAGGCAGCCAGCGGACCCTCTCGCTCCTACGGGGCCGCTACTGGTGGCCCAGGATGGACCGTGATGTCTCCTGCTACATCAAAGGCTGTTCCGTCTGAGCCACTTCCAAGACTCCACGCCAACTCCCAGAAGGCAAGCTACAGCCACTACCCACATCCCTCGCCGGCCCTGGTCCCACATTGCGGTGGATTTCCTGACGGATCTGCCTCCATCTGAAGGTCATACCTGCATCCTCGTGGTTGTTGACCGGTTCTCGGACCTGCAAATTGATCCCTCTCAAAGGGTTGCCCACGGCTCTGGAAACAGGCGGAGACCCTGTTCCACCAAGTCTTCCGTCACTTTGGTCTCCCCGAAGACATCATTTCCGACCGGGGGCCCCAGTTCATTTCCAGGGTTTGGAAAGCCTTCTTCCGCCTTCTGGGAGTCTCCGTGAGTCTTAGTTCTGGTTACCATCCCCGGACCAACGGCCAGACGGAACGAAAGATCCAGGAAATCGGGAGATATCTGAGGTCCTATTGTAGCCACCAACAGAACACCTGGAACCGGTTCCTTCCGTGGGCAGAATCGCCCAAAACTCACTCCGGCAGGATTCCACACACCTCACACCTTTTCAGTGTCTGCTAGGTTTTCAACCCCGTTGTTTCCTTGGTCAGGCGAGCCCACGGAAGTGCCATCAGTCCATCACTGGTTCCAGGAGGCGAGAGGTATGGAACTCAGCTCACGTCCATCTGCAAAGGGCAGTCCGTAGGCAGAAGACTCAAGCCGACCGCCCGGCGTCGCCAGGCACCTCAATACCATCCTGGCCAACTCGTTTGGTTGTCGACGAGGACATTCGCCTCGGGCGGCTGCCCAGTCGCAAAGCTGAGTCCCTTTATAGGCCCTTTCAAGGTGGTGAGGCAGATTAATGAGGTCACATACCGGTTACAACTACCCTCACACTACAGAATTGCACCAACATTCCACGTTTCCCTTCTCAAGCCCTTCACTAAACCTCTTCTTCCTTCTTCCACAGAGTCTGGTGCTGAGGCCGTGCCTCCTCCTCCTCCCATGGACCAGCCGGACCAGGACATCTACAAAGTCGCTTCTATCTTGGATTCTCGGCAGGCGGGCCGGCGCACTACAGTATCTAGTAGACTGGGAAGGGTTTGGCCTGAAGAGCGTTCATGGGTCAACCCGCGACGATATCCCTAGACCCAGACCTTCTACGGGAATTCCACGCCAACAACCCCTCTCGTCCTGCACCCGAGGTCGAGGCGGCCCGTCGTCGTCCGCCGCGGTCCTCCGGAGCTGCCCGTGGAGGGGGTACTGTCACAGATCAACCATGTCCCTCACACCAGACTCAATCACTCCTCCCACACGGTCCCAATCACTCGAGTTCTGAAGCACCTGTCACTAATCACCAACACCCTTAAATGTTGCCCTCAGCCTGCACTCACTGTCGGTCGTCTCAGACAACCCGACTCCCACGCTTGTGGTTCCTATTCCGTCTTGCTTGTGTTCAAGTATTATCTCCATGATCGCTTTCTTCCACCTGGACAACACCACCTGGATCTCGCTGCAGTTAAGCCCTTTTCTGTCTCTCTTCAGTCCCTTCCGTTGCCTCTTCAGTGGTTTTGCTACTAATAAACATATCTGGATTCACTTACGTCCGCGTCCGCCTGTTTATCATGACACTAATATTAGATGAAATGTTAAAATGACAGAACTCTTAGTCAACGAGACTTACTTCTGTCCCCAAAGATCACCAGTGAATAACGTTAAGCTATTTGAATTTAAAACAGTGGCAAAAGATCAGACACCTCTTATAAAAATCACAGTGATTCATGAAACCTACAATTCATCAAACATCAACAGAAAAGCATAATATTCCAACGAATCTATTCACATTTAAAACTGCATCTCAAAACTGCTCATGGGTGTAACATAAAGCACTTGAATGAGCCATGTGATCTTTAAAATACTGTCAAATAAAATGCAAATACACATTTAGCATAACAATACAGGCTATGTTTTAAAATAGTTTTATATAAGATTGCCATTACTTAAAGACACTTATGTCCACAGCAAGTCCTTCACGAATCATAATTACAAAAATTAGCCATGTTGCAAAAATCCACTTTCAACACAAATGACTGCATCTCGTTCATTGTGAGGATCGATGCTCGGTGGTGCCACAACATACAGCGACATGCTCCGCAACAATGTCAGTGGCTCAGGGCGCAATCCATCGGGCGCATGCCAATGACAACCGGATGTGCCACTAGAAACAGCTGCAAAGCTTCTGTGCGTAAATGCCATGCCACTTACTGTTAATATAGCGCCTTTCCAAAATATTAGCTGACTTCTGCACGAATAAGAATACGCATGGGTGTTCTTTGTAACAAACTAAACCTTATTTTAATACAAAATAATAATATAAAACAAAATAAAATAAAAAATATAAACCAATCAAATGCATCCTCATTTCAGATTTCAAATAGATTTTTATTATGTTCATGTGTTTAATATAAGACACTTAAATGAGTCACGTGTTCTTGTGGTCAGTGAAACTACAGAAAGACAATTTAATATGGAAGAACAGACAATAAAATGTCAATAAATAAATATTAGTCCTACCTGAAGCAGTCGCTCATTTCATCAGAGTCCCTCAAGATCATCCACAGCGGACTGAGTCTTCTTCAGAGTCAGGTCAGCAGTCAGTGTGCTCTCATTATAAGACCTGACGAACTTGAAGTCACTAGTGCGCGAGCCCGTGGTCAGGTATGCGTCATAATTGTAAGCGCTGCGGAGAGTTCCCGCGCCCTCCACCTCTGCGTAATTTGGAGGGAGATACGCGCTGGGAATGGCTACAGCTCCATCAAACAACAGTCTGGGCTTTCTCCTGCGACAAAACCTCACGGCCAGGATGATGATGATGAAGGTCAGGAAGAAAGTGGAAACGGACACCAGCGCGATGATCAAATAAAACGTCAGTCTGGAGCTGCTCTCGTCATGAGACATGTCTTTCAGTTCTGGGACTTCGGCCAAGTTATCTGATATGAGTAAATACAACGCGCACGTGGCCGAGAGAGAGGGCTGTCCGTTATCTCTCACGGACACAATAAGGTTCTGTTTCATGCTGTCAGATTCAGAAATGTCCCGCTGCGTCCTGATCTCCCCGCTGTGGACACCGATGGTGAAAAGTCCCGGATCAGTCGCTTTAATAATGTGATACGAGCCACGCGTTCTGTCCAGAGTCCCGCGTCCACGGCGATCACCTTGGAGACCAGGGATCCCGCCTGCGCAGCTTTTGGGGATCATCTCGGTCATGAAGGAGTTTCCTTCCGGAGAGGGTATAATATCTGAGGGGAGTTGTCATTCTCATCCGATATGAAGAGACGCTCACGGTCACGTTACTGCTCAGAGGAGGAGAGCCGTTGTCTCTGGCTAACGCGAGAGCACTTTGAAACTCTTCATCTGTTCGTAATCAAACGATCTCACGGCATGAATGACCCCGGTGTCTCCGTTAATGGATAAAAGGAGGAGGACACCGGTGTGCCATTGACATCAGAGGACAGCAGAGAATAAACTACAGTGCCATTCTGTCTCCAGTCCGGGTCTGTAGCTGATACTGAACAAATAGAGGAGCCCGGTTTGTTATTTTCTTGCACATGAGCTCTGTAATTCTGCTCCTCAAATACAGGTGGATTATCATTCCGCGTCAGCGACAGTCAAGTGAATATTCTTAGTGGAAGATAAAGGCGGAGAGCCCTCATCAGTAGCAGTGATTGTAATATTATAATCAGAGAAGCAGCTCGCGGTCTAATTCACCTGTGCTCACCAGAGAATAGTAATTTTTGATCGAAGTACGAGTTTAAATGGGACGTTCTGCTGAATGGAGCAGCGCACCTGTCCGTTATTCTCAGAGTCTCTGTCCTGCACATTAATGATGCCAACCTCTGTACCGGGTAACGCGTTCTCGGGAGCGGGACTATTAAGAGAATTAATTACTATTATAGGGGCGTTATCATTGACATCAATAACATCTATTATTACTGTACAATGACTGGCTAACCCTTGACCATCTTTAGCTTGAATTGGCAGTTCTATTGAACTCTCCTCCTCATAATCCATGAGTCCCTTTAGTTTAATCTCTCCAGAAATTGCATCAAGGACAAATAATTGCCGGGTAATTTCGGATAAATGACTAAATGCATCGTCACTTCTCCATTTTGTCCCTCGTCAGCATCAGTAGCGCTCACTGTCACCACTACAGTATCTACAGGAGCATTTTCAGGCAGACTGACTTTATAGACGGCCTGACTAAAGACTGGAGCATTATCATTAGCATCCAGCACAGTGACGTGTATGGCTACAGTCCCTGATCTCGGTGGAGTCCGCCGTCTACCGCAGTGAGAATTAAAGTCACCTCTTTCTGCTGCTCGCGGTCTAACTCTTTATTAAGAACTAGCTCGCCATATTTTCTTCCATTTGCACGCGTTAGGACACTCAGAAGAAAGTGTTCATTGTCCTGCAACAAATAATTCTGCACTGAATTCAGACCAATATCCGCATCATGGGCCTCATCTAATAAATAACGAGATCCTTTGACCGCTGATTCCTGTATTTCAAATTCAATAACACTCTCTGTGAACTGTGGTGAATTATCATTTATGTCCTCGATATTGAGAATGAATCGATGTAGCTCTAAAGGATTTTCCAGCACGAGCTCCAGTTTAATAACGCATGAAGCTTTCCTTCCACAAATCTCCTCTCTGTCGATCCTCTCCGCTTCACGGTCAGTTCTCCAGTGTTCAGATTAATGTCACAGAATCGTTTTCTGTTACCTTCAGTATCAATGCGAGCCTTCACGAGATGACAGTCTGTTCACATCGAGCCCGAGATCCTTTGCTATATTCCCAATCACAGATCCGCGTTTCATCTCCTCCGGGAAAGAATAGCTCACGTCTCCATAAGCGGCGCGCGCCATCAGCACGAAGAACAAAGGACAAACATCTCGACAGCACCGCAGAACATTTAAACGCTTAAGACATTAAATCCAGGAACGCAATAATATACTACATGTAAAATGGAAAACATAAATGTAGAACTGTAGACAGAAGTACAGTATATGAGGCAGTCTCCGTCGATGATTTTCTATAATGAGACGAGCTTGAAGCCCTGAGTATGACATCAGAATCAGGGTGGAGAGATGTGTACTGAACACACACATGGTTTTACAGGTCAACAGCGACACTGTGAGTTAAAAGAAGAAACTGCATGATATATATTTTTAATCCCTGACAGAATGTACATCGAACTTGGCATATAATGAATTATTCTGAAAAAAGAACTAGCAGCGACATTCACTGAAGATTGGGGATTAACACACACACACACACACACACACACACACACACACACACACACACTTAAGGTACTACTAATAAACAAAATAGGACATAGCATTTTTTCAGGAGCAAAAAAAGCCCAAACTCAAGAATAAATGCGGATGCATCACCACTGACAGCAACAATAAAACCTGATCAATGCCGTTTCCATTCCTGCTTAAATGACATTTAAACATTGATGACATCAGGATTGAATTGTTATTAAGAGACGGATTTCCAATAAGGATGTCGATGTGAGAGCATAAAATTACATAAATCAGCAATATTTGTCATAGATTCGATTACAAACATTCAAATCAACAGGCCGCACAAAAAAGCGACAAAATGCGCTTAACAAAACGAGAAAAAGAACAAGTCAGTTTCAGATTTTGCTTTAAAGTGTCACCAACATAGGCCAACTGTAAGCTCTTTGAATAGAAGTAGTTAACTCAATAGTAACTTACGACTTGTGAAACATGATACATGAATTACAACTGATCATACATGAGAAGAAAATTCTAAACATAAATTAGACTATTTATCTGTATTTCAGAGTTTAAACTGAACCTCACATTCATGTGTCTAAAAACTACTAAAATGAGCGCGTGGTCTTGTTATTTTAAAGAGCATGCCAATGAAAAGCACAGTCAATGAAATGACATATACACATTAAATCTGTAAACCCAGTCCATGTGCATTTTCTTTCTAAATAGAGTATTTGTCTAATTTGAAGAGTCCCTCGTGTCCCTCCTTCAAGAACACAAATTTGACCAATCTATAAAGAATACAGTTGTACAAGACAACATGAAATGATTGACTCTAGTTCATGATCAATATAATAAAGGCAAAAAGTGATGTAACCGCTCAACATCATCGAACTGTGATGTCAGTCCTATGACGTCATGAACGAGTGACGAAAACAATGTGAATGCCAGCGGTGCACTGGTAAACAACAACACAGAGTTAAATAGGAAACTCTAATAACTCTGACAATAATGGCAAAGCGATGGATACACTGCGGTAGACACGCGAGAAACGCGTGAAATTACTTCACAATATCAAAGGCCCAGAACAACCAAACATTCTCGTAGAATATACAAAAGAACAAGCTTGATTTTCAAGACTATCTATTCATAAAAAACACGACTGCACACAGTATAGATCAAAACCCACCAGCAGCAGACACTGCCTGTACAGCACCACGGACAGCAAACAGAGATATGCCCTTTCATCTAACTTACTATTCTATATATATATATATATATATATATATATATATATATATATATAAACACGAGATAATTCAATTCATAGAGAAACTCACCAACTATTCTAGCAGCACAGGATCACATTACATGAGTTACAGCCACTTCATAACAGCTGCTAATATTTCCTGAAATCCCCATAAAACCTAATATCAAACAATATGCATGTTCAGAAATTTCGCACAATTTGGCCTGAATTACACAATTCTATATAAAAAATAATAATAATTGTTGTGTATTAAATCAATTATTTTATGAAAACACTGAAATAGCTTTTCAGACTTCAAACCGACCTCTAAAGTCTACAAAAGATCACTTGAGTGAGCCAGGTATTTTTATTTTAAAGCCGAGCCGTTTTTGCCATTGAAAGCAGAACACAAAAAAATATGAAATCTTTTTTAAACATGTCAGATCCTACCTGAAAGGAATCGCTCATTTCCGCATCGAGGTCCTCAAGATCATCCACAGCGGACTGAGTCTTCTTCAGAGTCAGGTCAGCAGTCAGTGTACCCTCATTATAAGACCTGACGAACTTGAAGTCACTGGTGCGCGAGCCCGTGGTCAGGTATGCGTCATAATTGTAAGCGCTGCGGAGAGTTCCCGCGCCCTCCACCTCTGCGTAATTTGGAGGGAGATGCGCGCTGGGAATGGCTACTACAGCTCCATCAAACAACAGTCTGGGCTTTCTCCTGCGACAAAACCTCACGGCCAGGATGATGATGATGAAGGTCAGGAAGAAAGTGGAAACGGACACCAGCGCGATGATCAAATAAAACGTCAGTCTGGGCTGCTCTCGTCATGAGACATGTCTTTCAGTTCTGGGACTTCAGCCAAGTTATCTGATATGAGTAAATACAACGCGCACGTGGCCGAGAGAGGGCTGTCCGTTATCTCTCACGGACACAATAAGGTTCTGTTTCATGCTGTCAGATTCAGAAATGTCCCGCTGCGTCCTGATCTCCCCGCTGTGGACACCGATAGTGAAAAGTCCCGGATCAGTCAGCTTTAATAATGTGATACGAGAGCCACGCGTTCTGTCCAGAATCCGCGTCCACTGCGATCACCTTGGAGACCAGGGAGCCCGCCTGCGCAGCTTTAGGGGACCATCTCGGTCATGAAGGAGTTTCCTTCCGGAGAGGGTATAATATCTGAGGAGTTGTCATTCTCATCCGATATGAAGACGCTCACGGTCACGTTACTGCTCAGAGGAGGAGAGCCGTTGTCTCTGGCTAACGCGAGCACTTTGAAACTCTTCATCTGTTCGTAATCAAACGATCTCACGGCATGAATGGCCCCGGTGTCTCCGTTAATGGATAAAAGGAGGACACCGGTGCGCCATTGACATCAGAGGACAGCAGAGAATAAACTACAGTGCCATTCTGTCTCCCAGTCCAAAGGTCTGTAGCTGATACTGAACAAATAGAGGAGCCCGGTTTGTTATTTTCTTTGCACATGAGCTCTGTAATTCTGCTCCTCAAATACAGGTGGGATTATCATTCACATCCAGCGACAGTCAAGTGAATATTCTTAGTGGGAAGATAAAGGCGGGAAGCCCTCATCAGTAGCAGTGATTGTAATATTATAATCAGAGAGCAGCTCATGTATCTAATTCACCTGTGCTCACCAGAGAATAGTAATTTTTGATCGAAGGTACGAGTTTAAATGGGACGTTCTGCTGAATGGGCAGCGCACACCCTGTCCGTTATTCTCAGAGTCTCTGTCCTGCACATTAATGATGCCAACCTCTGTACCGGGTAACGCGTTCTCGGAATCAGGCCACTAAGAGATTTTACTATTATTATAGGGCGTTATCATTGACATCAATAACATCTATTATTACTGTACAATGACTGGCTAACCCTTGACCATCTTTTGGAGCTTGAATTGGGAGTTCAATTGAACTCTCCTCCTCATAATCCACGAGCCCTGTTAGTTTAATCTCTCCAGACAACGAATCGAGAAAACATGTCTAGAGACGTTCTGATAAATGACCAAATTCATGGCCACTTCTCCATTTTGTCCCTCGTCAGCATCAGTAGCGCTCACTGTCACCACTACAGTATCTACAGGAGCATTTTCAGGCAGACTGACTTTATAGACGGCCTGACTAAAGACTGGAGCATTATCATTAGCATCCAGCACAGTGGCGTGTATGGCTACAGTCCCTGATCTCGGTGGAGTCCCGCCGTCTACCGCAGTGAGAATTAAAGTCACCTCTTTCTCTGCTGCTCGCGGTCTAACTCTTTGTTAAGAACTAGCTCGCCATATTTTCTTCCGTTTGCAGCGTTAGGACACTCAGAAGAAAGTGTTCATTGTCCTGTAACACATAATTCTGCACTGAATTCAGACCAATATCCGCGATCATGGGCCTCATCTAATAAATAACGAAGATCCTTTGACCGCTGATTCCCGAATTTCGAATTTTATTACACTTTGTTTGAACTGTGGTGAATTATCATTTATGTCCTCAATATTGAGAATAAATCGATGTAGCTCTAAAGGATTTTCCAGCACGAGCTCCAGTTTAATAACGCATGAAAGCTTTCCTTCCACAAATCTCCTCTCTGTCGATCCTCTCCGCTGGCACGGTCAGTTCTCCAGTGTTTCAGATTTAATGTCACAGAATCGTTTTCTGTTACCTTCAGTATCAATGCGAGCCTTACGAGATGACAGTCTGTTCACATCGAGCCCGAGATCCTTTGCTATATTCCCAATCACAGATCCGCGTTTCATCTCCTCCGGGAAAGAATAGCTCACGTCTCCATAGCGGCGCGCGCCATCAGCACGAAGAACAAAAGGACAAACATCTCTGAAAGCAACGCAGAACCTTTCAAATGATTAATAAACGGAGCAGAAATTATATCCAGATAAACAACAAATATAAAAATAAAACAGAAAATTAAGAAAATTTAGAAAAATAGACTGATTGCCTGATATACTGTAGTCTCTCTGTCCTCTAAGGCGATATTCTGTAAAGAGACAGGCTGAAAGCCCTGAGTATGACATCAGAATCAGGGTGGAGAGATGTGTCCTGAACACACATGGGTTTTACAGGTCAACAGCGACACTATGAGTTAAAAGAAGAAACTGCACAAACACTCTTATATCTGACAGAATTAAGTGTTATAATATACAAAGATCAGCCGTTGCACAGGTATTTAACATCTATACGTATTGTATTTTGTAATTGTTTAGTAAAGCAAAAACTGCAACATTTTCTGAAGTGGGAGATATAAACAAATCACACTATGCATTATATAATAAAGCCATGGAGGGATAGAGAGCTACAAATATGCAAGAGTAAAATATCCAAACATTAAGAGTAAATGCCAGTGCAGCACCACGGACAACAACAGGAAAACCTGCCCTATGCCATTTTCAATCAGACTGAAATGACGTTCAAACACTTCTCTCAACAGAATATTACTGACATTAGGGACGTTTGCAGAATCAAATCACAGAGGTTCCTTCAGAAATTGAGTGTACTCTAGTCAAATGCAGATGTAAGCAATGGCTCCTAAGCACCACCATAACAAGGACAGCAATGCACAGTTAGAGATTTACAAGTCATTATTTTTATAAATAATTTCAACAGCATTTATATTTGGATAGAAAAAAATAAAAAAATAAAAAAAATAATATATATGAATCTATTATCTGCATTTAAATTGCTTAGTGCACATCTATTTTGATGTATTTTTTTGTCTAGTCCATTTCTCTAATTATTAGATGATCAACATTATTTGCTTTACCTGTGTCTTGTCAATGTTTTGGCTCATCAGTGAATGTGGCTGTCACTTCCAAAACTTTACAGCATGAATGTGGCAGTTGGTCTTTTTTAGCAGCATTAAAAACAAAATGTTTATTCAAATTCTGAATGTACATTCAGCAGATCAACAGATACGTCCGTGATTGACTACATTGCTAAACACCGTAAAAACACTTTGCAAATAAGATCTCCAGAGCACAAGCACAAATGCGCACTCGGCGTTTGCCAGGGCCTGTTTCAATAAGGAGGTTCAACCAACTCTGAGTTTAAACTTGAACTCTGGAGTTGACTTACCCTGAGATGGGAAACTTCGCGCTTTTTAAGTTTCAGAACAGCTGAATTGAGGTATAGTTCAATCAACTCTGAGTAGACTGACTCTGGAGTTAAGTGCGTGCCTGCGACTATGAAAAGCCATGATCAACGGAGCTCTGAAATTACGATTCACCATGGCAACAGCACCCAACAAAAGACATCCGCATACTTCCGGGTCAAACATAAGTTTAATTCTTAATCACTGTTATAATATCAGAAGTGAAAACTGGCAGAACGGTAAGTTATTGAACTAATATTAATTTTCATGGTATCCTACGGGCAAAAAGAAGAAAAAGAATGTGGTAGCAGCAACAAATGAAGTATAAAAATATAATTTAATCAGGTAAAGCTTTAAGCATAAAGGTTAATGGGTGTAAGATTCATGACTTTACAAATATTTGACATATTAATTAAATATCATTCAGTGTCTTTTTCAGTGTGCAGTAGCTTTTTCCATATAGTTGAATGCTCTTTTCACATAATGTTCTCTAATCCAACCTGTTACATTTCTGAATTAAGGTAATGAAATTAACATTTGACTTTTACTCAGGCCAACAGCCAAACACCAGCACCACTGACAGATGAAGAGGAGATGAGGAAGACCTAAAGTTATTAGGAACACCTGTTCAATTTCTCATTAATGCAATTATCTAATCAACCAATCACATGGCAGTTGCTTCCAATGCATTTAGGGGTGTGGTCCTAGTCAAGACAATCTCTGAACTCCAAACTGAATGTCAGAATGGGAAAGAAAGGTGATTTAAGCAATTTTGAGTGTGGCATGGTTGTTGGTGCCAGGCGGGCGGTCTGAGTATTTCACAATCTGCTCAGTTACTGGGATTTTCACGCTACAACCATTTCTAGGGTTTACAAAGAATGGTGTGAAAAGGAAAAACATCAGTATCACGGCAGTCCTGTGGGCGAAAATGCCTTGTTGATGCTAGAGGTCAGAGGAGAATGGGCCGACTGATTCAAGCTGATAGAAGAGCAACTTTGACTGAAATAACCACTCGTTACAACCGAGGTATGCAGCAAAGCATTTGTGAAGCCACAACACGCACAACCTTGAAGCGGATGGGCTACAACAGCAGAAGACCCCACTGGGTACCACTCATCTCCACTACAAATAGGAAAAAGAGGCTACAATTTGCAGAGCTCACCAAAATTGGACAGTTGAAGACTGGAAAAATGTTGCCTGGTCTGATGAGTCTCGATTTCTGTTGAGACATTCAGATGGTAGAGTCAGAATTTGGCGTAAACAGAATGAGAACATGGATCCATCATGCCTTATTACCACTGTGCAGGCTGGTGGTGGTGGTGTAATGGTGTGGGGATGTTTTCTTGGCACACTTTAGGCCCCTTAGTGCCAATTGGGCATCGTTTAAATGCCACGGCCTACCTGAGCATTGTTTCTGACCATGTCCATCCCTTTATGACCACCATGTACCCATTCTCTGATGGCTACTTCCAGCAGGATAATGCACCATGTCACAAAGCTCGAATCATTTCAAATTGGTTTCTTGAACATGACAATGAGTTCACTGTACTAAAATGGCCCCCACAGTCACCAGATCTCAACCCAATAGAGCATCTTTGGGATGTGGTGGAACAGAAGCTTCATGCCCTGGATGTGCATCCACAAATCTCCATCAACTGCAAGATGCTATCCTATCAATATGGGCCAACATTTCTAAAGAATGCTTTCAGCACCTTGTTGAATCAATGCCACATAGAATTAAGGCAGTTCTGAAGGCAAAAGGCGGTAAAACACAGTATTAGTATGGTGTTCTAATAATACTTTAGGTGAGTGTATATCTCTGACTACCCTTCCTTCTGGTATTCTTCCATTCCATATAGTAATCTGTTTCATTTTTCATTTTTGGAAGGTGCGATGAATGGAATATGTGTACCAATGCTTCCAACCACATTGGAAATCCAAAAGGGAATTCTAATTATTAGGTTACTTCCAGAGGTCGCAACAAGATATCATGCTCGTCATTTAACCTGATTTCTACACCACTGACCTGCAGTCCTGTGAAACTCCTCTTTGAGGCTCTCATGGGTTTGTGCCCAGGAAACAACACACACATATTCAGAAAGAGCTCATGTGAGAATGAGGCAAACTTTCCTCACTAATATATCTGCATTCCTGATATTATATAGAAAACTATCATTAAAACATGGCACTGCTCAAATAAATATACATATGGATATAGCAAGCAAAAAAAAAAAAAAAAAAAAAAAAGAAATCCTCTCCTGACATGAATGTAGCAGCCCCTACAAATTATTGCAGCCTCCTCGTCTATAGGATGATATTTTTGTCATTTTGACAGTGCCCTGTGAAGGAATGTACCTGTACTGCAAAAAAAATAAAAAAATAAATAAATAAAATAAATAAATAAATAAAATTAAAAATAATAAAATGCTTTTCTTTTGTCTTGTTACTTCCAGTTAGCCTGGTTAAAACCATACCATTCTCAGTAGTAACCGAGTTATGGTCTGGCAAAGCTTCATAGACAAATCATTTCCAAGGGGGCGTCACCAACGGACGTCACTCAAATGCCTCTAGGCGCAATTGGATAGACCTAAAACCAATCAGAAGCGATGAAGGAGATGGCGTATGCAGAAGCTGACGGAGAAACATCTGAGACTCTGACAGCAATTCTCAGAGTTTAAATCGCTTAAAACAGACCACGATAGCTGATTCGAGCGAGTGATGTCCCACGGCGGCATCCATCTTTGTAATGTACAAAATCTGCTTCACCGTCGCTGCGCTGTCGTCATCGTGTAAAGCCCGCCCCAAACGTTTCTGATTGGTGCAGCGATTTGAGGATTAGAAATGAAAGCTTGAATGGGCTCTTTGCCAGACTAACTAGCAGAGCAAATCTAAATTTACTGGAAGTTGTCTGGGTTTTACCTAGCTAACTTCCAGTCAAAATATATAAAGATTCTTAAATCAATGTTGCATTTTCTTGGCCTAAATAAGAAAAAGTGCATAAGTATTTAGTCTTGTTTCCTGGGAAACTTAATTTAAGATGCATTAAATCTTATTTTGCAAATTATCTGCCAATAGGGTAAGAAAAAATACTCACTATGAAAAGCATTTGCAGAATGAATGAATGAATGAATGAATGAATGAATGAATGAATGAATTAATTAATTAATTAATTAATTAATTAATTAATTAATCAATTAATTATTTAAACACCACTGGCACTTTAAAAAGGAGAGGAGACCAAAAGAAACTCTGGGTTTTTCAAAAGAAACCTGCTCCAATTGTATGTTAGGTGCACCATGAAAACTGACTCTGAGTATAAGTTACCTTGACTTACCCTCTTTCTCTGGTTTAACATACCTCCCATTCTGGAAACAGAAAACCCAGAGTTCTCTCATTTCAGGGGTTAACATACTTAGAGTTTTCACTTAACTGCCTTTCTGAAACGGGCCCCAGATCTGTTTCTCCAGTATGCTATTATTAGAGAATCAACTGAGTGGTGCTGTTTTCTTTTGAGGGAACTTTAACTACGTAAAACAATACTTAAAAGAAACGAAAAAACTGCTTAAAGTATCACAAACTCATCACAAACTCAACAAGTCCTTCAAAATGTAAAAGATTACTAACAAATGTTACCGCTTTTAACCAAAAACAGTAGCTTGTAAAAAAATAAATAAATTAATTTAAAAAAAAAATTATAATGATAAAAAATAAAACCAAATAAGCAAATAAACAAAACAAAAAAACACGTCGATTTGTGAATGAGGCCAAATGACTTACAAATCAAGCAAAAAAATAAATAAATAAATAAATAAAAATCACTTAAATGCAGCTTCTTGAACTGACCTTGAACGATTTGATGTCTATAGTAAAAAGCATTTGAAAGTCGCGTGATATTCCAAGAACAAAAAACCAAAAAAAGAGAAAACAAAAAAACGGTAGTGTAAAATAACCCACACACGCGCACACACACACACACACACACACACACACACACACACACACACACACACACACACACACAGACAATTTAAATCCACAAAAAAATTAAAGTCAGTCCTACCTGAAACGAGTCACTCCATTTCACGCATCGAGTCCCTCAAGATCATCCACAGCGGACTGAGTCTTCTTCAGAGTCAGGTCAGCAGTCAGTGTGCCCTCATTATAAGACCTGACGAACTTTGAAGTCACTAGTGCGCAGAGCCCGTGGTCAGGTATGCGTCATAATTGTAAGCGCCGCAGAGTTCCCGCGCCTCCACCTCTGCGTAATTTGGAGGGAGATGGCGCGCTGGGAATGGCTACAGCTCCATCAAACAACAGTCCGGGCTTTCTCCTGCGACAAAACCTCACGGCCAGGATGATGATGATGAAGGTCAGGGAAGAAAGTGGAAACGGACACCAGCGCGATGATCAAATAAAACGTCAGTCTGGAGCTGCTCTGTCATGAGACATGTCTTTCAGTTCTGGGACTTCAGCCAAGTTATCTGATATGAGTAAATACAACGCGCACGTATGGCCGAGAGAGAGGGCTGTCCGTTATCTCTCACGGACACAATAAGGTTCTGTTTCATGCTGTCAGATTCAGAAATGTCCTGGCTGCGTCCTGATCTCCCGCTGTGGACACCGATAGTGAAAAGTCCCGGATCAGTCCGCTTTAATAATGTGATACGAGAGCCACGCGTTCTGTCCAGAGTCTCGCGTGCACGGCGATCACCTTGAGACCAGGGAGCCCGCCTGCGCAGCTTTGGGGACCATCTCGGTCATGAAGGAGTTTCCTTCCGGAGAGGGGCAATATCTGAGGGGAGTTGTCATTCTCATCCGATATGAAGACGCTCACGGTCACGTTACTGCTCAGAGGAGGAGAGCTGTTGTCTCTGGCTAACGCGAGCACTTTGAAACTCTTCATCTGTTCGTAATCAAACGATCTCACGGCATGAATGGACCCCGGTGTCTCCGTTAATGGATAAAAGGAGGACACTGGTGCGCCATTGACATCAGAGGACAGCAGAGAATAAACTACAGTGCCATTCTGTCTCCAGTCCGGAGTCTGTAGCTGATACTGAACAAATAGAGGAGCCTGGTTTATTATTTTCTTGCACATGAGCTCTGTAATTCTGCTCCTCAAATACAGGTGGATTATCATTCCCGTCAGCGACAGTCAAGTGAATATTCTTAGTGGAAGATAAAGGCGGAGAGCCCTCATCAGTAGCAGTGATTGTAATATTATAATCAGAGAGCAGCTCATGGTCTAATTCACCTGTGCTCACCAGAGAATAGCACTTTTTGATCGAAGGTACGAGTTTAAATGGGACGTTCTGCTGAATGGAGCAGCGCACCTGTCCGTTATTCTCAGAGTCTCTGTCCTGCACATTAATGATGCCAACCTCTGTACTGGGTAACGCGTTTCTCGGGAACGGGACTACCTGCAAAGACTTCAAACGTATCTCAGGAGCATTGTCATTAACATCTGTAAGTTGAATTACAACTTTAGCGTCACTGGATAAACCAAATCCATCTTTCCTTCAACACGTAATTCATAAGCAGCTTCGTCCTCGAAATCAAGTGCACCTGTTACTCGAATGTCTCCTGTATGTGTATCCAGCGAGAACAGCTTTCTTAGCTCTGTCAGAAATACGACCAAATTCATAGGCCACTTCTCCATTTTGTCCTCGTCAGCATCAGTAGCGCTCACTGTCACCACTACAATTATCTACAGGAGCATTTTCAGGCAGACTGACTTTATAGACGGCCTGACTAAAGACTGGAGCATTATCATTAGCATCCAGCACAGTGACGTGTATGGCTACAGTCCCTGATCTCGGTGGAGTCCCGCCGTCTACCGCAGTGAGAATTAAAGTCACCTCTTTCTGCTGCTCGCGGTCTAACTCTCTCTCTAGCAGTAGTTCCAAATTCTTTTCTCCGTCTACATTTGAATTAACAGCCAGTTGAAAATTATCATTTTTTGTAGATTGTATTTCTGAACTGCATTCTGTCCCACATCAACATCATGAGCCGAATTCATGCGATAGCGCGCACTGCGATCTATCAGACTCTCTAATTTCAAATGTGATCAAATCCTTTGAGAAACAGGCGGATTGTCGCTAATATCCTGAATTTGAACTGAAAACACTGGTGCAGCTCTAAAGGATCCTCGAGCATGAACTCAAATTTTAGAACACAAGAAATCCCTCTCTCCACAAATCCCTCCTCTCTGTCGATCCTCTCCATACGAGTCAGTTCTCCAGTGTTCAGATTAATGTCACAGAATCGTTTTCTGTTACCTTTCAGTATCAATGCGAGCCTTTACGAGATGACAGTCTGTTCACATCGAGCCCGAGATCCTTTGCTAAGTTCCCAATCACAGATCCGTTTCATCTCCTCCGGAAAGAATAGCTCCACGTCTCCATAAGCGGCGCGCGCCATCAGCATCGAAGAACAAAAGGACAAACATCTCGACAGCAACGATGGAACCTTTAGAAATGCCCCAATGAATTAAATCCAGGAACGCAATAATATACTAAGTATGTAAATGGAAAACATAAATGTAAACCTAGATGTAGAATGCTGTAGACAGAAGTACAGTATATGAGGCAGTCTCGTCGATGATTTTCTATAATGAGACGAGCTTGAAGCCCTGAGTATGACATCAGAATCAGGGTGGAGAGATGTGTCCTGAACACACACATGGTTTTGCAGGTGAACAGCGACACTGTGAGTTAAAAGAAGAAACTGCATGATATATATTTTTAATCCCTGACAGAATGTATCTGAACTTGGCATATAATGAATTATTTTGAAAAGTAAGAACTACTAGCAGCGACATTCACTGAAGATTGGGGATTACATACACACACACACACACACACACACACACACACACACTTAAGGTACTACTAATAAAACAAAATAGGACATATAGCATTTTTTTTCAGGAGCAAAAAAGCCCAAACTCCAAGAATAAATGCGGATGCATCACCACTGACAGCAATAATAAAACCTGATCAATGCCGTTTCCATTCCTGCTTAAATGACATTTAAACATTGATGACATCAGGATTGAATTGTTATTAAGAGACGGATTTCCAATAAAGGATGTCGATGTGAGGGAACGCAAAATTACATAAATCAGCAATATTTGTCATAGATCTGATTACAAACATTCAAATCAACAGGCCCGCACAAAAACGGCATACAACAAAATCAACCCAACAAACGAGAAAAAGAACAAGTCAGTTTCAGATTTTGCTTTAAAGTGTCACCAACATAGGCCAACTGTAAGCTCTTTGAATAGAAGTAATTAACTCAATAGTAACACGACTTGTGAAACATGATACATGAATTACAACTGATCATACATGAGAAGAAAATTCTAAACATAAATTAGACTATTTATCTGTATTTCAGAGTTTAAACTGAACCTCACACATTCATGTGTCTAAAAGCACTAAAATGAGCGCGTGGTCTTGTTATTTTAAAGAGCATGCCAATGAAAGCAGTCAATGAGAATGACATATACACATTAAATCTGTAAACTCCAGTCCATGTGCATTTTTCTTTCTAAATAGAGTATTTGTCTAATTTGAAGGAGTCCCTCATGTCCCTCCTTCAAGAACACAAATTTGACCAATCTATAAAGAATACAGTTGTACAAGACAACGCAAATGATTGACTCTAGTTCATGATCAATATAATAAAAGGCAAAAAGTGATGTAACACGCTCAACATCATCGAACTGTGATGTCAGTCCTATGTACGTCATGAACGAGTAGGACGAAAACAATGTGAATGCCAACGATTGCACTGGTAAACAACAACACAGAGTTAAATAGGAAACTCTAATAACTCTGACAATAATGGCAAAACGTGGATACACTGCGCGTAGACATCGCCAAACACGATGAAATTACTTCACAATATCAAAGGCCCAGGAACAACCAAACATTCTCGTAGAATATACAAAAAGAACAAGCTTGAGTTTCAAGACTATCTATTCATAAAAACACGACTGCACACAGTATAGATCAAAACCCCACCAGCAGCAGACACTGCCTGTACAGCACCACGGACAGCAAACAGAGATATGCCCTTTCATCTAACTTACTATTCTATACATGTTTTAAAGACAAGATGAAGACAAAAAGTGAATTAAACTACAGAGAAACTCATCTACTATTCACACAGTATAGGATCATATTGCATGAGTTTCATCCACTTAAACGCAATTGTTAAATTTCTGAAATCCTTTCAAACCAATTATTTTTTTTGAAAAACGTGTCTAATAACAAACAATCTGCCCCTGTTTTACAACAGTTATAGAAAAAATAACTTTGCTTGTGCAATAAAATATTTTATAAAAATAGTACTTGAAATAGTTACTTTTCAGACTTCAAACAGACCCTCTAAAATGTTAAAGTCTATGCCAATGAAAGCAGTCAATACAGAACACAAATAAATATTGAAGAACAAAAATCCTTCGTTAGTCCTACCTGAAACGAGTCGATCATTTCCGCATCGAGTCCCTCAAGATCATCCACAGCGGACTGAGTCTTCTTCAGAGTCAGGTCAGCAGTCAGTGTGCCCTCATTATAAGACCTGACGAACTTGAAGTCACTTCAGTGCGCGAGCCCGTGGTCAGGTATGCGTCATAATTGTAAGCGCTGCGGAGAGTTCCCGCGCCCTCCACCTCTGCGTAATTTGGAGGGAGATACGCGCTGGGAATGGCTACAGCTCCATCAAACAACAGTCTGGGCTTTCTCCTGCGACAAAACCTCACGGCCAGGATGATGATGATGAAGGTCAGGAAGAAAGTGGAAACGGACACCAGCGCGATGATCAGATAAAACGTCAGTCTGGAGCTGCTCTCGTCATGAGACATGTCTTTCAGTTCTGGGACTTCAGCCAAGTTATCTGATATGAGTAAATACAACGCGCACGTGGCCGAGAGAGGGCTGTCCGTTATCTCTCACGGACACAATAAGGTTCTGTTTCATGCTGTCAGATTCAGAAATGTCCTGCTGCGTCCTGATCTCCCCGCTGTGGACACCGATAGTGAAAAGTCCCGGATCAGTCGCTTTAATAATGTGATACGAGAGCCACGCGTTCTGTCCAGAATCCGCGTCCACGGCGATCACCTTGGAGACCAGGGAGCCTGCCTGCGCAGCTTTGGGGACCATCTCGGTCATGAAGGAGTTTCCTTCCGGAGAGGGTATAATATCTGAGGGGAGTTGTCATTCTCATCCGATATGAAGACGCTCACGGTCACGTTACTGCTCAGAGGAGGAGAGCCGTTGTCTCTGGCTAACACGAGCACTTTGAAAACTCTTCATCTGTTCGTAATCAAACGATCTCACGGCATGAATGACCCCGGTGTCTCCGTTAATGGATAAAAAGGAGGACACCGGTGCGCCATTGACATCAGAGGACAGCAGAGAATAAACTACAGTGCCATTCTGTCTCCAGTCCGGGTCTGTAGCTGATACTGAACAAATAGAGGAGCCCGGTTTGTTATTTTCTTGCACATGAGCTCTGTAATTCTGCTCCTCAAATACAGGTGGATTATCATTCACGTCAGCGACAGTCAAGTGAATATTCTTAGTGGAAGATAAAGGCGGAGAGCCCTCATCAGTAGCAGTGATTGTAATATTATAATCAGAGAGCAGCTCGCGGTCTAATTCACCTGTGCTCACCAGAGAATAGTAATTTTTGATCGAAGGTACGAGTTTAAATGGGACGTTCTGCTGAATGGAGCAGCGCACCTGTCCGTTATTCTCAGAGTCTCTGTCCTGCACATTAATGATGCCAACCTCTGTACCGGGTAACGCGTTCTCGGGAACGGGACTATTCAAAGACTTGATCACTATAATGGGGGCATTGTCATTAATGTCAGATATCTCAATAACAGCAGTTGCATATGATACCATGCCAAGTCCATCGGTGGCTTGAATTGGTAGCTCAAAATAGGATTCGTCCTCATAGTCAAGAGATCCTATTAAAGTTATTCTTCCATTATTTTGGTCGAGAGAAAATATTATTATGTCATTTTCTGAAATATGCCCAAATTCATAGGTCACTTCTCCATTTTGTCCCTCGTCAGCATCAGTAGCGCTCACTGTCACCACTACAGTATCTACAGGAGCATTTTCAGGCAGACTGACTTTATAGACGGCCTGACTAAAGACTGGAGCATTATCATTAGCATCCAGCACAGTGACGTGTATGGCTACAGTCCCTGATCTCGGTGGAGTCCCGCCGTCTACCGCAGTGAGAATTAAAGTCACCTCTTTCTGCTGCTCGCGGTCTAACTCTTTATTAAGAACTAGCTCGCCATACATTTTCCCTATTTTTTTTGCAGTAACAGCCAATTCAAAATGTTCATTCTGCCCTAAAGTGTACGTTTGAACCGAATTAGTCCCTATGTCTGCATCGTGAGCCTCCTCGAGCAAAAAACGAGCACCTTTTACAGCCGACTCTCTGATCTCAAGTTTTATTACATCTCTTTTAAACAAAGGGAAATTGTCATTTACATCTTGGACGTCTATGTTAATGCGATGTGATTCAAGAGGATTTTCCAAAACCAGGTCCTGTTTAATAACACATGAAGCTTTTTTCCCACAAAGCCCTTCTCTGTCGATCCTCTCCGCTACGGTCAGTTCTCCAGTGTTCAGATTAATGTCACAGAATCGTTTTCTGTTACCTTCAGTATCAATGCGAGCCTTACGAGATGACAGTCTGTTCACATCGAGCCCGAGATCCTTTGCTATATTCCCAATCACAGATCCGCGTTTCATCTCCTCCGGGAAAGAATAGCTCACGTCTCCATAAGCGGCGCGCGCCATCAGCACGAAGAACAAAAGGACAAACATCTCGACAGCAACGATGAACCTTTCAAATGCTTCAGATATTGAGCATAAATAAAATCCGCCAATACAACAATCAGCATGTCAAAGAAAACACAAATATAAAACTCAATGTAGAATAACAGCCCTAGTATTAGCATTAATCAGTCTCCGTCGACGATATTCTGTACAGAGACGAGCTTGAAGCCCTGAATGTGACATCAGAATCAGGGTGGAGAGATGTGTCCTGAACACACACATGGTTTTACAGGTGAACAGCGACACTATGAGTTAAAAGAAGAAACTACATAACATCAATTTCTATGACAGTATAAGGGTTTTTTTTTTTTTTTGCAAAACAAGCCGGCAACATTCCCTGACGGGTGGAAGATAAACACGACGACAATGTTTTAGTAGCTATCTTAAAAAAAAAAAAAAAAAAAAAAAAAACAGGATGGCAGGATAAAGATTTAGGAGCTACAAATCAAAAAACCAAACACCAAGAGTAATTGACATTGTAGCACCTTGCCTTATGCCATTTCTAACCAAACTAAAACAGTTTAAAAAGCTGCTGACATACAAAGTTGCTTTTAAAAGCAAATCCCACGGGAATGAAGACATTGATGAGAAAATCCCAAAACTACTTAAAATAAATAAGAGCATTTTCAATGCACAGATATACTGATGTCACAGAAAAAAGGGGCTTAAATTAGTCAACAGAACAAGAATATCAGATTCTTTACTTTTAAAAATATCCAACAACTTTAAGTTATTTGAATCTAAAAAAAAAATAGCAAAGTGGCATATTGCAGTTGAATTTCTTGCCATATAAAGGCTTCAAAAGCTATTTTACTACCGATATAGGTATTACAGTTTTTCTCAATTGATTTGACATTTCTCCAAATGAATGTAGTTGCTCTCAAACAACAGCAAACTAAACACACTCTTATGTTGGTAAAACAGTTCAGTTTTCACTGCATAATGAAGCATTTTATTCTAGTAACGCATTGATCAAAAATAAATATTAACATCAAAACTATAAGCTTGTTCTATGTTGATTTGATAAATTCAGCTGTAATGAAAATACATGTTTTTCATGTTCTTTACAGACCCATCCCATTTCTCAATATTTAATTTTTCAAAACTCTTCACGCAGTCATCACAATAGCAGTCTATGTGAGCTAAACTGTGGCTCATTTATTGTTGCTTTGGCAGAAAATACATTCAATGATGATATCTTTCAAATTACATGACTTATTGTCTCACTAAGACACATACACAACCCAACCTTTGCACTATACAGGCCAATTTGTACAGGTTTACATACCTTTTTTCAAAACTGTTAAACTTATGTTCAAAACATATCAAAGCACAAAAACAAATGACAGAAATCTGCACAATTCTTTTTTACAGTAATACCATATTGATATATATTCTGAATCTAAACTAAATCTAATACTACACTGTCAAAAAATATTAAAAAATTAAGTTGCCTGGTTGCCTTAAAATTTTGAGTTCATTGAAATTAAAAAATTGAGTCAATACAATGAACATTTTTGAGAATTGACATCACCCTTTATTCAAATAGTATTAAAAGATTTTGTAAGCATATTGTGTAATTGTGCTTTATCTGTTATAATGCAGTGAAACATGCCAAATTGTGCTATTTTCATGATTTACCACAACATGTTTTTTATTTTTTTACTTATGTGGTTCAGATACAATCATATTTTTGGGTTTCTATTTATTAAACCCATTTCCTTCAATGTATTAACAAAACATTTTTATTTTAATGAACATTTTAAGGCAACCAGGTTACTTACCTTTTTTAAGTTAAACCAACAATATTTTTGTACAGCGTATCAAAGAAACTAGATGTAACTGAACACCTACACATTACCATCCATTCAAAAGAGGAAAACTTAGGAATAATGTTGTACTGTAATGTAAACATGGAATATGTAACATAAACTGCAGTGAATTATAAGCAGTAGAGAGTGTCATTCTGGTTTTGTAAAGACATTTTATAAAGAAAATCATTGATATTATTATAGAGTTTTCACCCCAAAAATAACATAAAATAATTAAGTAGATAAATAAATGTACTGCAATCACTGAATCAATGAACTTTACAGATTTTGCCTCATTAACATCTGGTCAAAAGAATTTAATCAGCATCACAGCATATATTTTCACAAGTCATGCATTGTGGGGGAAACAAAAAAGTGCAGTGAATGCTGAATCCATCCTTGTGCCTCAACTTCTCCACAAGCCTCTTCCATCACTTGAAGAAGACTAACTTAGTATCATATACTTTCCATCACCAAGAGGAGAATATGCTGGAAGGAACACCATTCTGAAATGTGGGTGATGCTCAAACCACTCTTGCACCAGTGCTGGATGGTGAAATTGGATATTGTCCCAAACAACTACACAATTTCGCTAAATTTGCTCCTGATCAAGCTGTGAAAAGTAGATTTCACTGAGAGAGTTTAAAAAATATAGAAGCCTTTCTGTGTTGTGCAGCCCTATGACAATGTTGTGTGCCACAACACCAGTGGATTGCAGCACTTGTTGTCCAGGGACATTGACTGTGGCAAAATGTTTATATTGGGCTGAACTCCCTCAAAGACCATAATTAATGACATGGTCAATTATGGTGGCTCTGATTTCATTTGAAACTCATCTGTACCCTATCCTACCTCTCATCCCTCCTCTTACACCTTGCTCTCTCCTTCCTCTCTGTCCATGTCTTCTAATATTTTCTTCTCTTGCTCTTTCCACTAAAACCATGGCCCTCCACTCTACCATCTTCTCCTCTTCCTACATCCTCAACTCTTCTTGCTCCATCTCCTCCTCATATACCATCTACTCCTTTCCCCTCTTTCTACCTCTTCCACGGTTCCTCTCCTCTCAATATTACCCTTCTCTATCTTCTCTAATACCTCTCACTCTTACACATCTTCCTTTTCCCATTCTTATTTTCTTTTTGTTGTTGTTGTTTTTCTTTTCTCCTTTTATACATTTTGCAATTGAGATAGCTGTGTTGTGTGTACACTCTCAGAAAAATGGTACACTGGGGCTATACCTTTTCAAAAGGTACACTTTTGCACCTATATGGTGCAGTTTGGTACCTTAAAGGTACATATTAGTAACTAAAAAAGAACAAGTGAACCTTTTGAAAAGGTATTGCCCCAGTGACAGCTTTTGTACCTTTATTTCTGATAGTGTATTACTAACTCTTTATCTTTATCTTGCTATTTATCTGTGGCTAATTGAGAACATTTCAAGTGCAACTGACAATTTAACAAAAGTTCTGTTTGTTGTGTTTGGAAAAATGGAGCACAAATGATTGGGATTTTTGTAAAACCAATAAAAAGAACTGCAATTGTTTTTGGTTTTTTTTTCTGATATATTAAAGTTTTGGTTGGCTGTATGAACTACTGTGACAACATTTGAGAATTTTGTGCATACTGTTTTGAGAAAATGATGCATGTGATTTGTAATTTGAATTAAATTAAGGAAAATTTGCAAACCGTTTAGGACAATTACAAAGTGTTCAGATTAATGTGTTAACTGTTTTGAGAACAGTGACCTGAGTTTGGAGAAATGCGTTAAATCAATTGAGAAAACTGTAATCAGACAATTTTTAAACAGCTAAAAGGGTCAATCAATTATATACAATGTCAATTACATAAAAGCTCAGTTACTGACAAATGAATACGTAAACACAATGATTCATGGAACAGTATTCACTTAAACTTGCTCAGTCATGAGCAGAAATCTAAAGATAAATCATAAATAGAACAATGAAGCTACTTCTTCTTTAAGAAATCATCAAGAGCCTGCTGTAAGTGAAGGCAGTCTATTAGAATACAAATATTTATTTATTCTGAAAGAGCAGAACATATTTTTAAAGACTAACTTTGAAAGACTAACTCCTGTACTTGAAAAGAATCACTCATGTTCACATCAAGTCTCTCGAATCTCAAGAACACAAATTTAAACATGCCATAAAAAAATCAAGTCTAAAAGACAATTCAAATGTCCGAACATAGTCCAGGCATAAACTCTCATGGGGCCGACAATGCCAAAACATGAATAAAATAAAAAACACTTTTGTTGCAAATGAATTATTTCACAATATCAAAGGGCCTGACACAACCAAACATTCTCTGAGAACGTGAAAAGAGAACCAGCTCAATTTCTATAACATCTACTCAAACAACACTACTGTAAATGGACCTACATACTGTAATAGCCTATAACAGAAAAAAAAAAAGCTTAACAGCAACAGACACTGCCTGTACAGCACCATGGACAGTACACAGAAATATGCTATTCCTACTAAACTTTCTATCCCAGTAAATGATCATTAATTTTACTGAAACCCTGTTTAATAAAAACACAGTAAAATGTGCCTTGTCAAGGTAACAAGCACTGATCCAATTAATTTGCACAATTTGGCCATTATTTACAAAGATTAAAAACAACAACAACAACAACAAGATGCACACCAGTAATGGTTTGCTCTAAAGCATGTTTATAAAAGATACTTAAATGTCCTAATTGAACTAAGGACTATTTTTTGGCTTAATCTAAGCCCTGTCTGTGAAACCAGGCCTTAAATTTAGCTACTTTTCAGACCTGAATCTAACCCTCAAAAATTTTCTTATCTACAAAAAGCATTTGAATGAAATAGTTTTCAAGAGAATTCAGCAAGAGAGCTTATTCGAAAGCATTCAGTAAACCCACAATATTAATGAATATTTATTTACCTAAGAACAAACTTTGTCAGTCCTACCTGAAACGAGTCGATCATTTCCGCATCGAGTCCCTCAAGATCATCCACAGCGGACTGAGTCTTCTTCAGAGTCAGGTCAGGCGGTCAGTGTGCCCTCCATTATAAGACCTGACCGAACTTGAGTCACTGGTGCGCGAGCCCGTGGTCAGGTATGCGTCATAATTGTAGAAGCCTTTGGAGAGGTTCCCGCGCCCTCCACCTCTGCGTAATTTGGAGGGAGATACGCGCTGGGAATGGCTACAGCTCCATCAAACAACAGTCTGGGCTTTTCTCCCCGACACAAACCTCGAGGCCAGGATGACGTGATGAGGTCTCAGGAAAAAGAGTGGAAACGGACACCAGCGCGATGATCAAATAAAACGTCAGTCTGGAGCTGCTCGTCATGAGACATGTCTTTCCAGTTCTGGGACTTCAGCCAAGTTATCTGGATATGAGTAAATACAACGCGCGTGGCCGAGAGGAGAGGCTGTCCGTTATCTCACTTTATCACGGGTTTCAATAGGTTTGTTCCGTATGCTGTCAGATTCAGAAATGTCCCGCCGCGTCCTGATCCTCCCTGCTGTGGACACCGATGAGTGAAAAGTCCCGGATCAGTCGCTTTAATAATGTGATACGAGAGCCGCGTTCTGTCCAGAATCCGCGTCCACGGCGATCACCTTGGAGACCAGGGAAGCCCGCCCTGCGCAGCTTTGGGACCATCTCGGTCGCGAAGGAGTTTCCTTCGGAGAGGGGTATAATATCTGAGGAGTTGTCATTTCTGGCATCCGGATATGAAGACAGCTCACGGTCACGTTACTGCTCGTGAGGAGGAGGGCCGTTGTCTCTGGCTTTAACGCGAGCACCCTGGAAACTCTTCATCTGTTCGTAATCAAACGATCTCACGGCATGAATGACCCCGGTGTCTCCGTTAATGGATAAAAAGGAGGACACCGGTGCGCCATATGACATCAGAGGACAGCAGAAATAAACTACAGTGCCATTCTGTGTCTCAGTCGGGTCTGTAGCCGATACTTTTGAACAAATAGAGGAGCCGGTTTGTTTATTTTTTCTTGCGCATGAGCTCTGTAATTTCTGCTCCTCAAATACAGGTGGATTATCATTCACGTCAGCGACAGTCAAAAGTGAATATTCTTAGTGGAAAGATAAAGGCGGAGAGCCCTCATCAGTAGCAGTGATTGTAATATGTATAATCCAGAGAGCAGCTCGCGGTCTAATTCACCTGCTCTGCACCAGAGAATAATGTTACGATCGAAGGTACGAGTTTAAATGGGACGTTCTGTTGAATGGAGAAGACGCGCCTTATCCGTTATTCTCAGAGTTCTGTCCCCGCACATTAATGATGCCAACCTCTCGTGCTGGGTAACAGTTCTCAGGAACGGGACTATTCAAAGAACGATCATTATAATGGGGCATTGTCATTAACATCTGTAATTTCTATAATTACTGTGGTATCCGAAGAAAAGACTTCGGTGACCCACCTTTCCCTCAATAAGCATTTCATACCTTAATGCTATCTCAAAATCAACGAGGCCTTTAACTTTAATCTCTCCTCACCTGCTTTGATCTAGAGCAAATAGTGCGTTTGCACTTTTGAAATTAAATGACTGAACTCCATAGGTCACTTCTCCATTTTGTCCTCGATCAGCATCAGTATGCGACTCACTGTCACCACTACCAGAATTATCTACAGGAGCATTTCAGGCAGACTGACTTGAATGGTTTGACTCAGGAGACTAGGCAGCATTATCATTAGCATCCAGCACAGTGACGTGTATGGCTACAGTCCCCTGATCTCGGTGGAGTCCGCCGCCTACCCGCCAGTGAGAATTAAAGTCACCCCTCTTTCTGCTGCTCTTGGTTAACTCTTTTGTCTAACACTAACTCAACATTTTTGCCACCATCCGCCTCCAGTAAATTTACAGAGTAAAGAAGAAATGATTCATTATTTTCAATCAGAATATGACTGTACTCGTTTTTTCCTATATGTCCCCATCATGAGCCTCTCATTCCACGCGGAACCTGGTACGCCTTTGCAGCATTCTCACTTATCTCAAGCTTTTATTGTATCTTTAGAAAATGCTGGCGTGTTATCAGTTAACTATCTTAGTATTTATTATTGTGCGCAGGATCTCTTTAATGGTAAATTTAGAACTAATTCAAAATCAAAGAACACAGCGAAAGCCTCCTCATTACAAATCTTCCTCTCTGTCGATCCTCTCCGCTACGGTCAGTTCCTCCAGTGCTCAGATTTAATGTCACAGAATCGTTTTCTGTTGCCTTCAGTATCAATGCGAGCATACGAGATGACGATCTGTTCACATCGAGCCGAGATCCTTTGCTATATTCACCAATCACAGATCCGCATTATCTCTCCGGGAAAGAATAATCACGTCTCCGCATAAGCGCGCTAGCCATCAACCTGAACAAAGGACAAACATCTCGACAGAACCTTTGAAACGCTTCAGATATTAAGCATACATTAAATCTAGCAATAGCATAACGTGTGAAAACAGAAATATAAAGCTCAATGCAAGAATAGCCAGCCAGGCGGTTGTGTCAGCAGCAGTCTGGAAAAGCTTCGCCGTGTTTTCTACCTTGAGCCTGAAGCCCTGTGTATGACATCAGAATCAGGGCGGAGAGATGCTGAACACACACACATGGTTTTTACAGGTCAACAGCGACACTGTGAGTAACAGTAAGAAACTGTAATATATTCATATCTCTTATAGGATTCATGGACATAGATTTTGCAGGTTATCTCAGCATTGAAGGAAATGGGACAGAGGGTTTTTGTCCTGGGTGGAAGCTGTATTATCTATGTTCCTATAGTTAACATACGGGACCAGTCCTAAAAGGAATAGGTTTCTGCTAAGGGTCTCTGCTTTAGCTGAAGTGGCCTCAGGAGCCTGGCACATTTGGATGTTGGACCATGGGAGAGTACCATATTTAGACTTGTTTTTCTATATGCATGCATTTTCCTATAACTGAGCTATATGGGATGTATTCTCTCTCTCATTGGTTAAACTTTTCTACACCCTTATATTCTTTGTATATAACTACTAACTTACATCAAATAAAGTGAGATGTTACACTTCCCTCAGCGCTGAGTATTTTTCATTCAATTGCCAATGCAGAAAACTGGGATGAGGCAACTTAAAGGGCAAAACCTAACAGTGATGGAACACTGAAAATGGTGATGTAATTTAACATTGTTCTGTAAACAACAACAAGCAACAATA
>CM031956.1:21099799-21110400 GCA_018749465.1 Paracanthobrama guichenoti
CTTGCCTTTTTCCCATAGTGCATCCTGGTGCCATGTTTTCCCCAGGTAAGCGACGCGCACGCACCCGGCCATCCACGTGATGTAAAAGAACACGTGATTCATCAGACCGGACCACCTTCTTCCATTGCTCCGTGGTCCAGTTCTGATGCTCACGTGCCACTGTTGGCGCTTTCTGTGGATTAAGGCGTTCACGTGAGTTGCTTTTAGAATATTCTGTTCATGTTCCCGTTTTACATGTTATAGAACATAGATCGACTAATAGCACACGTTGTTACGTCCCCATGCCACGCATTCCAACGTTCCTTTCAGAATTTCACGTATGAACGTACAGTTCGTCTTCGTTATAGTACCATAAACAGTTTTGGGTGTTTCATTTTGAAATTGTACGAAAGCTTGAAGTGCAGTAGGGGAGAGCGGGGCACAACCTAAAGCTTTTTGACTTTCTCAGTTCGTGTAAATCCACTCGGGTTCAGGGTATTTCTTTTTTCCCCACGTTAATTTCACACGTCTAGTACACTTACGTGGTTTTGTTTCATTAATACAGTGTATACTTTTTCAATTTACCTCGAAAGAATGGACTCTCAGTCATCATTCAACTTTTTGTCATGGTTTCTCAAAAGAATTGATAAAAGTATAGAATATAATAGCGTAGTTCTAATAGGGGCTCATTGTAACGCAGTGTGACAACATGCCCCACCTGCGGGATTTAACCCCGGCTCGTGTCTTCTGCTGTTAGATCAGCATTAAAGAAAGAAAGATCCAACTGTTAAATAACAGATAAAAGATTACAATATGATCGTACTTTGCTTTGGGGTGAAAATAACTTTGAAATAGGCTTGGAAGATACCGCTGAACATTTATTTAACCGTAGCAAAAGTACATTTCTAGTCTATCTCTGTTTTTGGTGTTTATTTAAAATAAGACAAATCTGATATGCATTTTAATCTTTTATCTGTTCTTTAACAGTTGAGATGGTTCTTTAATGATGATCTAACAGCAGAAGACACGAGCCGCGGTTGAAATCCCAGTGGAGCGGGCGGGGCATGTTGTCACAATGAGCCCCTATTAGAACTATGAGAACTATGAGAAAGGGGTGAATAATGAGTCAGTGTTCAGAAATTATTCATGTATGATTACGTTTTGAGCTATGCTGTTTATCTGTATTTAGCGATGAGTTGAAACTGGAAAATTAGGGTATTTTTCTTGGTTGGTTCGACGGTCTTGGTTGGTTTGCTTCTTATTTGTTAAATCCAGCCAATCTGCTGATGAAATAAATATGCATTAAAATGAAGATACAATTTGTACAAAACCAAATTTAATGAAGTGGTCAAAATCACATGTGATCCATGTCCCCTGATATATGAAGCATTTTATGATGGAGCCTATTTAAAAAAGAAATATATATATATATATAATAGGCAACATAAATATGAAACTAATAGGTGTAGGTCTCCACGAAGGCGGCGGCGCATTCTGATGTTTTTTTTTCCTCATGACAGTGGAAATAAGTCACTAATTACACTCAAACGTGTAGGCCTATGTGAGGCATAAATATAAAGTATAAATTGTGTACACTCACAATACCGGTAGAGTGCGATCATTGAATCTCAAACCAGTGCTTTCATTTCAAATGTGCGGAGCCACTTAGTTATGGTGGTCATATTAACGATGTTAATAGTTAGATTAAGGTGTGTACATGTGTGTGACTGTTTACACGGCCCCTCATAATGCAATTGTAATGTGATTTTTTTTATTTATTTTTTTTATTATAAAATGTTGTAGTTTATGTAGCAAATGAAAATGGATAAAATGACTGAATACAGTTTGAGATAAATGTCTTGTTAATGTTTCCAAATAGGGGAAGAATACGTAAAAGTAAGGTATTTTGGGTAAAATAATATATGAAGTAAGTAATCGCATAGCGTAGTTTCTGTATTTTTAAAGTGGACATAGGCGGTGTATGTATTGAACAAAAAAGCTACAAACTTTGCTAAAGTGATTGATTGTTTTGAACAAGTATAGACGTTATGAAAAACAAACATATTATTTTGTGCAATCATATAATATGGGAGTAGTGATGAGCTATTTTTTCTTAAGGTGTGCCTTTAGCCCCGTTGTGTAGGTAAACTATGTGTACGTTGTTTTTAAAACTGAAAAGAAAGATAAACACACCCAGCGATATGCATAGGCTGCTTCTTTATTGGTTGTAAAATCCTTATTTTGTTGTTGAGCGTTGCAAGGGTTTTATTTGCATGATGCAATCAATCACAAAAGAATGCTGTGGCAATTGGGGCTAGGGGCGTGCGATATTTATCATCTACAATAATGTAACGATAAACAAGCTAACATTATTGAGTTTGTCACTGACAGACTTGAGAAAAACAAGACTTGAGAGTCCAAAAGAATTGACTGCATGACGATGAAGTCAGTTGCATAACGAATCCAAGTGTTTACTAGTAAGAATGAATGTAACTGGAAGTCTTAATAATAGTAATAGTTGAATTGGAGAGCAATGTAATTGTTCTTACTAGTAAAAATGCAATTTTGACAAGTAATGCTGGGAATAATTGTGGCTAAAACGGCTTGCCATATAGGCTTGTCCATTTTTCCTGCTGCTAACAAACATAACTGACTTGCTGCCTAATAAATATATCATCATCTCATCCACTAACAGGTGCCATGATGAAGAGATAATCGGTGTTACTCAGGCACATACACACATACAGATCGTGAAGTGTGTATGTAGGTACATACAGGTAGATATGTGAATGTATGGATATACACACATACAGGTTAATTTGTAACGCAGTTTTATTTTTTAAAGTGTAAGGTAAGGTGAAATATGATTGATATATAAGGAAGGAAATGCAGTATCACTTTGCAGTAAGGTGTATGAAGTAACAGGAGAAGCGTCTGGGCAGCGAAGGAGCGTGAGCCGTGAGTGTTTTTGTGCGTGTAGAATAGTGTATGACTGACTTGCTAGTAGGTTGATTCTGTAGGTATGTGTAATATATTATACGCTGCAAAAAGTGCTGTTGTTACGTGGTAATTTTGTGTTGTTTGTAGTGTAAATAATGGTAAAGAGAAACAAATGGTAAATAAATGAAGGTACATGTACTAGATTAGTGAAATGACAAGATATTCGGTCATGGTTTGTTGAAAATGATATGAAAAGGAAGTGTGTTTTTGCTTAAACCAAGCACAATTATCTGCCGATGGGGTTCTTGAAAGGATCTCGTTTGTTTCTATCCCAAACAGAAAGAAGATTGGCGGATAAGCAAGTGTGCCTGGTTGAAGCAAAAACTGACTTCATTTTGATGGTTTTCCCCAGAAAACAAACAAGAGAGAATATCTGTATGTTATGTCAGTTTGTTTGTTTATTTATTTATTTATTTATGTAATGTAGTAAATGCATTTTGATGTAAGAATGTGTAAATATTGAGAGTGGAGGGAAAAGATGTGTATTTGTTTTTTTTTTTTGTTTTGTTGCAGTGTAGGTCAGTCATAGTAAATGGTATGTGATTTTGTAACCGTGGCTGTTAGTTTAAAAGAACATCTCAGTTGTGTTGCACTCAACCGGCGGACTATTGGCTGGCCTGTGTGTGCCAATTAAGAGCGCCCACCTGGCGCGGAAGCGTCAGCGGAAGCGTCCAGCCGTCGCGGTCAGCCTCCTCGTGTGAAGACCGACTCGGGTAAAGACCTGCGACTCTACCTGCGCGACTCCACCGAGCAAGGACACCGGTAAGGCACGTCCCCGTTTTCCTTTCCTCTCACTTTCCATGCGCTTTCTGTTTTTCTTTCTCGGCCATTCCGCTGTCACACGCGGAAGCCAGCGCGCCACTCCTCACATGCCTCCCGTTCCCTCCCCCTCGCCAATGCCCCGCCCTCTTTTCCTGCCAGCTTTGATTGATGGCCGGTCTGACCAATCACGTCGCACAATTTGGCGTTCGCGTCGGTGGACTTGAACGTCTTTCAGGTGTGTACTTTTCACGCTTGAAACAAACAGCATTTCTTCCACTGTTCATTTCAAGCTTATCTATCTATCAATCTATGACCTAGGACAAAGAGCCACGAAACGGTACGTGTTGTTTACATGTGTTACAACAAAAGAAAGAAAGAAAAGAAACAAACAAAGAAAGACGCGTTTAAAGGTGACGTTTACTTTCATTTCAAAACTAACTGGCTCTGTCCTGGCGCGTTGTCGGCGTCCTCTTCGCTCCGTGATGTTCGTTATTTTCTCTGCGCGAGAACGCACGGCTTGCCGGACAGAGCCAGTTCCCTGCACGAAACAAAGCGTCGTCAACTTTAAAATGGCGTCAGTTTTTAAAGACGGACATTTAAACAACAAATACCGTTTTGTGGCTCTTTGTCGCGATCGCTGCACGTACCGGCTCGGTTAAAACTGCTCGCGAACCGATCGTCCCTGCCTCGTAACGTTCGTTCATTGCTAAACACTTAACACGAACGAACACTAAAAGACACTTCAGCGCACGCCGTTTCTCATGTTCAACTCCACCGACGTTCATCTACTGCTTTGTAGGACGAAACGCCAGATCGCCCGGAGAAAGGTTCATCATCAGTCAGCCGTCAGTCACTCAACAGAGCGCACTTCATTCCAGCCTTTGCCGCTCGAGCCTCTCTCAATATCTTGGCCTCGACCGACACCTGGATGCGCCCGCACCTTCTCTTTCTCTCGCCAGACTGGGAGGGATGGAGCCACAATAACAATAAGAGCGCGGCGCTAGCAACGCCAAGGTCATGGGTTCGATTCCCAGGGAAAGCAAGAACTGACAAAAAAATGTGTACCTTGAATGCAATGTAAGCCGCTTTTAAGCGTCAGCCAAATGCATCAATGAGCGCGCTCTATACAATACAGTAACTACTCCAGTTAAAACATACATACATACATCCATATCGTGCTCATTCATTTACCTCTCCACAGGTCAACTGGCAACCTTTGTTCAGGAGCTGGACGTGCTGCTGTCCTCATTCCCACAGGATGCCAGGCCACTTGTAGTCTTTCTTTGCCGATTTCAACATTCACTCACTCACTTACCTTGCACTACAGATTTCCCCTCCTAGCCACAAACAGCTCACCGCTACACATACCCTCAAATCTGCCAAACAACCCGTATCTACTTGTGCACCACCAGTCCCTCCGCCGCTGACTTCCAGACGGAACCTGCGCTCAATGGTTGAAACAAACGCAGATTAATAAAAGCGGTACAAGGGCAGTTCACGTTAACTAATGAAACCCCCTTATTGCGAAGTGTTACTGGAAACACACACACATACATTTCATCTTAAACAGTTGTTATTACATTGTGCATTATTTCACAATAATGCTCCACCTGAAACAAAACAAACAACCGAATAATTTGACAACTTTTTATTTGAAATGTCAGTGTTCAGGAAAAGAAGAAAAAAATAAAACAAAACAGAAATATAAATATTAGCATATAAAATGCAAGTAGCACACGGGAGCCGGGAATCAAAGCGTCTTATCAGCAATGTTACAGCAGGATTACAGCATCAGCAGACGCACGCGCACTCACACACACACACACACACACACACACACACACACACACACACACACACAGATAGATGATGATGATGATAATAATAGAGCTATTCAGATTCTTCTTCATATAGACATTAAGAAGCATTCTCGCATGTAAGCACAACAGAGATCACGAAATGAATAAACAAACAGAGGCGGTGAGGTCTATTCGTCCTCCGTTTTGCGTCTTTCTTTTCGTGGAAAAGTGTGACTGACAGGAAAAATGAACACAAAAATATATGCATAACATCACAACTTCTAAACTATGAGCGTGTCTATTTATTTTCATAAGTAAAAGTTAAACTCTTTATTTACAGGTGCGTTAGTTGGCTTTCATAGTACTAAAGAACTACATTGGTAACAGAGTGTCGCATGTTTTTTTTTTTTTCTTTTTTTTTTTTTCCTATCCTTTTACTCCATCCATCTTAATATTTTTGATCTTTTTTTTCTTAAAAAATAAAATGACATTCCAGTAGTAAGCCGTTCCTCTCGAGCCGATTATCTGAAAAGGGCTGTGTGTTTTTAAGGGCTCATTTCTATTTACAAAAAAGAAACATCTTGCCGCTGGGAAAGTGAACCGTAATCAGCATTTGGACGGATGATTTGTATCACAAGTAAGTAAGTATCTTCCAGAACACCGGCTTTCCAAAAGTTCAACTCTTCACTCTTTTTAATGGATTTAACACGTGCTTCTTGTACATTCGGTGAGCACGAGTTGCCTTCTAAAACAAACAGCATTTCAACCTGAATTTAAATCTAATGTTGTTAACTGAGCTTGTTGCAAATGACAAATGAAAGAAAGATCAGCATTTGCGTCGGAAATTGTTGGCGTACACGTCTGCCGCTCGCGTTGCCAGCAGATACTCACAGCGAGTACCATTACTAACTCGTCTAATTACAACCGGCACTGAAAGAGTGTCAACACTTCAGGATGACCTGGAAATACTGAATACTAAGGACGATATGCCACTGCGGGGTGCTCGTGGACTTACAGGTGACTGGTTTCGCAACGCTCTGGTTATGGCTCGGACGTCACTAATGCTCCAAAAACATTCAGTTAACGTTTAAAACGAAAACAACATCCCCCAGACTCTGGCTCAGCGATACACAGGGGAATCCATACTTAAAAGAAAATACACTGAAAGAGGAGCGTTTAACTGCTCGCCTCCTCGTGAGACTGTTGCAGACGTCAGGTGACGTGGCGATTATGTAAGGCGTAAAAAAAAAAAAAAACAACCCAGCATGCAGCTATAATCGCCTGATCTACACGAACGCGTCTCCTAAAATAATAAAAGTCCGTAGTGGTATTTTAGTAAACGATAACAAACGCAATAAGAATCATGATGCATTTTAAAAACATTGCATCGTCCCACTGGGCACGTCAGGAAATGCAGCAATGGACACCGTGTCTTTCTTTAAACAAGAACGTGATTTTTATAACACAACACAACACAACACATTTCCTCTTTCTGTCCAGATGGTTTAACGTGATCGCGGTACTGTGGTAAATACATCATTGGCTAGATAGATACAAGCGGGAATATAGTGTCGCTTAAAGTTGGCAAACGTGAGCATGAAAATATGAAAAACATCTGACAGTTCAAAGGGATCAAATGATTTTTACAGTACTCGAGCAGGAAAATAACACGTGTGAAAACTGAAAAGTGGGTTTCCGTGTTCGCGTTTTTTTTCTCTAAATCGTTACAAGTTTCCAGCAAACCTCAAAACAGCTCAGGATGGAGTCGTCCAGCTATTTCGACCTCCCTAAACTCCCTACGTATCTAGCGTGCCTCTACTTCTTCTCCTTCTTGGTGGATTTCTTCTTGCTGGCGGGCGTCTGGGCGGCCTTGGGCGGCTCGGGTTGGGCGGCGGCGGCGACGGCCTGCGGCGGCGGCAGGGCCTGCTGGGGTTGCTGTTGGTTGGAGGTCAGGGTGGCGGTGCTGCCGGGGATGTAGACGTTCTGCCGGTAGTCGGGGACGTGCTGCAGGGTGAACTGAGGGCCGTAGCGGGTGCTCAGACCCATAGTGCCCGGAGCCAGAGTGTTGGTCGCCTCGCTGACCTCTGCGGAGAAACGGTTTTCTGTTAGGTGATTTTCAGAGGATTTCTGTATTGCGATATTGGTTCAACGTCGACATCAAACTCAACTCAGCTCAACCGTAAAGCAACTCTACACGAGACGTTCAGCGTTGACCCGATTCGGTTCAATAACAGTGTCGATGTTGCACACTTCGTCAATTATGAAATGAATTCCGTAGAGCTGCTTTACAGCTGAATCAAAGACGACACCCAGCAAGCAATTTTAAAGACGACGTCTAACAGCCGTCCAAACGCGGCCCTGACGTCTAGGCTAAAACAGCCCAAGAATACACTAGTTATCTAGAACATGTCAAACAAATGAAACCCAACACCTTGTAATCACGCATGACGGAATATCGTACATCTCGCAAGTTATTTTGGCAACCGAATTCAAGGTTATTTTGGCTAGAAGCGGGTTACTCGTAGCCGGGCTATGTCGGCTCGGAGAAAGTATGTCTATCGCTTGCTGGGTAGTGTCATCATTCAGTTCAAGTTTTGTTCTCATCCAATAGTGTCAGTGCAGTCACTTTGCATAAATAACACGAGAAAACAGCAGAAACTCAAAGAAAACAAACTGAGTGTTAATGGAAACCCGCTGATCGCAGAACAGTGGAAACGTTGACACGCTCTCTGACGGGAACCAAACAACTCGATAATGTCTGTCACGGAGTCTTTGCACAAAAAAACATGACACGGAATCAAGTGGAATCTTTTTACGTGCCAATGACTTTTAGAATCTGGCCAGAACAATCTGTTCTAATCCGCTTTTGAACAGTAATGGACGCCAGCATGTGCAAAAGTTTGACGTCGGTATGTTTTGTTTTGTTTTTTTTTCTTCAACGCAATTCTTAATGCATCTCAGTTCCCACATTGATAATAAATGTGCACATTAGAATGATTTCTGAAGGATCGTGTGACACAGATGCTGAAAATTCAGTGTGGCAAGCAGCGAGACGAGGGAGCGCGAGAGCGGGCCGGTGGCGAGTCTCATCTCATCTCGTCTCACGGAGGAGCGACGACAGTGCAAGACGAGAGAGGACCAGGCCTGGATTTTATGTTGTGTTTTGTTTTGTATGGAGGCGGCAGTCGTCCGTGAGGGGCTGCCACCGTTATTGTATTTTCTTTTTTTAGTTTCGATTAAAGTTTTTTAAATGTTCGCCGGTTCCCGCCTCCTCCTTCCCTGAACATACAAACTTTGTTAGTTACATTCAGCTTTGAGCACAGGAACGCATTACAGTTTACAATATATTACAATAAAAAAGTTAGTTTAAATTGTAATGAAATCTCACATTATTTTGCAGCCTTGGTTAACACAAGGGTCTTCTTACAAAAACTACAATTTTGCCCGTAAAACATACACGCTATCATTACAAAATTTGGGGTTGATAACACTTCTTAGGGCCCCATCACACACCCGGTGCAATGCGACGCAAGCGTTTGCTAATTATCGATTTCACGTCCGCTTTCTTTAAATGGCAAATGCACTCGGGCACATCCGTTCGCCTGTGGTCTGAAAACGAGGTGTGTTCAGGTGCATTGTTGGCGCGTTGCTATTTTGAGGCTTTTAAAGGGAATGGGACATGACACCGATTGACGTATTGCACGTTACGCCCAAAACACCCATTTCCGTCGTCACGCTAGCCAAAGTGGATGCGGACAAAATGAAAGGAAACGAGAGGACGACGTCATGCTGCTGCGTCGCCGGCTTTGATGTGGTTTATATAGATACGGGCCACTGAATCGTCTCTGCGCGTGTGTGAATTCATCACCCATCAGACAAATCTATGCAAAACTTGATCCGATCGTAATGTAAATGACTGCCAGCAATGAAGTAAACGCTCTCGGAACGCATGTTTCTCGTACGCACAATGTTCTTGCAATCGTTAAAATATACGGCAAAAGAGAGAGATTCTCACCGTTAGCAGCGGCCATCAGCGCCTGGAGCTGCTCGGCCTCGGTGGGGGGGTTGGGCCAAGGTCCTGTTCCCACGGCAACCTCAGGAGTGGCAGCAGCCCTGCAGAGAGGAAGAGGAAGTAGAGTCAGCAAAACAGAGGCCGTTCTGTAATGCTGCTATCAGCAACAGCTGCAGTGTCTGCGTGTGTGTGTGGGTGGCGCTTTGTGCCCTCATTTTAACACACACACACACACACACACACACACAAAATCCTCCATGTTACTTCTAACTACGCCATGTTGGAAAATGAAAACGAGCAGAGAACGAGAGGTAACAGCTGCTGAAAACCACTGAACGTTTCCACGTGTGGCGACTTGATCTTCAAAGGCTTGTTCAATTTGCATCCACGGTGAACAAAAGCCCTGATCGCACTGAAAATCACCTCGTTACACACAAACTTTCTTTACCGTCGGTAACCAGGAAAAGCAACAAATACACTTCCAATTTACCCACCATTAATTCCCCACTAACACACGCTTTAGAAGATTAAAGCGCCACAAACAATACATAATGTGTTAATTAAACATTAAACCGATGCCTTTAAAATACTTTCCTTAATTAGTAGCGACTGCACGAACAAAGGACAAATCGCTGTTTCTCATAAAAAAAGTCCGGATGTTCTCTTTTCTCTGCGGGTGAGAGGAATAATGGCAATTCCCAAACATCAGGAAACACACGACTGCTCAAAAGAGTGGGGTCAGGATTTTTTTATGTTCGTCAAAGAAGTCTCTTCTGCTCACCAAGGCTGCGTTTGTTTGATCAAAAATACAGTAAAAAAAAATACAGCAATATTGTGAAATATTACTATTTAAAAGAACCGTTTTCTATGTGAATATATTGTAAAGTGTGATTTATTCCTGTGATCAAAGCTGAACATCATTACTCCAGTCTTCAGTGTCACATGATCCTCCAGATATCATTCTGATATGCGTTTCTAATAAACATTTCCGATTATTATTATTATTATCAGTGTTACAAAACCAGATGAGCTGCTTTATATTTTTGTTG
>CM031956.1:21123575-21181075 GCA_018749465.1 Paracanthobrama guichenoti
ACAAAACTGTAAACATTTAGAAATGATGTATTCTGTAAATTCAACGCTCTTATAGCTGAGAGTACAAAACTTTTCCCTAGGTGTGTTTTTTTTTATGGGGCAACTGTCTGCATCTACTACCTGAGGGAAGAAGGGTGAAGCATGAGTTGAGAGGGTGGCTAGGATTTTGTATTATGATGTTTGCTCTACAAACAGTAGCAGTGTCAACAAGAGCCAACAAATTGGGAATAGGAAGATCTGTTATTATTAAGGAGGTGTTAGTAATTTTAAGGAGCTTGTTTCTATTAGTGAGAGAGAGCATGGTGAAGTAGCAGGTGGCACAGTACAGGAGGATGGGTTCAATGATACTTCATTACAAGAGAATCAAGAGGTGTGGTTTGACTGAGAGGATCCTGAGTTTATGAATGACAAATAGTCTTTGTTGATTCAAGATTCAAGATTCAAGAGTTTTATTTGTCACATACACAGTTATATACAGAATATACAACCGGCAGTGAAATGTAAACAGGTCCGCTCCATGGACAGTGCAAATTCACAGTTAAAAACACAAGGAAGAAATTATAATAGAAATAGGATATAAAAAAGTACTATCTATATATATATATATATATATGTCCATATCTGTAGAATTATAAATAATCAAGTCAAGAGAAAAAAAGGTAACAAATAAGGATAAAGTGGAATAAAATAATTGAAGTAGACTTTGCAGTGAGTAAACTGTAGACTTATAAATATGTGGTTAACAAATGTATAAAGAGTATAATGTGCAAACAGGTTTATGACAGGTTGTTACACAGTAACAACGAGAACAGAAAGTGCAGTGCAATGTCAGTGTATCGATGTTTATCCTGACGTGAAGTCACGTGATGTTAAGTGACTGAGTTCAGGAGTCTGATGGCCTGGGGAAGAAGCTCCTCCTGAGTCTCTCAGTTTTGGCCATCAGGCTTGGAAGCGCTTACCAGATGGTAGCAGCGTGAAATGAGGGTTTGCAGGGTGATTAGAGTCCTTGATGATCTTGGTAGCTCTACCTTTGCAGCGTTTGGTGTAGACGTCCTGCAGAGACGGGAGAGCTGACCCTGAGATACGCTCGGATAAGCGCTGCGACTCTTTGCAGGGCTTTGCGGTCATGACTGGTGCTGTTCCCATACCACGCTGTGATGCACTGAGTTAAAACACTTTCTATCGCCCCTAAATAGAAAGTTTTCAGGATAGCTGGTGAAAGCCTGAATTTCCTCAGCTGGCGCAGGTGGTACAGTCTTTGCCTGGCTTTTTTCACCTGTGTCTGAATGTGAGCAGTCCAGGTCAGGTCCTCGGAGATGTTTACTCCCAGGTACTTGAAGCTGCTCACTCTCTCTACTGGTGACCCGCTGATCATGAGGGGAGATGTGTCGTTGCTGTCTCTTCCTGAAGTCCACAATCATTTCTTTGGTCTTGCCAACATTCAGAGAGAGACAGTTGTCCTGGCACCATGCTGTTAGATGCTCCACCTCGTCCAAGTATGCCGTCTCATTGTTGTTGGAAATGAGGCCCAGGACAACAGTATCATCAGCAAATTTGATGATAGAGGTGGAGCTGTGTGTGGACAAACAGTCATGCGTGTAGAGAGAGTAGAGCAGGGGGCTCAGGACACAGCCCTGTGGAGCTCCACACTCAGGGTGATGGAGGTGGAGGTGGACTGGCCTATTCTCACCACCTGAGGCCTGCCAGTGAGGAAGTCCTCAATCCAGTGGCAGAGAGAAGGATTCAGGCCGAGATCCAGGAGTTTGGAGGTTAGCTTGGTGGGAACTATGGTGTTAAAGGCTGAGCTATAGTCAATAAATAGCAGTCTTACGTAGTTCCCACTTTTGCTGTCGATGTGAGTGAGGGAGGAGTGGAGGACATGAGAGATGGCATCTTCAGTCGATCTATTGGGACGATAGGCAAACTGAAGAGGGTCCAAAGTGTCAGGAATGAAGGCGCAAATGGTGTTTTTAATGAGTCTCTCAAAGACCTTCATGACTATAGACGTGAGAGCCACTGGACGATAGTCATTTAGGCAAGAGGGTTTACTGTTCTTAAACCTTGTTGGTAGCGTCTATGAATGTCTATGTGATGGTCAAAACTCAATTTATTGTCCAAAATAATGCCAAGGTACCTGAAACTGTCAACATTTTCTGCTAATTAGCCATTGCTGGAGTTAGGGCAGTGAGGGGTGGAGAGTTTTTAATGTGTGTCAATGATAAGTTCCTTTGTTTTTGTAACGTTGCGGAGGAGATGACTGTCTGTACACCATTGGGTGAAATGGGCAACAGATTGGTGATATGCTATAACTGATTCCGTGCGGTGAGGAGGGCGAGTATGGCTGTGTTATTTCGAGTATTTTAAGTATTTTGTGGTGGGGGAGGGGCTACAGCAGTTGTAAGTATGCAGTGTGTAGAGAAAGAGACTGAGGACACAACCTTGAGGGGCTTCCGTGTTGACAGTAATGGTGGTGGATGTCATGCTACCCACCCTTAGTGCCTGTGGTCTGTCACTGAAGAAATTATAAATCCATCAATTGAAGAGAGGTGGCACATGAAGATGGTGGAGTTTGGTTATCATGGTGTGGCGTTGAATCGTATTAAAGAAAAGAATCCTGGCATAACAGCCAGGGGAGTCCAGATGTTGGAGGTCGCATACAACAGCATCCTCTGTTCCTGTTTTGGCCTTGTAGCAAACTGGTAAGGATCGAGCTGTGAGCAGACAACCGGAAGGATTGGGTTTATAGTACCAGTTTCTCAAGGCATTTTGCTATAATGGACGTGAGTGCTACTGGTCTGTAATGATTCAGTTGAGAGGGGGGAGGTTTCTTGGGGACAGGGATGATGGTGGCTGTTTTCCAGAGGGTGGGGACAGTTGCTGTCTGTAGTGACTCTTTGAAGAGTCAATGGAGAATAGGAGAGAGCTCCAGGGCACAGTTCTTAAGCAGCCTACCAGTGATCTCATCTGGGCCGTGGGTCTTGCCAGTTTTGCACCTCCTGAGCTGCTGGTGGCCGTCTCCCACCGTTATGCTGAGTTCACACTGCATGATTTTCAAAGTAGTCAGATCAGTTCTTTTCACACTGCGTGACTATCTGGGGTGGCATTCAGTCGCTGCTGTGTGCACATTGCACGATAGATCGGCGACTATGTAAACTACGTCTCTGTCTCGTCTGCAAACTACGTTTCACAACCAAACACATGCGAGATGTGACAAGTAAACAAGGCAAGATCACGCGTTCTTCAGTCCGGAGTTCTCGTGTGAGACTGGAATTGTTATTAAAAATGATAGCCCACATGAAGTTGAAAAGATGCCTCCATAACCTGGAGCATTCCCCTCCTCAACTTCCTCGTTGCACAGGATGTCAGCTGGAATTACATCTGATGGTATTAGGCCGAAAGTGACGGAGCCCTGGAGAGAGGAGCTCTTTATTGGAGTAGGTGAGTATGTTGCTGCTATACACATCCTGCTATACACAAACGCTGCACACCTGAGATTGCAGGTAATCAGTAAACAAATCGTCATGATTCCCAGCGTTTTCCCGATGTTGATCATGTTAGCCATGGTGGGCAAACAAAAAAGAAAAACTTAACAGACGCGGACCCGTGACTCGACGCAGACTTGACTCGTGGGTGGGTACAGACTGTGTTGCCACAACAGGCCGCGCGCCAGACCGTGAAAGTTGCTGCAAGTTGCTGCTCTCATAATTAGGCTGTTGTTTTCATGGCATCGTTACTGTAGTTTGTAGTATTTCCCTGCTATTAATTTTCATGTTTCTGTCCCTTTTTTTCTTCTTCTTATGTTGCATGGTTTTAGCTTTGGTTTATTGCAGCATTGTCCAGTTTCAAATTTAGGGATTTCTTTCCTGATCTTTTCGTGCTTGAGTATAAAGGAGTTGCAACGTGGACGTGTGTTTTCTTTGTCAAATCATTTTACAATATATAATTTATTAAGTAGTAATCTAAACCATTTTGTTGATGCAACTTTAAGACCATTCTCTGTCTTTAGAAACACCCTAAAAACGATGGTCTGTCTGTCTACTGTAAGCGGTTTTATCAGCTTTAAACACATTTTTTTTTTTCTAGGGGATCTTTCATCTATGATTGTGAAGATAGCAGAACTCAAATTCAGTCAGTGTAACTGGCCGTGGTGCTGAAATGTAGTCTTGCATTCTTCTGCTTCCTAACTTTCCTTCTTTACCTCCATTTGTTAGAGCATATCGTCTAAATCTTTTACGTCCTTACAATCTCCCATCTTGTTCAGAAATGAAGATTTTTTTGTACATGCTCATTATGTATTTTAAGTTTCTCTTTACTATTCTGTTAAGAGCACAATTAAGTTTGTGCTAATTTCATATCTAGTTCTTTCTTTTTCTTTCGTTTATACTTTGTTTACACAAAATCATGCATTTCTCATTTTTAGATAATTATTTTTGATGAAATACTTGATTAAAACACGCAATGGCTGTTTTTGTTATTATTTTTTTATAAAAGGAAATAATTCTAAAACATGTCCCATACTGAGAAAAAAATAAAATAATAATAAATAAATCAATCAATTTGGTAGTTTCTGTAGTTCATCAGACTGGACTCATAGTGCCGCTGTTGGTCAATATGTCAGTTTAGAGAGCAGATCTGCTGCAGTTCCACCCCCATCATCTCCATATTATTAGAGAGAGAGAGAAGCTGAGAGCGCAGTCTGAAGAGGAGAGAGAAGGCACAACGCGGAGATACTGTATTTAATATCCTTCTCTTGGATTTGCAGACTTTTCTTGTTCTTTTCATTTTGGACATATACATGATTTCCTCCAGTCGTTTGGACTGATTTAGTTGTCTTCTGCTTTATTCTTCATCCCGTGATCTTCTGCAAAATGTCGGACAGAACAATGGCGCGGCAAGTACTGCTGTTTATTTGGTTCCTCTCTCTCAGTTCAGCTCTCGGGCAGGTCAGTTACTCCATTCCTGAAGAAATGGCGAAAGGCTCTTTAGTCGGGAACATAGCGCAGGATTTGGGTTTAGATTTAAAGAGACTGAAATCGGGTAAAGCGCGTATTTATACAGGAGACAGCGCTGAATACATCGAGCTGAATAAAGAAAGAGGAGTCCTCCTTATCAAAGAGAGAATAGACCGAGAGGCGCTGTGCGGACAGACAACGCCTTGCGCGCTGCATTTACAGATTATTCTGGAAAACCCGATGGAGTTTTACAGTGTTAATGTTGAGGTGCTTGATATAAATGACAATGCACCGTTTTTTGAAAAAAATGAGATGAATTTTAGAATTAGTGAATCTGCCTCAGTTGGTGCAAAATTCACGATAGAACGTGCTAGAGATTTTGACGTTGGAAGTAATGATCTTCAGACCTACTCGTTAAAACCCACAGATAATTTTGTCCTGAAGTTCAAGAGGCAGCCAGGGGCTGGACAAAATATAGAAATGATTTTACAAAAGCCTCTAGATCGCGAGAAGCAGGAGCATATGTCTTTAACGTTAACAGCCATTGACGGGGGAGATCCACAAATGTCTGGTAATATACAAATAAATATTATTGTTTTAGATGCGAACGATAACTCTCCTGTTTTCACACAATCAGTTTATAAAGCTACTGTAACTGAAAATTCACCAAAAGGAACAATTGTAGCGACGGTCAGTGCGTCGGATTTAGATCAAGGAATAAACAGTGAAATAATCTATACAATAACAAACACTCTAGATAAAGTAAGGGACATATTTGAAATAAACGAGACTGATGGTAAAGTAAGACTGATAGGTCTAGCTGACTATGAACAAGCTCGGCGCTTTGAGATCCGTGTACAAGCGAGTGATCACGGTGGTTTTAGTGATTCTTGTGAGATCGTAGTTGATGTCATTGATATAAATGATAACAGGCCAGTGATAAATATTATGTCCAAAACAAATGTGATTGCTGAAAATTCGGCGTCTGAGACTGTAGTTACAATGATAAATGTTCAGGATCTTGATTCGGGAGAAAATGGGAAAGTTCAGTGTTCTATTAGTGAAAATATCCCATTTTCTCTGAAATCGACCAATAATAATTTCTTCAGTCTAGTGACAGACAGTGATTTAGACCGAGAGCGAGAGTCTGAGTATAACATCAGTGTGACGTGCGCTGATGAGGGCGTGCCCTCTCTCTCCAGCAGCGTCACTCTCTCCTTACAGATATCAGACGTGAATGATAACGCGCCCGTCTTTGAGAAGAGCTCATATGAGGCCTCTGTTCAAGAAAACAACACACCGGGTCTTTCCATATTCACAGTCAGAGCCAGAGACGCAGATTTTAACCAGAATGCCCGCGTGTCTTACATACTGGAGGACTCGTCGGTTAACGGAGTGCCCGTGTCCTCGTTAGTGTCCGTTAGTGCTGATAGTGGAGTCATACATGCAGTGCGATCTTTCGATTACGAGCAGATCAAAGATTTCCAGTTCCGCGTAAAAGCGCAGGACGGAGGCTCTCCTCCTCTCAGCAGCAACGCGAGCGTCAAAATAATCATTCAGGACCAGAATGACAACGCGCCTCAGGTTCTGTATCCGGTCCAGTCAGGCGCTTCTGTGGTGGCTGAAATAGTGCCTCGCTCGGCAGATGTGGGTTATCTGGTGACTAAAGTGGTGGCTGTCGATGTGGACTCTGGACAGAATGCCTGGCTCTCATATAAACTGCAGAAAGCCACGGACAGGGCGCTGTTTGAAGTGGGCTTACAGAACGGAGAAATAAGAACTGTCCGCCAAGTGACAGATAAAGATGCTGTCAAACAAAGACTCGCTGTTGTAGTGGAGGACAACGGGCAGCCCTCTCGATCGGCTACAGTCAATGTTAACGTGGCGGTGGCGGACAGCTTCCCTGAAGTGCTCTCGGAGTTCACTGACTTTACGCACGACAAGGAATACAACGACAACCTGACTTTCTATCTAGTCCTGGCCTTGGCCGTGGTTTCCTTTCTCTTTATCGTGTCTATCATTGCCATACTGTCAGTCAAATGCTACAGATGGAGACGCGAGCGGATGTTTTATAAATCTGGAGCGAATCTTCCGGTTATTCCGTATTATCCGCCTCTTTACGCAGACGTAGGCGGCACGGGAACTTTACAGCACGTGTACAATTATGAGGTTTGCAGAACCACTGACTCCAGAAAGAGTGATCTGAAATACGTCAGACCTTGCAGTGAGAGCATCATGATCTGGACACCAGTGGGACACAGACACTCACGCATGCGCAAAGAGGAAAACTGATCAATGAAGAATTTGATGAACAGGTGAGAAATATTTTTTTGTTTGTTTTGTTTTTACCAAGTGTTTTTTATAGAAGCTTTGACTGCGCAAAGACAGACTCATCACACACACATCTTAAACATTTCAAATAACAAATGCAATACTTCATGCAATAACAAGCAGGATATTTGTTCTCACAGACTGTACCAGGAGCAACATTCAGCACATCATCATATACACATACTACACAGAATGCACATATTATTGTACACATAAATAGACATGCTGCACAAAAATGGCATCAGCAACAAAACTGTAAACATTTAGAAATGATGTATTCTGTAAATTCAACTCTCTTATAGCTGAGAGTACAAAACTTTTCCCTTTTCTTTGTTTAACTTTTTTTTTTTTTTTATGGGGCAACTGTCTGCATCTACTACCTGAGAGGAAGAAGGGTGAAAGCATGAGTTGAGAGGGTGGCTAGGATTTTGTATTATGATGTTTGCTCTACAAACAGCAGCAGTGTCAACAAGAGCCAAGAAATTGGGAATAGGAAGATCTGTTATTATTAAGGAGGTGTTAGTAATTTTAAGGAGCTTGTTTTTATTAGTGAAGAGAGAGCATGGTGAAGTAGCAGGTGGCACAGTACAGGAGGATGGGTTCAATGATACTTCATTACAAGAGAATCAAGAGGTGTGGTTTGACTGAGAGGATCCTGAGTTTATGAATGACAAATAGTCTTTATTGGTAGTGTCTATGAATGTCTATGTGATGGTCAAAACTCGCGTATCGTGACCGGAGAAAGCACTACGCGAATTTATTGTCCAAAATAATGCCAAGGTACCTGAAACTGTCAACATTTTCTGCTAATTAGCCATTGCTGGAGTTAGGGCAGTGAGGGGTGGAGAGTTTTTAATGTGTGTCAATGATAAGTTCCTTTGTTTTTGTAACGTGCAGCTTGGAGGAGATGACTGTCTGTACACCATTGGAGTGAAATGGGCAACAGATTGGTGATATGTTATAACTGATTCCGTGCGGTGAGGAGGGCGAGTATGGCTGTGTTATTTCGAGTATTTTAAGCAGCTTTTGTGGTGGGAACGGGCTACAGCAGTTGTAAGTATGCAGTGTGTAGAGAAAGAGACTGAGGACACAACCTTGAAACTCAAACCCAGTTGACAGTAATGGTGGTGGATGTCATGCTACCCAGCCTTAGTGCCTGTGGTCTGTCACTGAAGAAATTATAAATCCATCAATTGAAGAGAGGTGGAAACATGAAGATGGTGGAGTTTGGTTATCATGGTGTGGCGTTGAATCGTATTAAAAGAAAAGAATCCTGGCATAACAGCCAGGGAGTCCAGATGTTGGAGGTCGCACACAACAGCATCCTCTGTTCCTGTTTTGGCCTTGTAGCAAACTGGTAAGGATCGAGCTGTGAGCAGTTTTCCGGAAGGATTGGGTTTATAGTACCAGTTTCATTGAAGGCATTTTGCTATAATGGACGTGGAGTGCTACTGGTCTGAAAATGATTCAGTTGAGAGGGGAGGTTTCTTGGGGACAGGGATGATGGTGGCTGTTTTCCAGATGGGTGGGGACAAATGATAATGTCTGCGATAGTGACTCTTTGAAGAGTCAATGGAGAATAGGAGAGAGCCCAGGGCACAGTTCTATAAGCTAGCCTACCAGTGATCTCGGATCTGGGCCGTGGGCAGGTTGCCAGTTTTGCACCTCCTGAGCTGCTCAAATCATCCCTCTCCCACTATTATGCTGAGTTCACACTGCATGATTTTCAAAGTAGTCAGATCATTCTATTTCACACTGCATGACTATCTGGGGTAGCATTCAGCTGACTATGTAAACTCAACGACTCTGTCTCATTAAGGTTTCTCATCAATGATGCAAACTCTATTCACAACCAAACCTGAAAATAAGATGCAGGACAAGTAAACATATGTAAGATCACGGCGAGTTCTTCAGATCCGGAGTCAAAACGTGAGACTGTCAATTGTTATTAGAAAATAATAGCCCACAAGAAGTTGAAAAGATCCCTCCATAACCTGGAGCATTAAACTCCTCAACTTCCTCGTTGCACAGGATGTCATTTGAATTACATCTGATGGTAACAGATTAGCCGAAAGTGTAAAAGCGCAGGAGAGGAGGCTCTTTATCAGGAGCAAGGTGAGTATGTTAATCATTCACATCCTGCTATACACAAACGCGCCACAGGTTGAGATCCGGTAATCAGTAAAAGATTGCCATGATGGCTGAAGCGTGCCTTTCGGCAGATGTTGATCATGTTAGCCATGGTGGGCAAACAAAAAAGGAAAACTTAACAGGCGTGGACCCTGACTCGACGTGAGACTTGACTCGTGGGTGGGTACAGACTGTGTTGTTTGAGCAGGCCATCGCCAGACCACAGAATGAGAAATAAGAACTGCCGCCAAGTGACAGATTGATGCTGTCATAATTAGGCTGTTGTTTTCATGGCATCGACACTGCAGTTTGTAGTATTTCGGCTGCTATTAATTTTCATGTTTCTGTCCCGGACAGCTTTCTTCTTCTTATGTTGCATGGTTTTAGCTTTGGTTTATTGCACCTGACTTTGTCCAGTTTCAAATTTAGTGATTTCTTTCCTGATCGTGTCTATTTCGTGCTTGAGTATAAAGGAGTTACAGATGGAGACGCGTGTTTTCTTTGTCAAATCATTTTACAATATATAATTTATTAAGTAGTAATCTTAAACCATTTTGTTGATGCAACTTTAAGACCATTCTCTGTCTTTAGAAACACTGACTCTAAAAACGATGGTCTGTCTGTCTACTGCAGTGAGAGTTTTATCAGCTTTAAACACATTTTTTTTTTTCTAGGGATCTTTCATCTATGATTGTGAAGATAGCAGAACTCAAATTCAGTCAGTGTAACTGGCCGTGGTGCTGAAATGTAGTCTTGCATTCTTCTGCTTCCTAACTTTCCTTCTTTACCTCCATTTGATAAGAGCATATCGTCTAAATCTTTTATATCCTATACAATCTCCCATCTTGTTCAGAAATGAAGATTTTTTGTACATGCTCATTATGTATTTTAAGTTTCTCTTTATATTCTGTTAAGAGCACAATTAAGTTTTTGCTAATTTCATATCTAGTTCTTTTTTTTTCATTTCGTTTATACTTTGTTTACACAAAATCATGCATTTCTCATTTTAGATAATTATTTTTGATGAAATACTTGATTAAAACACGCAATGGCTATTTTTATTCTTTATTTTTATAAAAGGAAATAATTCTAAAACATGTCCCATACTGAGAAAAAAATAAAATAATAATATATAAATCAATCAATTTGGTAGTTTCTGTAGTTCATCAGACTGGACTCATAGTGCCGCTGTTGGTCAATATGTCAGTTTAGAGAGCAGATCTGCTGCAGTTCCACCCCATCATCTCCATATTATTAGAGAGAGAGAGAAGCTGAGAGCGCAGTCTGAAGAGGAGAGAGAAGGCACAACGCGGAGATACTGTATTTAATATCCTTCTCTTGGATTTGCAGACTTTTCTTGTTCTTTTCACTTTGGACATATACATGATTTCCTCCAGTCGTTTGGACTGATTTAGTTGTCTTCTGCTTTATTCTTCATCCCGTGATCTTCTGCAAAATGTCGGACAGAACAATGGCGCGGCAAGTACTGCTGTTTATTTGGTTCCTCTCTCTCAGTTCAGCTCTCGGGCAGGTCAGTTACTCCATTCCTGAAGAAATGGCGAAAGGCTCTTTAGTCGGGAACATAGCGCAGGATTTGGGTTTAGATTTAAAGAGACTGAAATCGGGTAAAGCGCGTATTTATACAGGAGACAGCGCTGAATACATCGAGCTGAATAAAGAAAGAGGAGTCCTCCTTATCAAAGAGAGAATAGACCGAGAGGCGCTGTGCGGACAGACAACGCCTTGCGCGCTGCATTTACAGATTATTCTGGAAAACCCGATGGAGTTTTTTAGCGTTACCATTGAAATAGTTGATATTAATGACAACACTCCCATTTTTAAAAGGAATGGATTAATTTCAGAATCAGCGAATCAGCCATTTTAGAGTCAAATTTATGTTAGAGCCTGCTATAGATCTCGATGTGGGAATCAACGGCCTTCAAAGCTATATGCTAAAACCAACTGATAATTTTAAACTTAAATTTAAAAGTCAACCAGGAGATGGGAAAAATGTCGAAATGGTTCTACAAAAGCCATTAGATCGTGAAAAACAGCATGATATAAAATTAGTGCTGACAGCTGTTGATGGAGGAGATCCGCAGTTGTCTGGCAGTATAGAGATCCACATTACTGTTTTAGACGCAAACGACAATGCGCCTGTTGTTCACAATCCGTGTATAAAACCAGCATAGCTGAGAATGCGCCAAAAGACACAGTTGTGTCAACAGTGAGCGCAACTGACGCCGATGAGGGTGTAAATAGTAAAATAGAGTATTCTATTGCAAACATTGAAGATGATGCTCAGCAATTATTTGACATAAATAAAGATAATGGCCAAGTTACCGTTGTCGGAATAATAGATTTTGAAAAAGTAAATATTATCAAATTGACGTTCAGGCCAGTGATCACGGCGGTCTGACAGATTCCTGTAAAATCATAGTTGATGTCAATGATATAAATGATAACAGGCCAGTGATCAATATCATGTCCAAAACAAGCGTGATAGCTGAAAATTCTCCTTCTGACACGGTGGTCATAATGATAAATGTTCAGGATCCTGATTCAGGAGAAAATGGGAAAGTTCAGTGTTCTATTAGTGAAAATATCCCATTTTCTCTGAAATCGACCAATAATAATTTCTTCAGTCTAGTGACAGACAGTGATTTAGACCGAGAGCGAGAGTCTGAGTATAACATCAGTGTGACGTGCGCTGATGAGGGCGTGCCCTCTCTCTCCAGCAGCGTCACTCTCTCCTTACAGATATCAGACGTGAATGATAACGCGCCCGTCTTTGAGAAGAGCTCATATGAGGCCTCTGTTCAAGAAAACAACACACCGGGTCTTTCCATATTCACAGTCAGAGCCAGAGACGCAGATTTTAACCAGAATGCCCGCGTGTCTTACATACTGGAGGACTCGTCGGTTAACGGAGTGCCCGTGTCCTCGTTAGTGTCCGTTAGTGCTGATAGTGGAGTCATACATGCAGTGCGATCTTTCGATTACGAGCAGATCAAAGATTTCCAGTTCCGCGTAAAAGCGCAGGACGGAGGCTCTCCTCCTCTCAGCAGCAACGCGAGCGTCAAAATAATCATTCAGGACCAGAATGACAACGCGCCTCAGGTTCTGTATCCGGTCCAGTCAGGCGCTTCTGTGGTGGCTGAAATAGTGCCTCGCTCGGCAGATGTGGGTTATCTGGTGACTAAAGTGGTGGCTGTCGATGTGGACTCTGGACAGAATGCCTGGCTCTCATATAAACTGCAGAAAGCCACGGACAGGGCGCTGTTTGAAGTGGGCTCACAGAACGGAGAAATAAGAACTGTCCGCCAAGTGACAGATAAAGATGCTGTCAAACAAAGACTCGCTGTTGTAGTGGAGGACAACGGGCAGCCCTCTCGATCGGCTACAGTCAATGTTAACGTGGCGGTGGCGGACAGCTTCCCTGAAGTGCTCTCGGAGTTCACTGACTTTACGCACGACAAGGAATACAACGACAACCTGACTTTCTATCTAGTCCTGGCCTTGGCCGTGGTTTCCTTTCTCTTTATCGTGTCTATCATTGCCATACTGTCAGTCAAATGCTACAGATGGAGACGCGAGCGGATGTTTTATAAATCTGGAGCGAATCTTCCGGTTATTCCGTATTATCCGCCTCTTTACGCAGACGTAGGCGGCACGGGAACTTTACAGCACGTGTACAATTATGAGGTTTGCAGAACCACTGACTCCAGAAAGAGTGATCTGAAATACGTCAGACCTTGCAGTGAGAGCATCATTAGTCTGGACACCAGTGGGACACAGACACTCACGCATGCGCAAAGGGAGAGACTGAACTTTGATGATTGTGGTGATCAGGTGAGAATTATTTTATAACTAATTGATGTGATATTTCAAAACGTTTCTCATGAGTTAAGATTTTTTGCTTGAACTGTTGACAAGGTCGCTTTTTATTTTAAATTTTTTTTTATGAAGTTTCTTTTTTAATTCTAAGGTATGTTTACATAATTTTAGCAGGAACTGACACGAATCATCTGCTTTTTTATTTTCATCCTTTTACTAAAATCTGGTCAACATTTTTTAGTTTAGTATTTATTGCAGTTGTGTGACTCAATTATTCATTTATTTTTGTTGTTAGAGGTCTAGTGTTTTTCGACGTGTTATACTAATGTAGTTCATCTTTCCATGAAAGAAAGAAAATGGAAATAGTTTTTTTTTAAGATTTCTTTTTAGCTTCCGAATGATTTTCCCCCTTTGATATATTAAATTGAAGTTGGTTTTTAATCCATTTTATTTCCTTTGAAGTTCTGCAGTGCTGAAATATGTCTGTTAACAATAATGTTAACCTGTGGCATTCACAGTTCGTTCATTAAAGTTTTTCTTGTGTGACTTTCACTTGTTTTTGAGAAGAAGTGAGAAACTCTATTCAGCGTTTGCATTTGCTGCCCCTGACCGTGGTCCTGAATCGCGTCATTTCCCTCATATATTCTGCTGCATCTCTTTACAGCAGACCATCCGTTTGAGATTTTCTACAGTTTATTGTTCTGTCCTCCTGTTCAGAAATAATCTATACTCTATTTCATTGCTGATTGGATATTTCTCATGTGTATAGTTTTATTAAAGAGATTTCTCCTGTCTGTATGATCAGTGTTTTATACTGATATGGCCTCATCAAAACTTTGATCAAACACAAAATGCATGTTTTTCCCTTCAAACCTTATTTACAAAAACTCATACCAGTTTGTATATATATAGAGAGAGAGATATCTGTATTGGTTTTGGACATTTGTTGGTTTTATGCTTCAAAACTTTTAGTAAATTGCTTTTCTCAGATATATCTGACACTGAGATGAAGGTTTCTTAATTGTACATGTTCTGTAGTTCATCAGACTGGACTCATAGTGCCGCTGTTGGTCAATATGTCAGTTTAGAGAGCAGATCTGCTGCAGTTCCACCCCCATCATCTCCATATTATTAGAGAGAGAGAGAAGCTGAGAGCGCAGTCTGAAGAGGAGAGAGAAGGCACAACGCGGAGATACTGTATTTAATATCCTTCTCTTGGATTTGCAGACTTTTCTTGTTCTTTTCACTTTGGACATATACATGATTTCCTCCAGTCGTTTGGACTGATTTAGTTGTCTTCTGCTTTATTCTTCATCCCGTGATCTTCTGCAAAATGTCGGGCAGAACAATGGCGCGGCAAGTACTGCTGTTTATTTGGTTCCTCTCTCTCAGTTCAGCTCTCGGGCAGGTCAGTTACTCCATTCCTGAAGAAATGGCGAAAGGCTCTTTAGTCGGGAACATAGCGCAGGATTTGGGTTTAGATTTAAAGAGACTGAAATCGGGTAAAGCGCGTATTTATACAGGAGACAGCGCTGAATACATCGAGCTGAATAAAGAAAGAGGAGTCCTCCTTATCAAAGAGAGAATAGACCGAGAGGCGCTGTGCGGACAGACAACGCCTTGCGCGCTGCATTTTCAGATTATTCTGGAAAATCCAATTGAATTTTACCATGTCACTGTCGAGGTATCCGACATAAATGACAATGCTCCTTATTTTAACAAGCCAGATACCTATTTTGAAATAAGTGAATCTGCTGTAAATGGGGCTAAATTTGATATAGAACAAGCCGTCGACCAAGATGTCGGGACCAATGCCATTCAAAGCTACATGCTTTCATTGAGCGATCATTTTTCACTAAAGCTGCATAGTCAGGCAGATGGTAGAAAAATAGTTGAGATGGTCTTGCAAAAGCCTCTAGATCGCGAGAAACAGGAAGATATTGCTTTAGTTTTGACAGCGGTTGATGGAGGCGATCCACATCTATCTGGAACAACACAGATTCGAATAAAAGTACTTGATGTTAATGACAATGCGCCTGTTTTCACCCATTCTGTATACAAAGCCACTGTCGTAGAGAATTCGCCTAAAGGGACAGTTGGCATTACAGTTAAAGCCTCTGATGCGGATCAGAGCTCAAACGGTGAAATTATATATTCAGTTACCAATACTCACGACGGTGTGCCTGAAATGTTTGAAATAAACAGACACAATGGCGAATTGAGAATAATTGGTGATATTGATTATGAAAAAGCCAGACATTTTCAAATAAATGTTAGAGCGAGTGATCGTGGTGGTCTAACAGATTCAAGTAAAATAATTATCGACGTTTTAGATGTCAATGATAACAAGCCGGTCATCAATATTATGTCGAAGTCAGCTATGTTATCAGAGGATTCTAAACCTGACACCGTTGTTACTGTTATCAACACGCAAGACGGCGATTCTAATGAAAATGGCAAAGTGAAGTGCTTTATTAACGAGAATTATCCATTCGCCTTAAAGACGACTACTACTAATTTCTTCAGTCTAGTGACAGACAGTGATTTAGACCGAGAGCGAGAGTCTGAGTATAACATCAGTGTGACGTGCGCTGATGAGGGCGTGCCCTCTCTCTCCAGCAGCGTCACTCTCTCCTTACAGATATCAGACGTGAATGATAACGCGCCCGTCTTTGAGAAGAGCTCATATGAGGCCTCTGTTCAAGAAAACAACACACCGGGTCTTTCCATATTCACAGTCAGAGCCAGAGACGCAGATTTTAACCAGAATGCCCGCGTGTCTTACATACTGGAGGACTCGTCGGTTAACGGAGTGCCCGTGTCCTCGTTAGTGTCCGTTAGTGCTGATAGTGGAGTCATACATGCAGTGCGATCTTTCGATTACGAGCAGATCAAAGATTTCCAGTTCCGCGTAAAAGCGCAGGACGGAGGCTCTCCTCCTCTCAGCAGCAACGCGAGCGTCAAAATAATCATTCAGGACCAGAATGACAACGCGCCTCAGGTTCTGTATCCGGTCCAGTCAGGCGCTTCTGTGGTGGCTGAAATAGTGCCTCGCTCGGCAGATGTGGGTTATCTGGTGACTAAAGTGGTGGCTGTCGATGTGGACTCTGGACAGAATGCCTGGCTCTCATATAAACTGCAGAAAGCCACGGACAGGGCGCTGTTTGAAGTGGGCTTACAGAACGGAGAAATAAGAACTGTCCGCCAAGTGACAGATAAAGATGCTGTCAAACAAAGACTCGCTGTTGTAGTGGAGGACAACGGGCAGCCCTCTCGATCGGCTACAGTCAATGTTAACGTGGCGGTGGCGGACAGCTTCCCTGAAGTGCTCTCGGAGTTCACTGACTTTACGCACGACAAGGAATACAACGACAACCTGACTTTCTATCTAGTCCTGGCCTTGGCCGTGGTTTCCTTTCTCTTTATCGTGTCTATCATTGCCATACTGTCAGTCAAATGCTACAGATGGAGACGCGAGCGGATGTTTTATAAATCTGGAGCGAATCTTCCGGTTATTCCGTATTATCCGCCTCTTTACGCAGACGTAGGCGGCACGGGAACTTTACAGCACGTGTACAATTATGAGGTTTGCAGAACCACTGACTCCAGAAAGAGTGATCTGAAATACGTCAGACCTTGCAGTGAGAGCATCATTAGTCTGGACACCAGTGGGACACAGACACTCACGCATGCGCAAAGAGAGAGACTGAACTTTGATGATTGTGGTGATCAGGTGAGAGTCTTTGTTTGTTGTTAATTTGTGTAGAAATTAACAGCTGTTCTTTTCGTTTTTGACATCTTGAACTGTTCCGATATAACCAAGTATTTTTTTAATGCTTAATAATAATAATATTAATAATAATAATAATTTTAATAATAATATATAATATTATTATTATTTATATATTAACAAGTGGAAGTACATTTATTTTTAATTAAAATGTTAAATGTCACTGTTATATAGACTAGTAATTAAATGTCCACTTTAACTGCTAAATTTTTTTTTTTTTTTTTTTTTGATTTTAATTTGATACATTAAATTTTTTTTTCCCTTGCACGATTTGGCCTATCAGTTTGTCATGTCTGTTAACAATAAGTGAGAAGCACTAGTCAGTTCGTTCATTGACCATGGTCCTGAAATGCACTTTCACGAGTTTTGAGGTAATTGAGACCTCTTTTATTCAGACGTTTGCATTTTAACAGCCGACCGTGGTCTGAATTGAGATCATATTTTCTGCTGCATTTCTGTCTGCAGACCATCTTCACTTTTTCTAACTATACACTTTCCTCCTGTTCAGAAAAATCTATACTCTATTTCATTGCTGATTTTTCTCATGTGTATAGTTTTATTAAAGAGATTTCTCCACAGATATGATCAGTGTTTTATTGATATGGCCTCAATACACTTTGATCAAACACAAAATGCATGTTTTTCCTTTTAATTTGTATTTATAAAAACTCATACCAGTTTGTATATATATATATATATAGATATCTGTATTGGTGATGGACATTTGCTGGTTTTATGCTTCAATCTTTGTTCAGTAAATTGCTTTCTCAGATATATCTGACACTGAGATGAAGGTTTCTTAATTGTACATGTTCTGTAGTTCATCAGACTGGACTCATAGTGCCGCTGTTGGTCAATATGTCAGTTTAGAGAGCAGATCTGCTGCAGTTCCACCCCCATCATCTCCATATTATTAGAGAGAGAGAGAAGCTGAGAGCGCAGTCTGAAGAGAGAGAGAAGGCACAACGCGGAGATACTGTATTTAATATCCTTCTCTTGGATTTGCAGACTTTTCTTGTTCTTTTCACTTTGGACATATACATGATTTCCTCCAGTCGTTTGGACTGATTTAGTTGTCTTCTGCTTTATTCTTCATCCCGTGATCTTCTGCAAAATGTCGGACAGAACAATGGCGCGGCAAGTACTGCTGTTTATTTGGTTCCTCTCTCTCAGTTCAGCTCTCGGGCAGGTCAGTTACTCCATTCCTGAAGAAATGGCGAAAGGCTCTTTAGTCGGGAACATAGCGCAGGATTTGGGTTTAGATTTAAAGAGACTGAAATCGGGTAAAGCGCGTATTTATACAGGAGACAGCGCTGAATACATCGAGCTGAATAAAGAAAGAGGAGTCCTCCTTATCAAAGAGAGAATAGACCGAGAGGCGCTGTGCGGACAGACAACGCCTTGCGCGCTGCATTTACAGATTATTCTGGAAAACCCGATGGAGTTTTATTCGATCACGGTAGAGATTACAGATATCAACGATAATGCGCCGGTCTTTAAAAACAACGAAATTAAATTTGACATAAATGAAATGGCAAAAACAGGGGCTCGGTTTGTTTTAGAGAGAGCGAATGATTTAGATGTTGGCCTTAATGATCTTCAGGATTACTCTCTTAGTACGAATGATTTTTTTACTTTAAAACTGCACAATCAACCTGATGGTGAAAAAGCTGTTGAAATGATATTACAGAAGCCTCTAGATAGAGAGAAGCAAGACCATATGACACTTTTACTGACAGCAAAAGATGGGGGAGATCCTTGTTTGACAGGAACAATGCAAATACAAATTACAGTTTTGGACGCCAATGACAATGAACCCGTTTGCAGTCAGGCAGCATATAGAGCGAGTATAGCCGAGAATGCACCAACGGGCACTGTTTTAACCACAGTCAGTGCTTCTGATGCAGATCTGGGATCTAATGGCATTATTACATTTTCCATGTCCTCTAATGGTGCATATGATATGTTTAAGGTAGACGAAACCACGGGAGTCGTGATATTAGTTGGTAATGTGGATTATGAAAAAAACAAACTTTATCGAATTGATGTCCAGGCAAAAGACCAAGGTGGACATTCGGATTCATGTAAAGTAATTATTGACGTCACTGACGTTAATGATAACACACCTGCAATAAACATAATGTCGAGAACAAATAGTGTATCTGAAGATTCTAAACATGGAACTGTTGTTGCAATACTAACCGTCCAAGACCTTGACACCGGCGACAACGGAAAGATTACGTGCACAATAGATAAAGACATTCCTTTTATGCTAAAATCAACAGGGAATAATTTCTTCAGTCTAGTGACAGACAGTGATTTGGATCGAGAGAGAGAGTCTGAGTATAACATCAGTGTGACGTGCGCTGATGAGGGCGTGCCCTCTCTCTCCAGCAGCGTCACTCTCTCCTTACAGATATCAGACGTGAATGATAACGCGCCCGTCTTTGAGAAGAGCTCATATGAGGCCTCTGTTCAAGAAAACAACACACCGGGTCTTTCCATATTCACAGTCAGAGCCAGAGACGCAGATTTTAACCAGAATGCCCGCGTGTCTTACATACTGGAGGACTCGTCGGTTAACGGAGTGCCCGTGTCCTCGTTAGTGTCCGTTAGTGCTGATAGTGGAGTCATACATGCAGTGCGATCTTTCGATTACGAGCAGATCAAAGATTTCCAGTTCCGCGTAAAAGCGCAGGACGGAGGCTCTCCTCCTCTCAGCAGCAACGCGAGCGTCAAAATAATCATTCAGGACCAGAATGACAACGCGCCTCAGGTTCTGTATCCGGTCCAGTCAGGCGCTTCTGTGGTGGCTGAAATAGTGCCTCGCTCGGCAGATGTGGGTTATCTGGTGACTAAAGTGGTGGCTGTCGATGTGGACTCTGGACAGAATGCCTGGCTCTCATATAAACTGCAGAAAGCCACGGACAGGGCGCTGTTTGAAGTGGGCTCACAGAACGGAGAAATAAGAACTGTCCGCCAAGTGACAGATAAAGATGCTGTCAAACAAAGACTCGCTGTTGTAGTGGAGGACAACGGGCAGCCCTCTCGATCGGCTACAGTCAATGTTAACGTGGCGGTGGCGGACAGCTTCCTGAAGTGCTCTCGGAGTTCACTGACTTTACGCACGACAAGGAATACAACGACAACCTGACTTTCTATCTAGTCCTGGCCTTGGCCGTGGTTTCCTTTCTCTTTATCGTGTCTATCATTGCCATACTGTCAGTCAAATGCTACAGATGGAGACGCGAGCGGATGTTTTATAAATCTGGAGCGAATCTTCCGGTTATTCCGTATTATCCGCCTCTTTACGCAGACGTAGGCGGCACGGGAACTTTACAGCACGTGTACAATTATGAGGTTTGCAGAACCACTGACTCCAGAAAGAGTGATCTGAAATACGTCAGACCTTGCAGTGAGAGCATCATTAGTCTGGACACCAGTGGGACACAGACACTCACGCATGCGCAAAGGGAGAGACTGAACTTTGATGATTGTGGTGATCAGGTGAGAATTATTTTATAGCTAATTTATGTGATATTTTAAAATGTTTCTCATGATTGAACATTGTCGCTTGAACTGTTGCCACGGTCGCTTTTTATTTTAAATTTTTTTTTATGAAGTTTCTTTTTTAATTCTAAGGTATGTTTACATAATTTTAGCAGGAACTGACACGAATCATTTGCTTTTTATTTTCATCCGTTTACTAAAATCTGGTCAACATTTTTAGTTTAGTATTTATTGCAGTTGTGTGAGTCAATTATTCATTTATTTTGTTGTTAGAGGTCTAGTGTTTTTCGACGTGTTATACTAATGTAGTTCATCTTTCCATGAAAGAAAGAAAATGGCTGCTTAATTTTTTTAAGATTTCTTTTTAGCTTCGAATTTTTTTCCCTTTGATATATTAAATTGAAGTTTTTTTTAATCCATTTTATTTCCTTTGAAGTTCTGCAGTGCTGAAATATGTTCTGTTAACAATAATGTTAACATGCACAGTTCACAGTTTTCGTTCATTAATCTTTTTTCTTGTGTGACTTTCACTTGTTTTTGAGAAGAAGTGAGAAACTCTATTCAGCGTTTGCATTTGCTGCCCCTGACCGTGGTCCTGAATCGCGTCATTTCCCTCATATATTCTGCTGCATCTCTTTACAGCAGACCATCCGTTTGAGATTTTCTACAGTTTATTGTTCTGTCCTCCTGTTCAGAAATAATCTATACTCTATTTCATTGCTGATTAGATATTTCTCATGTGTATAGTTTTATTAAAGAGATTTCTCCCTGTCTGTATGATCAGTGTTTTATACTGATATGGCCTCATCAAAACTTTGATCAAACACAAAATGCATGTTTTTCCCTTCAAACCTTATTTACAAAAACTCATACCAGTTTGTATATATATAGAGAGAGAGAGCGATATCTGTATTGGTTTTGGACATTTGTTGGTTTTATGCTTCAAAACTTTTAGTAAACTGCTTTTCTCAGATATATCTGACACTGAGATGAAGGTTTCTTAATTGTACATGTTCTGTAGTTCATCAGACTGGACTCATAGTGCCGCTGTTGGTCAATATGTCAGTTTAGAGAGCAGATCTGCTGCAGTTCCACCCCCATCATCTCCATATTATTAGAGAGAGAGAGAAGCTGAGAGCGCAGTCTGAAGAGGAGAGAGAAGGCACAACGCGGAGATACTGTATTTAATATCCTTCTCTTGGATTTGCAGACTTTTCTTGTTCTTTTCACTTTGGACATATACATGATTTCCTCCAGTCGTTTGGACTGATTTAGTTGTCTTCTGCTTTATTCTTCATCCCGTGATCTTCTGCAAAATGTCGGGCAGAACAATGGCGCGGCAAGTACTGCTGTTTATTTGGTTCCTCTCTCTCAGTTCAGCTCTCGGGCAGGTCAGTTACTCCATTCCTGAAGAAATGGCGAAAGGCTCTTTAGTCGGGAACATAGCGCAGGATTTGGGTTTAGATTTAAAGAGACTGAAATCGGGTAAAGCGCGTATTTATACAGGAGACAGCGCTGAATACATCGAGCTGAATAAAGAAAGAGGAGTCCTCCTTATCAAAGAGAGAATAGACCGAGAGGCGCTGTGCGGACAGACAACGCCTTGCGCGCTGCATTTACAGATTATTCTGGAAAACCCGATGGAGTTTTACTCTGTTACTGTCGAAGTTTCAGATATAAATGACCATTCGCCCTTCTTTAAACGGGCTGAGATGAGATTCAGAATCAGTGAGTCAGCTGTAACTGGGGCAGTGTTTGTTTTAGAGAGAGCGATGGACTTGGACGTCGGAATAAACGGCCTGCAGACATATTCATTAAAGCCTACGGATAATTTTTCATTGAAATTGCTAAATCAGGCAGACGGTAGTAAGCTTGTAGAAATGGTTCTTCAGAAACCCCTCGATCGTGAAAAGCAAGAGCATTTGTCTCTGGTTCTGACAGCGATAGATGGGGGTGATCCACAATTGTCGGGTACTGCGCAGATACATATTACGGTTTTAGATGCCAACGACAACGCGCCTGTTTTTACACATAAAATATATAAAGGGAGTATCATTGAGAATGCCCTCAAAGGCACAGTTGTGACGACAGTGAGCGCTTCAGATTTGGACGAGGGCTCAAACGGCAAAGTAAAATACGCCATTACAAATACCCTCGACAATGTTCCGGAATTGTTTGAAATAAACGAAACAACCGGTGAGGTGAGAGTAACAGGGAATATAGATTATGAAAAAGCTCGGCATTATCAAATTCATGCACAGGCGAGCGATGACGGGGGTCTGACTGATTCTTGTAAAATCGATATAGATGTGATTGATATAAATGACAATAAACCACTCATCAACATCATGTCAAAATTAACCAGTTTATCAGAAAACTCTAATCTTGGAACTGTTGTAACGATGATAAACGTGCAAGACCCAGATGCTGGTGAAAACGGAAAAATGTATTGTTCAATCGATGAGAATATTCCCTTTACCCTGAAGTCAACGAATAATAATTTCTTCAGTCTAGTGACAGACAGTGATTTAGACCGAGAGCGAGAGTCTGAGTATAACATCAGTGTGACGTGCGCTGATGAGGGCGTGCCCTCTCTCTCCAGCAGCGTCACTCTCTCCTTACAGATATCAGATGTGAATGATAACGCGCCCGTCTTTGAGAAGAGCTCATATGAGGCCTCTGTTCAAGAAAACAACACACCGGGTCTTTCCATATTCACAGTCAGAGCCAGAGACGCAGATTTTAACCAGAATGCCCGCGTGTCTTACATACTGGAGGACTCGTCGGTTAACGGAGTGCCCGTGTCCTCGTTAGTGTCCGTTAGTGCTGATAGTGGAGTCATACATGCAGTGCGATCTTTCGATTACGAGCAGATCAAAGATTTCCAGTTCCGCGTAAAAGCGCAGGACGGAGGCTCTCCTCCTCTCAGCAGCAACGCGAGCGTCAAAATAATCATTCAGGACCAGAATGACAACGCGCCTCAGGTTCTGTATCCGGTCCAGTCAGGCGCTTCTGTGGTGGCTGAAATAGTGCCTCGCTCGGCAGATGTGGGTTATCTGGTGACTAAAGTGGTGGCTGTCGATGTGGACTCTGGACAGAATGCCTGGCTCTCATATAAACTGCAGAAAGCCACGGACAGGGCGCTGTTTGAAGTGGGCTTACAGAACGGAGAAATAAGAACTGTCCGCCAAGTGACAGATAAAGATGCTGTCAAACAAAGACTCGCTGTTGTAGTGGAGGACAACGGGCAGCCCTCTCGATCGGCTACAGTCAATGTTAACGTGGCGGTGGCGGACAGCTTCCTGAAGTGCTCTCGAGTTCACTGACTTTACGCACGACAAGGAATACAACGACAACCTGACTTTCTATCTAGTCCTGGCCTTGGCCGTGGTTTCCTTTCTCTTTATCGTGTCTATCATTGCCATACTGTCAGTCAAATGCTACAGATGGAGACGCGAGCGGATGTTTTATAAATCTGGAGCGAATCTTCCGGTTATTCCGTATTATCCGCCTCTTTACGCAGACGTAGGCGGCACGGGAACTTTACAGCACGTGTACAATTATGAGGTTTGCAGAACCACTGACTCCAGAAAGAGTGATCTGAAATACGTCAGACCTTGCAGTGAGAGCATCATTAGTCTGGACACCAGTGGGACACAGACACTCACGCATGCGCAAAGAGGAAAACTGATCAATGAAGAATTTGATGAACAGGTGAGAATGTTTTTTTTTTTTTTTTTTTTTTACCAAGTGTATTTTTATAGAAGCTTTGACTGCGCAAAGACCCAGACCGTTCACACACACATCTTAAACATTTCAAATAACAAAAGCAATACTTCATGCAGTAGCAAGCAGGATATTTGTTCTCACAGACTGTACCAGGAGCAACATTCAGCACACATCATATACACATACTACACAGAATACACATATTATTGTACACATAAATAGACATGCTGCACAAAAAATGGCATCAGCAACAAAACTGTAAACATTTAGAAATGATGTATTCTGTAAATTCAACGCTCTTATAGCTGAGAGTACAAAACTTTTCCCTAGTGTTTTTTTTTTTTTTTTTATGGGGCAACTGTCTGCATCTACTACCTGAGGGAAGAAGGGTGAAGCATGAGTTGAGAGGGTAGCTAGGATTTTGTATTATGATGTTTGCTCTACAAACGGTAGCAGTGTCAACAAGAGCCAACAAATTGGGAATAGGAAGATCTGTTATTATTAAGGAGGTGTTAGTAATTTTAAGGAGCTTGTTTCTATTAGTGAGAGAGAGCATGGTGAAGTAGCAGGTGGCACAGTACAGGAGGATGGGTTCAATGATACTTCATTACAAGAGAATCAAGAGGTGTGGTTTGACTGAGAGGATCCTGAGTTTATGAATGACAAATAGTCTTTGTTGGTAGCGTCTATGAATGTCTATGTGATGGTCAAAACTCAATTTATTGTCCAAAATAATGCCAAGGTACCTGAAACTGTCAACATTTTCTGCTAATTAGCCATTGATGGAGTTAGGGCAGTGAGGGGTGGAGAGTTTTTAATGTGTGTCAATGATAAGTTCCTTTGTTTTTGTAACGTTGCGGAGGAGATGACTGTCTGTACACCATTGGGTGAAATGGGCAACAGATTGGTGATATGCTATAACTGATTCCGTGCGGTGAGGAGGGCGAGTATGGCTGTGTTATTTCGAGTATTTTAAGTATTTTGTGGTGGGGGAGGGGCTACAGAAGTTGTAAGTATGCAGTGTGTAGAGAAAGAGACTGAGGACACAACCTTGAGGGGCTTCCGTGTTGACAGTAATGGTGGTGGATGTCATGCTACCCACCCTTAGTGCCTTTGGTCTGTCACTGAGGAAATTATAAATTCATCAATTGAAGAGAGGTGGCACATGAAGATGGTGGAGTTTGGTTATCATGGTGTGTTGTTGAATCGTATTGAAGAAAAGAATCCTGGCATAACAGCCAGGGGAGTCCAGATGTTGGAGGTCGCATACAACAGCATCCTCTGTTCCTGTTTTGGCCTTGTAGCAAACTGGTAAGGATCGAGCTGTGAGCAGACAACCGGAAGGATTGGGTTTATAGTACCAGTTTCTCAAGGCATTTTGCTATAATGGACGTGAGTGCTACTGGTCTGTAATGATTCAGTTGAGAGGGGGGAGGTTTCTTGGGGACAGGGATGATGGTGGCTGTTTTCCAGAGGGTGGGGACAGTTGCTGTCTGTAGTGACTCTTTGAAGAGTCAATGGAGAATAGGAGAGAGCTCCAGGGCACAGTTCTTAAGCAGCCTACCAGTGATCCCATCTGGGCCGTGGGTCTTGCCAGTTTTGCACCTCCTGAGCTGCTGGTGGCCGTCTCCCACCGTTATGCTGAGTTCACACTGCATGATTTTCAAAGTAGTCAGATCAGTTCTTTTCACACTGCGTGACTATCTGGGGTGGCATTCAGTCGCTGCTGTGTGCACATTGCACGATAGATCGGCGACTATGTAAACTACGTCTCTGTCTCGTCTGCAAACTACGTTTCACAACCAAACACATGCAAGATGTGACAAGTAAACAACGCGAGATCACGCGTTCTTCAGTCCGGAGTTCTCATGTGAGACTGGAATTGTTATTAAAAATGATAGCCCACATGAAGTTGAAAAAAAGCCTCCATAACCTGGAGCATTCCCCTCCTCAACTTCCTCGTTGCACAGGATGTCAGCTGGAATTACATCTGATGGTATTAGGCCGAAAGTGACGGAGCCCTGGAGAGAGGAGCTCTTTATTGGAGTAGGTGAGTATGTTGCTGCTATACACATCCTGCTATACACAAACGCTGCACACCTGAGATTGCAGGTAATCAGTAAACAAATCGTCATGATTCCCAGCGTTTTCCCGATGTTGATCATGTTAGCCATGGTGGGCAAACAAAAAGAAAAACTTAACAGACGCGGACCCGTGACTCGACGCAGACTTGACTCGTGGGTGGGTACAGACTGTGTTGCCACAGCAGGCCATGCGCCAGACCGTGAAAGTTGCTGCAAGTTGCTGCTCTCATAATTAGGCTGTTGTTTTCATGGCATCGTTACTGTAGTTTGTAGTATTTCCCTGCTATTAATTTTCATGTTTCTGTCCCTTTTTTTCTTCTTCTTATGTTGCATGGTTTTAGCTTTGGTTTATTGCAGCATTGTCCAGTTTCAAATTTAGGGATTTCTTTCCTGATCTTTTCGTGCTTGAGTATAAAGGAGTTGCAACGTGGACGTGTGTTTTCTTTGTCAAATCATTTTACAATATATAATTTATTAAGTAGTAATCTAAACCATTTTGTTGATGCAACTTTAAGACCATTCTCTGTCTTTAGAAACACCCTAAAAACGATGGTCTGTCTGTCTACTGTAAGCGGTTTTATCAGCTTTAAACACATTTTTTTTTTCTAGACAGGTTTGGGGATCTTTCATCTATGATTGTGAAGATAGCAGAACTCAAATTCAGTCAGTGTAACTGGCCGTGGTGCTGAAATGTAGTCTTGCATTCTTCTGCTTCCTAACATTCCTTCTTTACCTCCATTTGTTAGAGCATATCGTCTAAATCTTTTACGTCCTTACAATCTCCCATCTTGTTCAGAAATGAAGATTTTTTTTGTACATGCTCATTATGTATTTTAAGTTTCTCTTTACTATTCTGTTAAGAGCACAATTAAGTTTGTGCTAATTTCATATCTAGTTCTTTCTTTTTCTTTCGTTTATACTTTGTTTACACAAAATCATGCATTTCTCATTTTTAGATAATTATTTTTGATGAAATACTTGATTAAAACACGCAATGGCTGTTTTTGTTATTATTTTTTATAAAAGGAAATAATTCTAAAACATGTCCCATACTGAGAAAAAATAAAATAATAATAAATAAATCAATCAATTTGGTAGTTTCTGTAGTTCATCAGACTGGACTCATAGTGCCGCTGTTGGTCAATATGTCAGTTTAGAGAGCAGATCTGCTGCAGTTCCACCCCATCATCTCCATATTATTAGAGAGAGAGAAGCTGAGAGCGCAGTCTGAAGAGGAGAGAGAAGGCACAACGCGGAGATACTGTATTTAATATCCTTCTCTTGGATTTGCAGACTTTTCTTGTTCTTTTCACTTTGGACATATACATGATTTCCTCCAGTCGTTTGGACTGATTTAGTTGTCTTCTGCTTTATTCTTCATCCCGTGATCTTCTGCAAAATGTCGGGCAGAACAATGGCGCGGCAAGTACTGCTGTTTATTTGGTTCCTCTCTCTCAGTTCAGCTCTCGGGCAGGTCAGTTACTCCATTCCTGAAGAAATGGCGAAAGGCTCTTTAGTCGGGAACATAGCGCAGGATTTGGGTTTAGATTTAAAGAGACTGAAATCGGGTAAAGCGCGTATTTATACAGGAGACAGCGCTGAATACATCGAGCTGAATAAAGAAAGAGGAGTCCTCCTTATCAAAGAGAGAATAGACCGAGAGGCGCTGTGCGGACAGACAACGCCTTGCGCGCTGCATTTACAGATTACTTTGGAAAATCCCATGGAGTTTTATAGCGTTACAATTGAGATTTTAGACGTAAATGATAATGCTCCCATTTTTACAGACAAAGAAATTAAATTTGACATAAGCGAATCATCTCCGACAGGAGCTAAATTTGTTTTAGAGACAGCAGTGGATGATGACGTTGGGTTTAATGGTGTACAGAGTTATTTCTTACATCCTGCTGATCATTTTATTTTAAAGACGCAAGATATGCCAGACGGCACTAAAAATGTTGAAATGATTTTACAAAAACCTCTCGACCGAGAGAAAAAGGAACATATTTCGCTTGTATTTACTGCCGTGGACGGCGGGGACCCGCAGATGTCTGGAACAATTCAGATTATAATCACAGTTGAGGACGCAAATGATAACGCTCCAGTTTGTTTTCTGCCTGTTTATAAGACCAGCATAGCAGAAAACTCTCCAAAAGGTGCGATTTTAACTACAGTTAAAGCATCGGATGCTGACCAGGGGCTAAATGGTCAAATAGAGTATCATATTGCTAAAACTTCTGGTGGTTCCACTAATCACTTTGAAATAGACAGAAATGAGGGAGTGTTGAGATTATCTGGCGACACAGATTATGAAAGAGTTAAACATTATCAAATTGACGTCCAGGCGAGAGACCCCGGACGCCACTCTGACACATGCAAAGTGATTGTTGATATAATCGATGTAAATGACAACAAACCAGTGATTAATATAATGTCAAAAGCAAGTACTCTTTCAGAGAATTCAAAATCAGGCACTGTTGTGACTATGCTGAATGTCCAAGACTCAGATTCTGGTGAGAATGGAAAGGTGCAATGCTTCATTAACGATGATATCCCTTTCACGCTAAAATCAACGAATACTAATTTCTTCAGTCTAGTGACAGACCGTGATTTAGACCGAGAGCGAGAGTCTGAGTATAACATCAGTGTGACGTGCGCTGATGAGGGCGTGCCCTCTCTCTCCAGCAGCGTCACTCTCTCCTTACAGATATCAGACGTGAATGATAACGCGCCCGTCTTTGAGAAGAGCTCATATGAGGCCTCTGTTCAAGAAAACAACACACCGGGTCTTTCCATATTCACAGTCAGAGCCAGAGACGCAGATTTTAACCAGAATGCCCGCGTGTCTTACATACTGGAGGACTCGACGGTTAACGGAGTGCCCGTGTCCTCGTTAGTGTCCGTTAGTGCTGATAGTGGAGTCATACATGCAGTGCGATCTTTCGATTACGAGCAGATCAAAGATTTCCAGTTCCGCGTAAAAGCGCAGGACGGAGGCTCTCCTCCTCTCAGCAGCAACGCGAGCGTCAAAATAATCATTCAGGACCAGAATGACAACGCGCCTCAGGTTCTGTATCCGGTCCAGTCAGGCGCTTCTGTGGTGGCTGAAATAGTGCCTCGCTCGGCAGATGTGGGTTATCTGGTGACTAAAGTGGTGGCTGTCGATGTGGACTCTGGACAGAATGCCTGGCTCTCTCATATAAACTGCAGAAAGCCACGGACAGGGCGCTGTTTGAAGTGGGCTCACAGAACGGAGAAATAAGAACTGTCCGCCAAGTGACAGATAAAGATGCTGTCAAACAAAGACTCGCTGTTGTAGTGGAGGACAACGGGCAGCCCTCTCGATCGGCTACAGTCAATGTTAACGTGGCGGTGGCGGACAGCTTCCTGAAGTGCTCTCGGAGTTCACTGACTTTACGCACGACAAGGAATACAACGACAACCTGACTTTCTATCTAGTCCTGGCCTTGGCCGTGGTTTCCTTTCTCTTTATCGTGTCTATCATTGCCATACTGTCAGTCAAATGCTACAGATGGAGACGCGAGCGGATGTTTTATAAATCTGGAGCGAATCTTCCGGTTATTCCGTATTATCCGCCTCTTTACGCAGACGTAGGCGGCACGGGAACTTTACAGCACGTGTACAATTATGATGGTTTGCAGAACCACTGACTCCAGAAAGAGTGATCTGAAATACGTCAGACCTTGCAGTGAGAGCATCATTAGTCTGGACACCGTGAGGACACAGACACTCACGCATGCGCAAAGGAGAGACTGAACTTTGATGATTGTGGTGATCAGGTGAGACTGGTTTTATAACTAATTTATGTGATATTTCAAAATGTTTCTCGTGACTGAACAATTTAGATTGAACTGTTGCCACGGTCGGAATTTTAAGAAATGTTTAAATAATTTTCGAATATTCCGTTTCATATTGACTGAGATCATGACTGCCTAATTTAGCCTCCTTTATTTCTACATATAGAAAGCAATTAAATAATCTTTTAAAATAATGTTATAATGTTAATCGGTGCTATCAGCTTTAAACACGTTTTACATTTTATTATTATTATTATTTTTATTTTTTTTTTTTTCTTTTTACTAGATATGTTTGAATGTTTGAGGATCATTAATATGAGCTTGTGAAGACATCTTCTAAACGGCAACTTCAGTCAGTGTAACTGGCCGTGGTGCTGAAATGTAGTCGTGCGTTCTGTTGCCTGTACTAACTCTTCCTCCTTACTTCCGTACTTTAGATCCTATCTTGCAGATTTTTTTAATTCTTCCAGTCTCTCATCCTATTGAAAATGAAAAAGGATAATGTTCATATTCATATATTTCATGCTGATTAATTGTATTAAGCAAGCATGTGCATTTATGCTAATGAAATAGCTCTGTTCATTTTTTTGTTGCCTTTTAAATTTCCCCCCTCGAAATCATGCAATAATTTCTCATTGCTAGATGAGTTTATTTTGACTGACATCAGAAACGGCCGCTTTATTTTATTTTAATTATTATTTGTTTTTTATATGATGGGGATACTTCTAAAGCAGGTCTTATATGCCCTATACTGTGGAAAAAAATTGCATCAATTTGGTAGTTTCTGTAGTTCATCAGACTGGACTCATAGTGCCGCTGTTGGTCAATATGTCAGTTTAGAGAGCAGATCTGCTGCAGTTCCACCCCATCATCTCCATATTATTAGGAGAGAGAGAAGCTGAGACAGCGCAGTCTGAAGAGGAGGAGAGAGGATGCAAATGCGGAGATACTGTATTTAATATCCTTCTCTTGGATTTGCAGACTTTTCTTGTTCTTTTCACTTTGGACATATACATGATTTCCTCCAGTCGTTTGGACTGATTTAGTTGTCTTCTGCTTTATTCTTCATCCCGTGATCTTCTGCAAAATGTCGGGCAGAACAATGGCGCGGCAAGTACTGCTGTTTATTTGGTTCCTCTCTCTCAGTTCAGCTCTGAGGCAGGTTCGTTACTCCATTCCTGAAGAAATGGCGAAAGGCTCTTTATTGGGGAACATAGCGCAGGATTTGGGTTTAGATTTAAAGAGACTGAAATCGGGTAAAGCGCGTATTTATACAGGAGACAGCGCTGAATACATCGAGCTGAATAAAGAAAAGGAGTCCTCCTTATGAAAGAGAGAATAGACCGAGAGGCGCTGTGCGGACAGACAACGCCTTGCGCGCTGCATTTACAGATTATTCTGGAAAACCCGATGCAACTATACAGAGTAACCGTTGAGATACAAGATATTAATGATAACTCCCCTGTTTTTAGCCTTAATGAGATGAAATTTGAAATAAGTGAAATGGCTCTGGCTGGAGCCAAATTTGATTTGGAGACTGCAGTTGACACTGATGTGGGTGTGAATGGTCTTCAAAGATACACACTGAAACCAAGTGACAATTTTATTGTAAAAACTCAAAGTTTACCAGATGGTAGTAAAACGGTCGAAATGGTATTACAGAAGCCTTTAGATCGTGAAAAGCAAGAACGTATTTCTTTATTGTTAACAGCAGTCGATGGCGGCGAGGTGCAAATGTCAGGCACAATGCTAATACACATCACAGTTTTAGATGCGAATGATAATGCGCCCGTTTGCAGTCAGTCAGTATACAAAGCCAGTATAGCCGAGAATTCAGCAAAGGGCACCGTGTTGACCACAGTCAGCGCGTCCGACGCAGACCGGGGTTCTAATGGCGTTGTCACATATTCTTTATCCTCCGCTGCGTCCGCGAATCTATTTGACATTGGCCAGACAACGGCGTTTCAGGTTGCTGGTAATGTTGATTACGAGAAGGTTAAACACTATCAGATAGCTGTAATGGCCAAAGATCAAGGAGGACATACTGATTCTTGTAAAGTAATTATTGACGTCACAGATACGAACGACAACAAGCCAGTCATCAGTATAATGTCCAAATCAAATGACATTTCTGAAAATGCCCCTCCAGGGACAGTTCTAGCGATGATGAACATTCAAGACGCTGATACAAATGAAAACGGTATCGTAAAATGCGAGTTAAACGAAAACATTCCTTTCATCATCCATTCTTCATCAGATGGTTTTTACAGCCTCGTTACCGAAGGCGATTTGGATCGAGAGAGAGAGTCTGAGTATAACATCAGTGTGACGTGCGCTGATGAGGGCGTGCCCTCTCTCTCCAGCAGCGTCACTCTCTCCTTACAGATATCAGACGTGAATGATAACGCGCCCGTCTTTGAGAAGAGCTCATATGAGGCCTCTGTTCAAGAAAACAACACACCGGGTCTTTCCATATTCACAGTCAGAGCCAGAGACGCAGATTTTAACCAGAATGCCCGCGTGTCTTACATACTGGAGGACTCGTCGGTTAACGGAGTGCCCGTGTCCTCGTTAGTGTCCGTTAGTGCTGATAGTGGAGTCATTATGCAGTGCGATCTTTCGATTACGAGCAGAAAAAGATTTCCAGTTCCGCGTGAAAGCGCAGGACGGAGGCTCTCCTCCTCTCAGCAGCAACGCGAGCGTCAAAATAATCATTCAGGACCAGAATGACAACGCGCCTCAGGTTCTGTATCCGGTCCAGTCAGGCGCTTCTGTGGTGGCTGAAATAGTGCCTCGCTCGGCAGATGTGGGTTATCTGGTGACTAAAGTGGTGGCTGTCGATGTGGACTCTGGACAGAATGCCTGGCTCTCATATAAACTGCAGAAAGCCACGGACAGGGCGCTGTTTGAAGTGGGCTTACAGAACGGAGAAATAAGAACTGTCCGCCAAGTGACAGATAAAGATGCTGTCAAACAAAGACTCGCTGTTGTAGTGGAGGACAACGGGCAGCCCTCTCGATCGGCTACAGTCAATGTTAACGTGGCGGTGGCGGACAGCTTCCCTGAAGTGCTCTCGGAGTTCACTGACTTTACGCACGACAAGGAATACAACGACAACCTGACTTTCTATCTAGTCCTGGCCTTGGCCGTGGTTTTCTTTTCTTTATCGTGTCTATCATTGCCATACTGTCAGTCAAATGCTACAGATGGAGACGCGAGCTCGTATGTTTTATAAATCTGGAGCGAATCTTCCGGTTATTCCGTATTATCCGCCTCTTTACGCAGACGTAGGCGGCACGGGAACTTTTCAGCACGTGTACAATTATGAGGTTTGCAGAACCACTGACTCCAGAAAGAGTGATCTGAAATACGTCAGACCTTGCAGTGAGAGCATCATTAGTCTGGACACCAGTGGGACACAGACACTCACGCATGCGCAAAGAGAGAGACTGAATAATGATGATTCTTTTGATCAGGTGAGCTCGGGTGAATATTTATGCATATGATTTTCTGTTTTCGTCCTCATTTTTATTAATGTGCACGGCACTTTGTACAATGTTTTTTAGATTAGTAGAAAAACACTGGCAGCTGTAGTTGAAATGTACTGTACGTATCATCTAGGTGACTTCATTTTCACACTTTTTCATTTTAAAATCTTAACTTTTCAACATTTAATAGTAAACGTCTCTAAGAATATATATTTGTCCAGTTTACACTCATTCAACTATAAGAGGTTTTATTGTTTGTGTGCGCGCATGGGTGAGTCATAATGAATTGTTCCTGAATTATTCAAAGGCTATTTTATATTTTCTGTTTTGCTTTTGACTATTTTCGTTTCATCATATTTTAGGTGTTCTGTTCAAGCCTCTTGTATGTATAGTTCAGCTGTTTTAACGCGTTATGTGAACTACAATGGTCGCAGCTCATGTAGTTTTTGTATTTCTCTTCAACTATTTTTCAGTGTAATATTTCTCTGATGCTCTAAGTGCCGCTGTTGGTCAGTATGTTCGGGCTTTAAACACTCGTTTTTAGATCCTCCTCCACTTTCTGACATCACATTCTGCAGAATCTCTCTTTCATTCACACACTGATCGTCGAGACATCCGCTGCCCAGTGTTTACAGAGGATATACTTCAACCTTTCTGAATCTTTTTTCTTCTTTGTCTTTTCGGTGTGTGGAACAGATGCAGAGTTGGATGATGGCGGTTCTTTGTTGTTTTATGCATCTTGACGCGGATTTCATCATGGCTAATGCCGCCTCTCGTGCTCTGCGTTATTTGTCACACTGCAAGTGGACGGCAGGTCCGTTATTCTATTCCAGAGGAGATGACAAAGGGCTCGCTGGTGGAAACATCGTTCAGGATCTGGGGTTTGGATGTTAAGAGGCTGAAATCTGGTCGAGCGCGGATCTTTACTGAGGACAGTCGTGAGTACATCGGTCTGAATGTGGATAAAGGGACGCTGGTAGTGAAAGAGAGGATAGATAGAGAGGAGCTGTGCGGCGACAAGCGTCTCCATGCTCCTTACATTTTCAGATCATTCTGGAAAACCCCATGGAGCTGCATAGAATTGATGTGGAAATATTAGATATCAATGATCATGCTCCCTCTTTCATGAACAAAGAGATTACTTTTCAAATGAGTGAATCTGCTTTGTCTGGGGCTCGATATTCAATCGATAGCGCTAATGATCCTGATGTAGGTCTTGAGGCGCGAACTCAGACATATAATTACATCCATCTGATCATTTCACAGTTAAAATACCTGCTCATCTCGACGAAACCAAGTATGTAGAGATCATTTTGCAAAAAACATTAGATAGAGAAACGGCAGAGGAACATAAATTGATCTTAACTGCATTCGATGGTGGAAACCCTCAAAAAACGGGCACTATCAAGATAAATGTTATTGTTTTAGATGCAAATGACAATGCGCCTGTTTTCAGTCAGTCAGTTTATAGAGCTTCAATTCCAGAGAATTTTTCTAAAGGATCCATTGTGTTAAGGGTTAGTGCAACTGATGGAGACATGGGATCTAATGGAGAGGTTACATATTCATTTTCCAAGAGCAGTGAACGTTTATCTAACCTTTTCCAAATTGATTCAAGTACAGGGGAAATTACAGTTAATGGCCCTTTAGACTTCGAGAAATACAAAAAATATGAATTATCCGTGGAAGCAACAGACAAAGGAGGATTACGAGATACCTGCAAAGTGCATATTGAAATTACTGATATAAATGACAATGCTCCTGTAATAAGCGTAATTTCGTTTTCAAACCCAGTGCCGGAGAATTCAGCATCAGAGACTGTGATAGCAATGTTGAATGTCAAAGATTTAGATTCGGGTAAAAACGGAATAGTTAAGTGCTTCATTCCTCATAATTTACCGTTTAAAATAAAGTCATCAACACCAAATTTCTACAGTTTAGTAACTAATGAGCTTTTGGATCGGGAGATGATCTCAGAGTATAACATCACAATAACTGCTATTGATGAGGGCTCTCCATCTTTCTCTACTAATAAAACACTGACACTGAAAATCTCAGATGTCAATGACAACGCCCCTGTGTTCCAGCGTCAGTCGTACACCGCATATGTGATGGAAAATAATTCACCCGGAGTCTCTGTTTTATCTGTTAAAGCGCGCCCGGAAGACTCCGCAAAATGCGCGCGTTTCTTATTTTCTTGAGGATATTCTTGTGAATGGCGTCTCTGCCTCGACCTATATTTCAGTGAACGCAGAGAGCGGAGAGATTCTTGCTGTTCGTTCTTTTGATTATGAGCAAACAAAAGAATTTAACATTCGCGTAAAAGCGCAGGACGGAGGCTCTCCTCCTCTCAGCAGCAACGCGAGCGTCAAAATAATCATTCAGGACCAGAATGACAACGCGCCTCAGGTTCTGTATCCGGTCCAGTCAGGCGCTTCTGTGGTGGCTGAAATAGTGCCTCGCTCGGCAGATGTGGGTTATCTGGTGACTAAAGTGGTGGCTGTCGATGTGGACTCTGGACAGAATGCCTGGCTCTCATATAAACTGCAGAAAGCCACGGACAGGGCGCTGTTTGAAGTGGGCTTACAGAACGGAGAAATAAGAACTGTCCGCCAAGTGACAGATAAAGATGCTGTCAAACAAAGACTCGCTGTTGTAGTGGAGGACAACGGGCAGCCCTCTCGATCGGCTACAGTCAATGTTAACGTGGCGGTGGCGGACAGCTTCCTGAAGTGCTCTCGGAGTTCACTGACTTTACGCACGACAAGGAATACAACGACAACCTGACTTTCTATCTAGTCCTGGCCTTGGCCGTGGTTTCCTTTCTCTTTATCGTGTCTATCATTGCCATACTGTCAGTCAAATGCTACAGATGGAGACGCGAGCGGATGTTTTATAAATCTGGAGCGAATCTTCCGGTTATTCCGTATTATCCGCCTCTTTACGCAGACGTAGGCGGCACGGGAACTTTACAGCACGTGTACAATTATGAGGTTTGCAGAACCACTGACTCCAGAAAGAGTGATCTGAAATACGTCAGACCTTGCAGTGAGAGCATCATTAGTCTGGACACCAGTGGGACACAGACACTCACGCATGCGCAAAGGGAGAGACTGAATAATGGTGATTCTTTTGATCAGGTGAGCTCGAGTGAATATTTATGCATATGATTTTCTTCTTTTTCTGTCCTCATTTTTTATTAACCACACGGCACTTTGTACAATCTTTTTTAGATTAGTAGAAAAACACTGGCAGCTGTAGTTGAAATGTACTGTACGTATCATCTAGGTGACTTCATTTTCACACTTTTTCATTTTAAAATCTTAACTTTTCAACATTTAATAGTAAACGTCTCTAAGAATATATATTTGTCCAGTTTACACTCATTCAACTATAAGAGGTTTTATTGTTTGTGTGCGCGCATGGGTGAGTCATAATGAATTGTTCCTGAATTATTCAAAGGCTATTTTATATTTTCTGTTTTGCTTTTGACTATTTTCGTTTCATCATATTTTAGGTGTTCTGTTCAAGCCTCTTGTATGTATAGTTCAGCTGTTTTAACGCGTTATGTGAACTACAATGGTCGCAGCTCATGTAGTTTTTTGTATTTCTCTTCAACTATTTTTCAGTGTAATATTTCTCTGATGCTCTAAGTGCCGCTGTTGGTCAGTATGTTCGGGCTTTAAACACTCGTTTTTAGATCCTCCTCCACTTTCTGACATCACATTCTGCAGAATCTCTCTTTCATTCACACACTGATCGTCGAGACATCCGCTGCCCAGTGTTTACAGAGGATATACTTCAACCTTTCTGAATCTTTTCTTCTTTGTCTTTTCTTCTGTGTGGAACAGAAGAGTTGGATGATGGCGGTTCTTTGTTGTTTTTACGCATCTTCGACGCGGATTTCATCATGGCTAATGCCGCCTCTCGTGCTCTGCGTCTTTGTCATGGCCGTCGCGCGCGGGCAGGTCCGTTATTCTATTCCAGAGGAGATGACAAAGGGCTCGCTGGTGGGAAACATCGTTCAGGATCTCGGTTTGGATGTTAAGAGGCTGAAATCTGGTCGAGCGCGGATCTTTACTGAGGACAGTCGTGAGTACATCGGTCTGAATGTGGATAAAGGGACGCTGGTAGTGAAAGAGAGGATAGATAGAGAGGAGCTGTGCGCACAAGCGTCTCCATGCTCCTTACATTTTCAGATCATTCTGGAAAACCCCATGGAGCTGCATAGAATTGATGTGGAAATATTAGACATTAATGATAATGCTCCTACATTCGATAGAAAGGAAATAGATTTTCAAATTAGTGAATCAGCCATTCCCGGGGCTCGATATTCATTGGAAAGCGCTAAAGATCCAGATGTAGGTCTTAATACACTTCAGACGTATAAACTCAATCCCAGCGATTATTTCACACTAAAATCGTTGTCTCGCCCCGATGGCACTAAATACGTAGAGATGGTGCTGCAGGCTCACTTAGACCGAGAGAAACAAAGTGAACATAAATTGATTTTAACCGCATACGATGGAGGCAGCCCAGCAAAATCTGGCGCTGTTAAGATAAATATTGTTGTTCTTGATGCAAACGACAACGCTCCGTCATTCATCCAATCTGTTTATCGAGTTAGTTTGCCCGAAAACACCCCTTTGGACTCTCTTATCATTACAGTGTCCGCCACAGATGCAGACGAGGGAGCAAACGGAGATATTGAATATTATTTGTCTCAAAGCAGCCGTAGTGTTTCAAATATTTTCAGCATCGAGTCTTTAAACGGGGAGATCAGAGTTAAAGGTTATTTAGATTTTGAGTTATCTAAATACCACGAGTTAGACATAGAAGCGACAGATAAGGGTGGTTTAACAGATACTTGCAAAGTACTTATTGAAATTACGGATGTTAATGACAACACCCCTGTCATAAGCGTGATGTCATTTTCTAATACAATACCCGAGGACGCAGCGCCAGAGACTGTGATAGCGATGCTGAATGTCAAAGATTTAGATTCAGGGAGAAACGGACAGGTTAAATGTTCTATTGCTGCAGACTTACCCTTTAGAATCAAATCATCGACCAGCAATTTCTATAGTTTAGTCACTGAACAGTTATTAAATCGAGAAGCAATATCTGAATATAATATCACAATAACTGCTATTGATGAGGGCTCTCCATCTTTCTCTACTAATAAAACACTGACACTGAAAATCTCAGATGTCAATGACAACGCCCCTGTGTTCCAGCGTCAGTCGTACACCGCATATGTGATGGAAAATAATTCCCCCGGAGTCTCTGTTTTATCTGTTAAAGCGCATGACAAAGACTCCGGCAATAACGCGCGCGTTTCATATTTTCTTGAGGATATTCTTGTGAATGGCGTCTCTGCCTCGACCTATATTTCAGTGAACGCAGAGAGCGGAGAGATTCTTGCTGTTCGTTCTTTTGATTATGAGCAAACAAAAGAATTTAACATTCGCGTAAAAGCGCAGGACGGAGGCTCTCCTCCTCTCAGCAGCAACGCCAGCGTCAAAATAATCATTCAGGACCAGAATGACAACGCGCCTCAGGTTCTGTATCCGGTCCAGTCAGGCGCTTCTGTGGTGGCTGAAATAGTGCCTCGCTCGGCAGATGTGGGTTATCTGGTGACTAAAGTGGTGGCTGTCGATGTGGACTCTGGACAGAATGCCTGGCTCTCATATAAACTGCAGAAAGCCACGGACAGGGCGCTGTTTGAAGTGGGCTTACAGAACGGAGAAATAAGAACTGTCCGCCAAGTGACAGATAAAGATGCTGTCAAACAAAGACTCGCCGTTGTAGTGGAGGACAACGGGCAGCCCTCTCGATCGGCTACAGTCAATGTTAACGTGGCGGTGGCGGACAGCTTCCCTGAAGTGCTCTCGGAGTTCACTGACTTTACGCACGACAAGGAATACAACGACAACCTGACTTTTTATCTAGTCCTGGCCTTGGCCGTGGTTTCCTTTCTCTTTATCGTGTCTATCATTGCCATACTGTCAGTCAAATGCTACAGATGGAGACGCGAGCGGATGTTTTATAAATCTGGAGCGAATCTTCCGGTTATTCCGTATTATCCGCCTCTTTACGCAGACGTAGGCGGCACGGGAACTTTACAGCACGTGTACAATTATGAGGTTTGCAGAACCACTGACTCCAGAAAGAGTGATCTGAAATACGTCAGACCTTGCAGTGAGAGCATCATTAGTCTGGACACCAGTGGGACACAGACACTCACGCATGCGCAAAGGGAGAGACTGAATAATGGTGATTCTTTTGATCAGGTGAGCTCGAGTGAATGGTTATGAAAATGATTTTTGGTTTTCTATTTAAATGTTATTTTTCTTTTTCTGATTTCCTCATTTTTATTAATGTGCACTGTTTTTTTTATTTATTTATTTTACTTTTTAGATTAGTAGAAAAACACTGGCAGCTGTAGTTGAAATGTACTGTACGTATCATCTAGGTGACTTCATTTTCACACTTTTTCATTTTAAAATCTTAACTTTTCAACATTTAATAGTAAACGTCTCTAAGAATATATATTTGTCCAGTTTACACTCATTCAACTATAAGAGGTTTTATTGTTTGTGTGCGCGCATGGGTGAGTCATAATGAATTGTTCCTGAATTATTCAAAGGCTATTTTATATTTTCTGTTTTGCTTTTGACTATTTTCGTTTCATCATATTTTAGGTGTTCTGTTCAAGCCTCTTGTATGTATAGTTCAGCTGTTTTAACGCGTTATGTGAACTACAATGGTCGCAGCTCATGTAGTTTTTGTATTTTTCTCTTCAACTATTTTTCAGTGTAATATTTCTCTGATGCTCTAAGTGCCGCTGTTGGTCAGTATGTTCGGGCTTTAAACACTCGTTTTTAGATCCTCCTCCACTTTCTGACATCACATTCTGCAGAATCTCTCTTTCATTCACACACTGATCGTCGAGACATCCGCTGCCCAGTGTTTACAGAGGATATACTTCAACCTTTCTGAATCTTTTCTTCTTTGTCTTTTCTTCTGTGTGGAACAGAAGAGTTGGATGATGGCGGTTCTTTGTTGTTTTTACGCATCTTCGACGCGGATTTCATCATGGCTAATGCCGCCTCTCGTGCTCTGCGTCTTTGTCATGGCCGTCGCGCGCGGGCAGGTCCGTTATTCTATTCCAGAGGAGATGACAAAGGGCTCGCTGGTGGAAACATCGTTCAGGATCTCGGTTTGGATGTTAAGAGGCTGAAATCTGGTCGAGCGCGGATCTTTACTGAGGACAGTCGTGAGTACATCGGTCTGAATGTGGATAAAGGGACGCTGGTAGTGAAAGAGAGGATAGATAGAGAGGAGCTGTGCGCACAAGCGTCTCCATGCTCCTTACATTTTCAGATCATTCTGGAAAACCCCATGGAGCTGCATAGAATTGATGTGGAAATATTAGATATTAATGATCATGCTCCTACATTCGATAGAAAGGAAATAGATTTTCAAATAAGTGAATCTGCTTTGGGGCTCGATATTCAATCGATAGCGCTAATGATCCTGATGTAGGTCTAAATTCTCTTCAGACATATAAACTCAATCCCAGCGATTATTTCACACTAAAAACGTTGTCTCACACTGATGGTACTAAATACGTAGAGATGGTGCTGCAGGCTCATTAGACCGAGAGAAACAAAGTGAACATAATTGATTTTAACCGCATACGATGGAGGCAGCCCAGCAAAATCTGGCGCTGTTAAGATAAACATTGTTGTTTTGATGCAAATGACAACGCGCCTGTTTTTAGTCAATCTGTATATACAGCACTTGTCGCTGAAAATGCGCCCTTTGGACTCTCTTATCATTACAGTTAGTGCCACAGATGCAGATCGAGGAACAAATGGAGCAATTGAATATTATTTTCTCAAAGCAGCCGTAGTGTTTCAAATATTTTCAGCATTGAGTCCCAAAATGGTGAGATCAGAGTTAAAGGTTATTTAGATTTTGAAAGTTATCTAAAAACCACGAATTGACATAGTGGCGACAGACAAGGGTGGTTTAACAGATACTGCTAAAGTGATGGTGGAAATTACAGATGTTAATGATAATGCCCCTGTAATTAATGTAATATCGTTCTCCAACCCTTTATTGGAAAACTCAGCTCCTGAGACTGTGATAGCGATGCTGAATGTCAAAGATTTGGATTCGGGGGAAAATGGACAGGTTAAATGTTCTATTGCTGCAGAGTTTACCATTTCGAATCAGACAATCGTCCTCAAATTTCTATAGTTTGATAACTGATCAGCATTTAGACCGTGAAAAAATATCAGAGTATAACGTCACAATAACTGCTATTGATGAGGGCTCTCCATCTTTCTCTACTAATAAAACACTGACACTGAAAATCTCAGATGTCAATGACAACGCCCCTGTGTTCCAGCGTCAGTCGTACACCGCATATGTGATGGAAAATAATTCCCCCGGAGTCTCTGTTTTATCTGTTAAAGCGCATGACAAAGACTCCGGCAATAACGCGCGCGTTTCATATTTTCTTGAGGATATTCTTGTGAATGGCGTCTCTGCCTCGACCTATATTTCAGTGAACGCAGAGAGCGGAGAGATTCTTGCTGTTCGTTCTTTTGATTATGAGCAAACAAAAGAATTTAACATTCGCGTAAAAGCGCAGGACGGAGGCTCTCCTCCTCTCAGCAGCAACGCCAGCGTCAAAATAATCATTCAGGACCAGAATGACAACGCGCCTCAGGTTCTGTATCCGGTCCAGTCAGGCGCTTCTGTGGTGGCTGAAATAGTGCCTCGCTCGGCAGATGTGGGTTATCTGGTGACTAAAGTGGTGGCTGTCGATGTGGACTCTGGACAGAATGCCTGGCTCTCATATAAACTGCAGAAAGCCACGGACAGGGCGCTGTTTGAAGTGGGCTTACAGAACGGAGAAATAAGAACTGTCCGCCAAGTGACAGATAAAGATGCTGTCAAACAAAGACTCGCCGTTGTAGTGGAGGACAACGGGCAGCCCTCTCGATCGGCTACAGTCAATGTTAACGTGGCGGTGGCGGACAGCTTCCTGAAGTGCTCTCGGAGTTCACTGACTTTACGCACGACAAGGAATACAACGACAACCTGACTTTCTATCTAGTCCTGGCCTTGGCCGTGGTTTCCTTTCTCTTTATCGTGTCTATCATTGCCATACTGTCAGTCAAATGCTACAGATGGAGACGCGAGCGGATGTTTTATAAATCTGGAGCGAATCTTCCGGTTATTCCGTATTATCCGCCTCTTTACGCAGACGTAGGCGGCACGGGAACTTTACAGCACGTGTACAATTATGAGGTTTGCAGAACCACTGACTCCAGAAAGAGTGATCTGAAATACGTCAGACCTTGCAGTGAGAGCATCATTAGTCTGGACACCAGTGGGACACAGACACTCACGCATGCGCAAAGGGAGAGACTGAATAATGGTGATTCTTTTGATCAGGTGAGCTCGAGTGAATGGTTATGAAAATGATTTTTGGTTTTCTATTTAAATGTTATTTTTCTTTTTCTGATTTCCTCATTTTTATTAATGTGCACTGTTTTTTTTATTTATTATTTTTAAGTTTTTAGATTAGTAGAAAAACACTGGCAGCTGTAGTTGAAATGTACTGTACGTATCATCTAGGTGACTTCATTTTCACACTTTTTCATTTTAAAATCTTAACTTTTCAACATTTAATAGTAAACGTCTCTAAGAATATATATTTGTCCAGTTTACACTCATTCAACTATAAGAGGTTTTATTGTTTGTGTGCTGCGCATGGGTGAGTCATAATGAATTGTTCCTGAATTATTCAAAGGCTATTTTATATTTTCTGTTTTGCTTTTGACTATTTTCGTTTCATCATATTTTAGGTGTTCTGTTCAAGCCTCTTGTATGTATAGTTCAGCTGTTTTAACGCGTTATGTGAACTACAATGGTCGCAGCTCATGTAGTTTTTGTATTTCTCTTCAACTATTTTTCAGTGTAATATTTCTCTGATGCTCTAAGTGCCGCTGTTGGTCAGTATGTTCGGGCTTTAAACACTCGTTTTTAGATCCTCCTCCACTTTCTGACATCACATTCTGCAGAATCTCTCTTTCATTCACACACTGATCGTCGAGACATCCGCTGCCCAGTGTTTACAGAGGATATACTTCAACCTTTCTGAATCTTTTCTTCTTTGTCTTTTCTTCTGTGTGGAACAGAAGAGTTGGATGATGGCGGTTCTTTGTTGTTTTTACGCATCTTCGACGCGGATTTCATCATGGCTAATGCCGCCTCTCGTGCTCTGCGTCTTTGTCATGGCCGTCGCGCGCGGGCAGGTCCGTTATTCTATTCCAGAGGAGATGACAAAGGGCTCGCTGGTGGGAAACATCGTTCAGGATCTCGGTTTGGATGTTAAGAGGCTGAAATCTGGTCGAGCGCGGATCTTTACTGAGGACAGTCGTGAGTACATCGGTCTGAATGTGGATAAAGGGACGCTGGTAGTGAAAGAGAGGATAGATAGAGAGGAGCTGTGCGCACAAGCGTCTCCATGCTCCTTACATTTTCAGATCATTCTGGAAAACCCCATGGAGCTGCATAGAATTGATGTGGAAATATTAGATATCAATGATCATGTTCCTGTTTTTGTAAGAAAGGAAATAAGCTTTCAAATTAGTGAGCTAGCTGTTCCTGGAGCAAAATTTTCTTTAGATAATGCACAAGATTCTGATGTAGGTTTAAATACCCTTCAGAGATACATGCTGAGTCCAACTGATTATTTTTCTCTGAAAGAACAGATGGGAAATGATGGATTGAAATATGTTGAAATGATTCTACAAACGCCACTAGATAGAGAAAATCGAGAGGAGCATAAATTAACATTGACGGCGTTTGATGGCGGCAGTCCGCAGAAATCAGGCACTATTAAAATAACTGTTCTTGTAATCGACGCAAACGACAATGCTCCTGTATTTAGTCTCCCTGTATATAGAGTTTCCTTATTGGAGAATTCACCAAAGGGCACTGATATAGTGAGCGTGACTGCAACTGATAAAGACAAAGGAACGAATTCTGAATTGACATATTCCTTCTCACAAACATCAGGAAAGGCGTTAGAGCTATTCAATATAGATTCAGAAAGTGGTGGCATCACTGTTAACGGTGACCTGGATTTCGAAAAATCAAAACATTTTCAATTACATGTTGAAGCAACAGATAAAGGTGGCTTGACAGATTCCAGTAAAGTTATTATTGAACTAATTGACGTTAATGACAACCCCCCTGTGATAAGTGTGATTTCATTTTCTAACCCAATACCCGAGGACGCAGCGCCGGAGACTGTGATAGCGATGCTGAATGTCAAAGATTTAGATTCAGCGAGAAACGGACAGGTTAAATGTTCTATTGGTCCAAATTTGCCATTCAAAATAAAGTCATCTGCCCAGAATTTCTATAGTCTGACAACCGATCAGTTATTAGACCGTGAAGAAATATCAGAGTATAACATCACAATAACCGCTATTGATGAGGGCTCTCCATCTTTCTCTACTAATAAAACACTGACACTGAAAATCTCAGATGTCAATGACAACGCCCCTGTGTTCCAGCGTCAGTCGTACACCGCATATGTGATGGAAAATAATTCCCCCGGAGTCTCTGTTTTATCTGTTAAAGCGCATGACAAAGACTCCGGCAATAACGCGCGCGTTTCATATTTTCTTGAGGATATTCTTGTGAATGGCGTCTCTGCCTCGACCTATATTTCAGTGAACGCAGAGAGCGGAGAGATTCTTGCTGTTCGTTCTTTTGATTATGAGCAAACAAAAGAATTTAACATTCGCGTAAAAGCGCAGGACGGAGGCTCTCCTCCTCTCAGCAGCAACGCGAGCGTCAAAATAATCATTCAGGACCAGAATGACAACGCGCCTCAGGTTCTGTATCCGGTCCAGTCAGGCGCTTCTGTGGTGGCTGAAATAGTGCCTCGCTCGGCAGATGTGGGTTATCTGGTGACTAAAGTGGTGGCTGTCGATGTGGACTCTGGACAGAATGCCTGGCTCTCATATAAACTGCAGAAAGCCACGGACAGGGCGCTGTTTGAAGTGGGCTCACAGAACGGAGAAATAAGAACTGTCCGCCAAGTGACAGATAAAGATGCTGTCAAACAAAGACTCGCTGTTGTAGTGGAGGACAACGGGCAGCCCTCTCGATCGGCTACAGTCAATGTTAACGTGGCGGTGGCGGACAGCTTCCCTGAAGTGCTCTCGGAGTTCACTGACTTTACGCACGACAAGGAATACAACGACAACCTGACTTTCTATCTAGTCCTGGCCTTGGCCGTGGTTTCCTTTCTCTTTATCGTGTCTATCATTGCCATACTGTCAGTCAAATGCTACAGATGGAGACGCGAGCGGATGTTTTATAAATCTGGAGCGAATCTTCCGGTTATTCCGTATTATCCGCCTCTTTACGCAGACGTAGGCGGCACGGGAACTTTACAGCACGTGTACAATTATGAGGTTTGCAGAACCACTGACTCCAGAAAGAGTGATCTGAAATACGTCAGACCTTGCAGTGAGAGCATCATTAGTCTGGACACCAGTGGGACACAGACACTCACGCATGCGCAAAGGGAGAGACTGAATAATGGTGATTCTTTTGATCAGGTGAGCTCGAGTGAATGGTTATGAAAATGATTTTTGGTTTTCTATTTAAATGTTATTTTTCTTTTTCTGATTTTCTCATTTTTATTAATGTGCACTGTTTTTTTTATTTTTTTATTTTACTTTTTTAGATTAGTAGAAAAACACTGGCAGCTGTAGTTGAAATGTACTGTCACGTATCATCTAGGTGACTTCATTTTCACACTTTTTCATTTTAAAATCTTAACTTTTCAACATTTAATAGTAAACGTCTCTAAGAATATATATTTGTCCAGTTTACACTCATTCAACTATAAGAGGTTTTATTGTTTGTGTGTGCATGGGTGAGTCATAATGAATTGTTCCTGAATTATTCAAAGGCTATTTTATATTTTCTGTTTTGCTTTTGACTATTTTCGTTTCATCATATTTTAGGTGTTCTGTTCAAGCCTCTTGTATGTATAGTTCAGCTGTTTTAACGCGTTATGTGAACTACAATGGTCGCAGCTCATGTAGTTTTTGTATTTCTCTTCAACTATTTTTCAGTGTAATATTTCTCTGATGCTCTAAGTGCCGCTGTTGGTCAGTATGTTCGGGCTTTAAACACTCGTTTTTAGATCCTCCTCCACTTTCTGACATCACATTCTGCAGAATCTCTCTTTCATTCACACACTGATCGTCGAGACATCCGCTGCCCAGTGTTTACAGAGGATATACTTCAACCTTTCTGAATCTTTTTTCTTCTTTGTCTTTTCTTCTGTGTGGAACAGAAGAGTTGGATGATGGCGGTTCTTTGTTGTTTTTACGCATCTTCGACGCGGATTTCATCATGGCTAATGCCGCCTCTCGTGCTCTGCGTCTTTGTCATGGCCGTCGCGCGCGGGCAGGTCCGTTATTCTATTCCAGAGGAGATGACAAAGGGCTCGCTGGTGGGAAACATCGTTCAGGATCTCGGTTTGGATGTTAAGAGGCTGAAATCTGGTCGAGCGCGGATCTTTACTGAGGACAGTCGTGAGTACATCGGTCTGAATGTGGATAAAGGGACGCTGGTAGTGAAAGAGAGGATAGATAGAGAGGAGCTGTGCGCACAAGCGTCTCCATGCTCCTTACATTTTCAGATCATTCTGGAAAACCCCATGGAGCTGCATAGAATTGATGTGGAAATATTAGATATCAATGATCATGTTCCTGTTTTTGCCAGAAAGGAAATAGATTTTCAAATTAGTGAATCAGCCATTCCCGGGGCTCGGTTTTCATTAGACAGCGCCCAGGATCCTGACACTGGCACTAACGCGCTCAAGTCGTACACGTTAAATCCAACAGATCATTTTGATTTGAAGGTTCTGTCACGAAACGATGGCTCAAAATACGTCGAAATGGTTCTTAAATTACCATTAGACAGAGAGACTCAGCAGGAGCACAAGTTAACCCTTACAGCCTTTGATGGCGGCAATCCGCAGAAAACTGGCACTGTCAGGATAAGTGTTACGGTCATAGACGCAAACGATAACGCCCCTGTTTTCACTCTGCCTGTTTACCGTGTTTCTTTACTTGAGAATTCACCGAATGGTGCTGTAGTAATCAAAGTAAGCGCCACTGATAATGACCAAGGCGCTTACGGTGAGATCACATATTCTTTTTCACGTAGTTCAGGAAAAGCCCTTGATTTATTCCTTATTGACACAAATACAGGTGAAATTACCGTGAAGGGGGGGTTGGACTACGAGAAGGCGAAGCATTTTGAGTTAAACATAGATGCTACAGACAAAGGTGGTTTAACTGACTCTAGTAAAGTTATAATTGACATTACAGATGTAAACGACAACCCCCCTGTGATAAGTGTGATTTCATTTTCTAACCCAATACCCGAGGACGCAGCGCCGGAGACTGTGATAGCGATGCTGAATGTCAAAGATTTAGATTCAGGGAGAAACGCACAGGTTAAATGTTCAATTGCCAGAGATTTGCCATTCAAAGTGAAGTCATCTGCACATAATTTCTACAGTTTGATCACCGATCAGTTATTAGACCGTGAAAAAATATCAGAGTATAACATCACAATAACCGCTATTGATGAGGGCTCTCCATCTTTCTCTACTAATAAAACACTGACACTGAAAATCTCAGATGTCAATGACAACGCCCCTGTGTTCCAGCGTCAGTCGTACACCGCATATGTGATGGAAAATAATTCCCCCGGAGTCTCTGTTTTATCTGTTAAAGCGCATGACAAAGACTCCGGCAATAACGCGCGCGTTTCATATTTTCTTGAGGATATTCTTGTGAATGGCGTCTCTGCCTCGACCTATATTTCAGTGAACGCAGAGAGCGGAGAGATTCTTGCTGTTCGTTCTTTTGATTATGAGCAAACAAAAGAATTTAACATTCGCGTAAAAGCGCAGGACGGAGGCTCTCCTCCTCTCAGCAGCAACGCGAGCGTCAAAATAATCATTCAGGACCAGAATGACAACGCGCCTCAGGTTCTGTATCCGGTCCAGTCAGGCGCTTCTGTGGTGGCTGAAATAGTGCCTCGCTCGGCAGATGTGGGTTATCTGGTGACTAAAGTGGTGGCTGTCGATGTGGACTCTGGACAGAATGCCTGGCTCTCATATAAACTGCAGAAAGCCACGGACAGGGCGCTGTTTGAAGTGGGCTTACAGAACGGAGAAATAAGAACTGTCCGCCAAGTGACAGATAAAGATGCTGTCAAACAAAGACTCGCTGTTGTAGTGGAGGACAACGGGCAGCCCTCTCGATCGGCTACAGTCAATGTTAACGTGGCGGTGGCGGACAGCTTCCTGAAGTGCTCTCGGAGTTCACTGACTTTACGCACGACAAGGAATACAACGACAACCTGACTTTCTATCTAGTCCTGGCCTTGGCCGTGGTTTCCTTTCTCTTTATCGTGTCTATCATTGCCATACTGTCAGTCAAATGCTACAGATGGAGACGCGAGCGGATGTTTTATAAATCTGGAGCGAATCTTCCGGTTATTCCGTATTATCCGCCTCTTTACGCAGACGTAGGCGGCACGGGAACTTTACAGCACGTGTACAATTATGAGGTTTGCGGAACCACTGACTCCAGAAAGAGTGATCTGAAATACGTCAGACCTTGCAGTGAGAGCATCATTAGTCTGGACACCAGTGGGACACAGACACTCACGCATGCGCAAAGGGAGAGACTGAATAATGGTGATTCTTTTGATCAGGTGAGCTCGAGTGAATGGTTATGAAAATGATTTTTGGTTTTCTATTTAAATGTTATTTTTCTTTTTCTGATTTCCTCATTTTTATTAATGTGCACTGTATTTTTTTTATTATTATTTTTAACTTTTTAGATTAATAGAAAAACACTGGCAGCTGTAGTTGAAATGTACTGTACGTATCATCTAGGTGACTTCATTTTCACACTTTTTCATTTTAAAATCTTAACTTTTCAACATTTAATAGTAAACGTCTCTAAGAATATATATTTGTCCAGTTTACACTCATTCAACTATAAGAGGTTTTATTGTTTGTGTGCGCGCATGGGTGAGTCATAATGAATTGTTCCTGAATTATTCAAAGGCTATTTTATATTTTCTGTTTTGCTTTTGACTATTTTCGTTTGATCATATTTTAGGTGTTCTGTTCAAGCCTCTTGTATGTATAGTTCAGCTGTTTTAACGCGTTATGTGAACTACAATGGTCGCAGCTCATGCAGTTTTTGTATTTCTCTTCAACTATTTTTCAGTGTAATATTTCTCTGATGCTCTAAGTGCCGCTGTTGGTCAGTATGTTCGGGCTTTAAACACTCGTTTTTAGATCCTCCTCCACTTTCTGACATCACATTCTGCAGAATCTCTCTTTCATTCACACACTGATCGTCGAGACATCCGCTGCCCAGTGTTTACAGAGGATATACTTCAACCTTTCTGAATCTTTTCTTCTTTGTCTTTTCTTCTGTGTGGAACAGAAGAGTTGGATGATGGCGGTTCTTTGTTGTTTTACGCATCTTCGACGCGGATTTCATCATGGCTAATGCCGCCTCTCGTGCTCTGCGTCTTTGTCATGGCCGTCGCGCGCGGGCAGGTCCGTTATTCTATTCCAGAGGAGATGACAAAGGGCTCGCTGGTGGGAAACATCGTTCAGGATCTCGGTTTGGATGTTAAGAGGCTGAAATCTGGTCGAGCGCGGATCTTTACTGAGGACAGTCGTGAGTACATCGGTCTGAATGTGGATAAAGGGACGCTGGTAGTGAAAGAGAGGATAGATAGAGAGGAGCTGTGCGCACAAGCGTCTCCATGCTCCTTACATTTTCAGATCATTCTGGAAAACCCTATGGAGCTGCATAGAATTGATGTGGAAATATTAGATATTAATGATCATGCTCCTGTATTTACTAGAAAAGAGATACACTTTCAGATAAGTGAGCTTGCCGTAACCGGTGCTCGTTTTTCTTTAGACAGTGCGCACGATCCTGATGTAGGCTTGAATACGCTCCAAAGATATACTCTGATACCAACTGATTATTTTTCATTGAAAGAGTTATCGCGCAATGATGGTACAAAATACGTAGAGATGGTTTTGCAATCGCCGTTAGACAGGGAAAGAGATGAAGAACTGAAATTAACACTGACTGCGTTTGATGGAGGGAGCCCTCAAAAATCCGGAACAGTTAAAATAAGCGTCACAGTAATTGATGCAAACGACAATACACCCGCGTTCAGTCAGTCAGTGTACAGAGTTTCTTTAGCAGAAAATGCAGCGATAGGTACAGTGGTGCTGACAGTAAGCGCTACAGACAAAGACAAAGGATCATATGGTGAGGTGACATATTCGTTTTCACAAAGCTCTGGGAAAGATTTAGACCTTTTTAGAATCGATCAGAACACTGGGCAGATTTCCGTAAATGGCCTGTTGGATTATGAAAAATCAAAGCAATACGAATTGAATATTGAGGCCATGGATAAGGGAGGACTCACGGATAATAGTAAAGTGCTCATTGAATTGACTGACGTTAATGACAATGCACCTGTTATCAGTCTTATCTCTTTTTCCAGTCCCATCCCAGAGGACTCCGCCCCAGACGCAGTGATTGCGATGCTCAACATTAAAGACATAGACTCCGGTAAAAACGGACGATTTAAATGCTTAGTTAACTCAGATTTGCCCTTTCGCATCAAATCGTCTTCCTCAAATTTCTACACTTTAGTTACTGAGACGTTTTTAGACCGTGAAGAAATATCAGAGTATAACGTCACAATAACTGCTATTGATGAGGGCTCTCCATCTTTCTCTACTAATAAAACACTGACACTGAAAATCTCAGATGTCAATGACAACGCCCCTGTGTTCCAGCGTCAGTCGTACACCGCATATGTGATGGAAAATAATTCCCCCGGAGTCTCTGTTTTATCTGTTAAAGCGCATGACAAAGACCGGCGGCACGAATGCGCGTTTCATATTTTCTTGAGGATATTCTTGTGAATGGCGTCTCTGCCTCGACCTATATTTCAGTGAACGCAGAGAGCGGAGAGATTCTTGCTGTTCGTTCTTTTGATTATGAGCAAACAAAAGAATTTAACATTCGCGTAAAAGCGCAGGACGGAGGCTCTCCTCCTCTCAGCAGCAACGCCAGCGTCAAAATAATCATTCAGGACCAGAATGACAACGCGCCTCAGGTTCTGTATCCGGTCCAGTCAGGCGCTTCTGTGGTGGCTGAAATAGTGCCTCGCTCGGCAGATGTGGGTTATCTGGTGACTAAAGTGGTGGCTGTCGATGTGGACTCTGGACAGAATGCCTGGCTCTCATATAAACTGCAGAAAGCCACGGACAGGGCGCTGTTTGAAGTGGGCTTACAGAACGGAGAAATAAGAACTGTCCGCCAAGTGACCGATAAAGATGCTGTCAAACAAAGACTCGCTGTTGTAGTGGAGGACAACGGGCAGCCCTCTCGATCGGCTACAGTCAATGTTAACGTGGCGGTGGCGGACAGCTTCCCTGAAGTGCTCTCGGAGTTCACTGACTTTACGCACGACAAGGAATACAACGACAACCTGACTTTCTATCTAGTCCTGGCCTTGGCCGTGGTTTCCTTTCTCTTTATCGTGTCTATCATTGCCATACTGTCAGTCAAATGCTACAGATGGAGACGCGAGCGGATGTTTTATAAATCTGGAGCGAATCTTCCGGTTATTCCGTATTATCCGCCTCTTTACGCAGACGTAGGCGGCACGGGAACTTTACAACACGTGTACAATTATGAGGTGTGCGGAACCACTGACTCCAGAAAGAGTGATCTGATTGTTCGACCTTGTAGTCAGAGCATCATTAGTCTGGACACCAGTGGGACACAGACACTGCATCACATTCAGGAGCATAAACGGATATCCAGAGATACAGAAAATCAGGTGAGGTTTGTGGAATGAGACTGTATTTCATTTAATTATTTAAGTAGTTTTGTTCATGCAGCATTTTGAAACACTATTATTTATGAAAGTGTGCAATAAACACATTGCGTATGGGCGCGAATAGTGTTTTAAGCATTTATGTATTTTCCTTTGACTTTATACAAGAGGCTGTCTGTTTAAAAGTAGGCTAAATACAATTATTTCAGCTTGCTTTGAAAAGAAACAGAGTTTTCCTCCACTGTAGGCCTTTAACAATGATGTGCGTAAAAGTGGATGTTGCCGCTTGCACCTTACTCCATCACTACGACCTTTTTCATAAGCAGCTCTTTTGTCATAAGCAATTTGCAGTTCTTGGATCGAACCCTAAGCGTCGCTGTTGGTTGATAAGGTAGATCTGGCTGATTTTATGCATCATACACGCCTTCCGTGCCGCTTTAGGCTGTGCATTTAGTACAAAGCCTTGGCGCCGCAAAACCTGGATGACGCATTTAACAAGCAGTATAAATGCTTTGTTTCATTTTTAGACTTCACTTTAATTATTAGACTTTTCTGTCGCTATCGAGTGGATATTTGATTTCATATTTTCGTGAAAGATAAATCGAAGCTTCGCCATCAACATGAGGAGGAAGGATTGTCGTTCTGCATGGCCGTCGTGTGTTCTGCTGTTCTGTGCACACTTTCTCTGTGGCGCGTTCGGACAGGTCCGTTACTCCGTGCCAGAGGAGATGGCACCCGGTTCATTCGTCGGGGACATAGTTAAAGACCTAGGTCTTGAGCTTAAAAGGCTGACAACGGGGAAAGCGCGGATCTTTACAGCAGGTGGCCGGGAATATGTTGAGCTGGACCGGCAGAAAGGGCACATCATTATTAAGGAGAGAATCGACCGGGAGCTTTTGTGCGCTGGTGCTGTATCCGCATGCAGTCTGAGCTTCGAAGTCATCTTAGAAAATCCTATCGAGCTCTATCGCATCACCATAGAAATACTGGATGTTAATGACAACAGTCCTTCATTTCCAAGAGGTGAAATCAGATTGGAAATAAGCGAGTCTGCTTCAACCGGAGCGCGTTTTACTGTGGATAGCGCAGTTGATCCTGATGTCCTGAGTAATAGTATTCAGAGTTATTCAGTTCATCCTACTGATCATTTTACACTAAAGACTCAAAGTCGATCTGGCAGCAGTAAAAACGTCGAGCTTGTTTTGCAAACGCCTTTAGACCGAGAGAAGCAAGAACATTTATATTTGACTTTAACTGCTACAGATGGAGGCAACCCGAAACGCACTGGCACGGTAAAAATACACGTTGTTGTTTTAGATATAAACGACAATGCTCCGGTTTTCCAAAAGGACACGTACAGACTATCTATCCCAGAAAACACCGCAAAAGGATCGTTGCTGGTTATTGTTAATGCAACCGATGCGGATACTGTGTCAAATGGACAAATCGGATATTATTTCGAACACACCACACCCAAAATTCGAGACCTGTTTTCTGTCGATCCGTCCAGTGGTGAAATACGATTGATAGGTGAGCTTGATTTCGAAGAGTCTGCGATACACGAGTTTAAAATCCAAGCTAAAGATCAGGGTGGTTTATCAGATTCTTCTGAGGTGACTGTGGAAGTAACAGACGTAAATGATAACACTCCGAAAATGACGCTTATGTCTTTTTCTAGCAGTATTCCTGAGAATTCACCATTTGGAACCGTAGTGGCCATGATAAATATACAAGACAGCGATTCTGAAGACAACGGAAAGATTACTTGTTTTATTGACAGAAACCTTCCGTTTAAAATCGAATCATCTTTGACTCATTATTACAGTATTGTCACGGACTCCGAGCTAGACAGAGAAGACATCCCTGAGTATAATATTACCATCACAGCCAAAGACAGCGGCAGCCCTTCTTTGTTTAGTAAAAAGACTTTGAACGTGAAAATCACTGATGTAAATGACCATGCGCCGCAGTTTAAGCAGGAATCATATAATGCGTATGTGATGGAGAATAATTCGCCCTCCCTGTCTTTGTTCAGTGTTAAAGCGCATGACGCAGATTTGGGAGCAAACGCGCGCGTATCCTACTTAATTTCAGATAATGATTTGAACGGAACACCAATTTCGTCTTTTGTTTCCATCAACTCCGACAGTGGGACGATTTATGCAACAAAATCGTTTGATTATGAACAATTAAAATCATTTACAATCACAGTAAAAGCGCAGGACGGAGGCTCTCCTCCTCTCAGCAGCAACGCGAGCGTCAAAATAATCATTCAGGACCAGAATGACAACGCGCCTCAGGTTCTGTATCCGGTCCAGTCAGGCGCTTCTGTGGTGGCTGAAATAGTGCCTCGCTCGGCAGATGTGGGTTATCTGGTGACTAAAGTGGTGGCTGTCGATGTGGACTCTGGACAGAATGCCTGGCTCTCATATAAACTGCAGAAAGCCACGGACAGGGCGCTGTTTGAAGTGGGCTCACAGAACGGAGAAATAAGAACTGTCCGCCAAGTGACAGATAAAGATGCTGTCAAACAAAGACTCGCTGTTGTAGTGGAGGACAACGGGCAGCCCTCTCGATCGGCTACAGTCAATGTTAACGTGGCGGTGGCGGACAGCTTCCCTGAAGTGCTCTCGGAGTTCACTGACTTTACGCACGACAAGGAATACAACGACAACCTGACTTTCTATCTAGTCCTGGCCTTGGCCGTGGTTTCCTTTCTCTTTATCGTGTCTATCATTGCCATACTGTCAGTCAAATGCTACAGATGGAGACGCGAGCGGATGTTTTATAAATCTGGAGCGAATCTTCCGGTTATTCCGTATTATCCGCCTCTTTACGCAGACGTAGGCGGCACGGGAACTTTACAGCACGTGTACAATTATGAGGTGTGCGGAACCACTGACTCCAGGAAGAGTGATCTGAAGTTTTTGCGGCCCTCTAGTCAAAGTGTTTTGAGTGTTGACTTAAGTGGCACGAGGACCGTGCCAAAGCAAAACAGGAATACAGAGGAACCAGATGTTAGAGCAGAGGTGAGATTTCTTGACCTGTAAAGTCTTGCTTATACAGTATTTGGTCATTTAATTTACACTCACACATTTATGACCATCGGCCATCTATAACTTCATGACTCAAATGCTACATGATCTTTTCTATCTATAATTTTTGCTCAATTTCTTCAAATCACTTTGGTGATTTTTCGTGGATGTTCACAAGTTCACAAAAGTGTCCCAGCAGTGGAACCAAAGGTGTTTTTTTTTCTTCTTCTTTATTGAACAGTAAATCTATTGATTGAAAGTGTGCTTGTGCTCTTTTACTTTAAAATGAATGGGACCCACTTTATATTAGGTGGCTTTAACTACTATGTACTAACATTTAAATTAATAATTTGATACAATGCACGTATTTTATACATATATGGTTTTACATTGTACTTGCATTTAAAAAAAAAAAAAACCTGCATGTAATTACAGCTGTAATTAATTTATGTAATTACATTTATAATTACACTGTTGATACTTCCCTTACACTTAACCCTACCCTTAAACTCACCCACACCACCACACCTGTCCCTAACTTTACCCTTAAACTTACCCACACCACCACACCTGTCCCTAACCCTACCCTTAAACTTACCCACACCACCACACCTGTCCCTAACCCTACCCTTAAACTTACCCATACCACCTACCCTAACCCTACCCCTACCCTACCCTTAAACTTACCCACACCACCACACCTGTCCCTAACTTTACCCTTAAACTTACCCACACCACCACACCTGTCCCTAACTTTACCCTTAAACTTACCCACACCACCACACCTGTCCCTAACTTTACCCTTAAACTTACCCACACCACACCTGTCCCTAACTTTACCCTTAAACTTACCCACACCACCACACCTGCCCCTAACTTTAATGTTTGCAAGAATGTTTGCAACCATGCCATTGACTACCACAATAGGGGAAAAAATACTATGGTAGTCAATGGGGGATGAGGTCTGCATGGTTACAAACATTCTTCCAAATATCTTCCTATGTGGACAGCAGAACAAAGACGTTTATACAAGTTTGGAACAAATCTGGGTAGTAAATGATGATATTTTTGGGTGAATTATCCCATTAAGTATCTACATTTTTTTTTTTTTTTTTTTTTTTTTTTGGATCTACTGCATGTTCATATGTGTATGGCTCATCAAGAAAATTCAGTGGAATTCAAACTGATATAACATTCTTAATCACTCCTTTAGAATGGTGTCAGGAGTAAACAGGAAATGTGCTCTGATTTCACAGACTGCAGAGTCGCGGGGGAGGGTTTGTGTGCGAGGCGAGGCTAATGCAACAAAATAACAGCAGCATACAGAAACATCATTACTGAATCCTTGCTTTATCAGATGAAGAATAACCGGCAAACTGAACGCATTCTCAGATATATCAGATTTTGTTTCATCAGAATTGTGAGGATGGAGAGTGAGAGAGATGGAGAATGACTAGCTGCAGAACAGGGACACTGCACACTATTTTTTCATTCACTGACCCATTTTCTGCTTCACACACACATCATTGCCCTGATCATGCAGTGGCACTAAAACATGTACTGATACACACACAGTTCAAACTATTTGAGGAGAAAATGCAAGTGTGTAATGGTAAACAAGATGATGCATGACTGGAGAGAGAGAGAACACCAGTGTGCGCTCAGTGTCTGTACATAAGACCACTGCAATGCGATGCTGGCAGCCATTTTGAGCATGTACAAAGCTGCGCAGTCCTGTGACTACAGACAGACAGTATAGAATATGAA